>JARHVA010000392.1:265000-737500 GCA_037957365.1 Torreya grandis | reverse complement strand
TACTTAGCGTACGTTATAATTTGGAGAATCTAGTCTTATGGATAAGTATTAGATGCTTTGGCATTTTTTAGTGATCCTTACAAACCAAAATGACCTCTGCAAAGCCCCTTTGGCCAAGGGAGAGATTGAGTCTCGATGAGTTCACATTCAGGTAAGAAAATTCAAACTTTGTTCTCCTCTCTTTTATTAGATAGAAGTAGCATAAGTGTTATCTCTAATAATACTATATTTCATATTTTATGTATTAGGGTGTTACTCATACTTAATTTAATTGAAGTTCCGTATACATTGTTGTTTTAATTGTTTTTAACCCCCACTTTGTGCCACAAGCTTTAGTGTGAACTAGATTAGATTTAATTTCTTGTTATTAAAATAAATAAATGTTTTAAACCTTAGGAATCTATTAGGGTTGTTATAAAATTATGTTATACTGTAGGCTTTGGAACCCTTCCTATCATGATGTGTTATGACAAGTGATCCCCTAATTGGATCTAGTGGATCCCCATATTGGTCATGCTCCTGCTTAACAAGTGTATCCCCAATCAGAAGTGTATTTATGCTCTATCTTCTCTAAGCCATGATTAATTTATAGACATGATGTATTTATGATTGCATACATTCTAGTGAACCTAATGTGAAACTAATTCTTCCAGGATTTATTTCACTTATTTTCATTCTTTTGATCATCATTTTGATCATATATTTTAACATACTAGATTGATTCTATCAACCTAGCTATTTATCTCATGTGTAGGTTTTTAAGAACATGAAATCGGATCAACCCAGTCAATCTAGTATAGGTTTCTATCCTTTTAGACACCCAGTTTAACCTACTATGTTGACCCAATTGACCCCTTATAGTTTTAGCACTTTACAACAGGTTCTTGCACAACTTGATCGATCTTATCGACACAGTTTGCAGTTTTCTAAAGCATACTTCAAGGTTATTCATCATCAATATTTCTTCATTACATCTCTGATCCACCAGGGTTCCTTTTTACCTCTTTGTTTCTTTCTTTTCATAGTTTGCAGTCTTTAAAACTATCCCTGCATAGTCAATTAGATCGACCTTACTGACCCAGTTCTGTGTTCGGTGTGCTATTTGAAATAACTGGATTGACCCTAAAAACCCAGTTCATTTTTAGACTTTGCTTCCATAGTACATGTTTGACCCTATTGTATATTTTGTGCATATATTTTCAACACTATACCTTGTTTCAAATTAGAATTAACCTTATATCTGTTAGTAATTAGCTCACACCTTTATTTTTTTGTTGCTTTCATGCTTAGAATAGCTCACATAGTTTAAATAGGGGATTTTTAATTAATTGCTTAGTTTCACTATTTCTATTTTATGCACACACAACCAAATCACAAAAACATAAACAAGCACTTTAACATCTATCTACCCTAGGCCAACCTACTTGGATTTCATCACAAAGGGGGAAGCCAACTTGATGCTCTGGTCAAGTATAAAACATGGTTAATGGTATATTATAGTTAAGCACCCAACACCCTTATCATTACGGTGTGTGAAATGAGGGGGTAGGCCCGAATACCAAGCCTGTATCATTTCCGCTACATTCCCTTTTTAGCCCAAACTACCTAAAACCATCCTTAGATTGCTATCTAGTTCCTTACTTTATAAACAACTTCCACTCACATTAAAATCATTTCTTAATAATCTTAATAAACATTTCAAGTTGACCAATTAGTTAGCTCTTTACTTTCCAAGTTGATTGCTCGCTCTTTACTCAATTGTGTGTGTAAAAACTTGTATTATCCAGCGTTAGTGTAAGGTTTTAATTTGTGTGCCTTAATTGGATTGGCTAGCATTGATCCAATTGATTGTTTGTTTCCCTTCATGTATTTCTTTCCTATATTATCTACAAAAATTATCTTATTTTATCTCATAACTTGTTATCAAACTTTTTTGTCTCTGCTTATTATACTGGGTTGACCCAATCGACCCTATACCTTTTTCAGTCACTATGCACTGTACTGGATTGACCTAGTCGACCCTGTATAGTTTAAATCTCCTTTTACCTCTTTTTATTATCTTTGTTTATTGTACTAGATCGACCCATTTAACCCTGTATTATTTTTAGGCCTTGTTTTTTGTACTGGATTGACTTAGTCAACCCTGTACTATTTTTTTCCTTCCCTATTCATCAATCTAACATCTCATCTCTCAAATTTTGCATTTTATTTATCTTTCTTTAGTCAAGATGAAATATCCTATCAAAATATTCTTGGATAGCTTGATTCCATTTAGATACTATATGGGATGTTTATTTCTTCCTCTATTTTCCTCCCAAGATAACCATCACTCTTGGGGCACCTCTTCTCCTCCTTCATCTATGAACTGTAACATGGTGCAAATAACACCTCAAGATGAATTTGATGGATCTAGTCCTTTATATACCTACTAAGAAACTTCTCATCTTCAAAATAATGTGGGAGTGATTGATGCAAGTTTACTTAACAATCCAACTAGTAATCATCCTTATAACAACCCTCCCCCTAACACCAATTTAGGGAATTCCCCTGCCGACACCAACCCACCTCCTAATGCAACCCAACTGTTAGCCTAACTTATTCAATAAATGAACATAATGAAAAATTCTAACACCAACCAAATGATGTAACTTTAACAACACTTAATTAATGTGACCAATCAACCTCCAACTATTCATCCTCAAGCTAATCCTAATTATATTCATCTACCTCTTAGGGATGCCTCAAGTAATGTTATTCCTCAACCTATAATGAATAATAAAATTCTTCAAACCATTAAAAATGAACATTTAGCTCCATTTATTATTTCCATTGATATTGGTAACATATCTCCAACTATCAAATATGATGGGTCTAAAGATCCTGCCTCATTTCTCAAAGCCTTTGGCAACCTTTATAAAGAGTGGATCAAAACTAATACCTTCACCAAAACTAAAATATTATTAAAAACCTTCACTGGTGATGTATTAAAATAGCATAATCAACTTCCCCAACATTCTATTTGTCAACTTGAAGATTTGGTTAAAGAATTTTAACACAATGATCTTCCTAAAAATTGTCTTAGCCATTTCATCAATGCTAAGCAATCTTCCACTGAATCATCTCATGATTTTATCAAAATATGGTAATATTTAGCTCATAAAGCTAATCATAACATGAATGATGATAATCTATTCAAACTCTTTATCATAGATTTGACTCCTATTCTTTAATATAAGGTTCAAACCTTTGCTTCCCAAACACTTAATGAAGATCTTGATTAAGCTAAGCATCAAGACTTTCTCATGAAGCAATTCAAACCTAATCATAAACTTCTTAAAGGATATTTTCAAACATCTAATGATATCACTATTAATGCTCCAAAAACCAAACAAGGAGTTGCCAAAACTGATATTCCTTCACCTTTTCATATGCCACTTTTGGTTCAACAAATGAAATAATTTTTACCACCCTCGAAACCTTTCATCTATCCCAATGCTCCTCCTAAGTGGTATGATCCCAATCTATTTTTTTGGTTCCATGATAACATTGGTCATTCTCATGAATCTTGTAAAGGGATCAATAATTTTTTTGTCTCTTATATGCTTGGTGATTCATTCAATCATGAAGCTATGATCAATCTTCATCATCAAGAATACACTACTGCTTCCCAAAAATGACAAACTTTTAAATCTTCTACCTCTAATAACCAAAAATATTCTTCAAATAATCAATAAAATGTCAAGGATGTTTGTGCCATTGATGTTTATTATAATAAATATTTTAAAAACTCTCAATATGTCAACATTACCAAGGTCAATTATCATCATAAATTGGCTCAAAAATATCTCATTACTAAGCCTAAGAAGCCATCTTTGGAAGAACAACTTATTAAAGATACTACCACCTCTAATATTTATTTGAAATCCCCTAAGGAATAACTTCCTCCTTCTGATCCTCCAACCACATCTATACCTTCCAAAACTAATTTACCTTCTAAACCTCGTGCCGGTTCTTATAAATCACATTAGAATTTTCTTGAAGAACTCAACTTTATGTCTTGAAAGATTCCTTTTATGGAATTGGTTCATAATTCACCCAATCATTGTAAATTCCTTATGCAACAACTTCAAGAAATTGATGATCCATCCTCCATAGATGAAGAACCACCTTCTATTTTCTCAACCTACTAATGTCAATACCATTGAAACTATGTGTCCCTCTTCCAAACTTTCCATTGAGTTTCTTGAAGAGGACATGATTAACAATGAAATTATTTTTCATGTTGATGATCCACCAATCTTTATTAAAATAGCCATTAATACCACTCTTATCCAAAAAGTCTTAGTTGATGAAGGATATGGTATTAATGTGACATCCTTGTAGCTTATTCAACAACTTGGTTATAACATGGATTATCTCAAGCAAACCTGTCTCACTTGTCATGGTTTTGACAAAACTAATAAAAAACCACTTGGTTGTATCTGGCTTCCATTAACCATAGGAATCAAGACCATTCAAACTAATATTATGGTCCGTGATCTCCCTTTATCTTACAATATCCTTCTTGGTTGTCCATAAACCCATTGAATAAGAGTTATTGCTTCTTTTGTTAGTCAATGTATTAAATTCTTACATAATGGGAAATGATACAAGCATGAAGTTGACCCCAATTCATGGACCATTCAAATTCCTAATCCTAAACCTCAATATCATAGTCCTATAATCCTAAGATTAACAGTGTTCCTTAACTTGAGTTCATGAAAATGAATCTTGATTTATAAGTTACTCTTATGGATTTTGATGATGATGAGCCCAATGATTTGCAACATACTTGCAATAATACCAAGTTGCCTCCATATATTTCATAATGGCTTCCTCCTTCTCTCTTACTGTAGAGTAAAAAATACTCTACATGTTATTTTTAAGTTTCAGTTGTGCGCTTCAAGTTTTATCCCTGTGCATTTTAGTTTTGAGATAGTGAAGTTTGACACAGAGCGCGGGCACGAGTTTCATATTTTGTCTAAGTATCAAAGTTGCATGGAAGCTGCCAAGTGTCGTCGATCGAGACACATTTTATAAATTCTCTGAGTTGCTCGAAACATGCCACGTGTCTCGTAGTAATTCAAAAGAGTGCAACAAGTGTTGGCATCCACGTTTCATGATTCTTATGCATTTTAAAAGCTTATTTCAATAAGCTTCTCTCAGGGTTAAGTGGAAGACACCAAGTGGAATATACTAAAGGTCTAAAAATGTTTTTCTAAAAGCAATGGAAGCTGCCACGTGCCCATAACTAAAAACAGTGGAAGCCACCAAGTGTTAGCATCCATAGTTTCTTCATTTTGTTTCATTGATTAAGTAAAGACTGTGGTGGGCCCCAGGTTTTATTTTTGAGGCAAGTGGAAGCCACCAAGTGTCACCATCTGTGTAAATATAAAATGAGGCCTGAGTGTTTCTATAGTATAGCTAAAGTGATGCAAAAATTAACACGTGTCACATTCTATAGGTTTCTCAAAAGGTAGCTAAAGAAAGTAGAGACTACCAAGTGTCCCTTGTTGAAGATGCATGGAAAGTGATACCTATCCCTGTTCCCTTTTTAAAGTTGCTCGAGTGAGAAGTGTTGTGGATCCCATTCGCTATAAATTGTTAAAGTTTCAAAGAAGCAGATTGTGATAGGTGTCAAAGACGGAACACTCCTGAGCAAAGACACAGTAAAGAATATAAGTTATGCAGAAAGTGTCGTGTGTCTTCTGTAAGTGCTACAGAACATGCCAAGTGTCATTTTTTTGGTGCCTCTTGAATAATGAGAATGTTTTCAAGTAGAGTAAGTAGAGCATGCCGAGAGTCTTAGTTCAATTAGACACTTCCAGTTCAGTTAGACCATTGAATTGGGAACGTGCGGGCAATCTAAAGCTAGTTTGATGCTATAAATATGAGTGCAGAGATCATCAGAGAAAAGGAAGAAGAGGAAGAGAGAATTTTAGACTTTATTGATGTGTCTAGTAATATCATTTGCCTTTGTTCTATTTTATTCAGTTAGAAATTTTGTATAACTGTGCATGTTTATGTGCCTTTTATGTAACTGGAAAATTAATGAGAAGACTGAATTCTGTGCCTTTGTTGATAGTTTCTGTGTTACTGTAAGAATCATCTAAATCATGAACCTTTAATTGCTATGTCTAGTAATATCATTGCCTTTGTTCTATTTTCTTGATTTAGAAAGTTTGTATAACTATGCATGTTTCTGTGCCTTTTATGTGATTGTAAAATTGAGAAGATTGAGTTCTGTGCCTTTATTGATATTTTATGTGTTATTTCAAGAATCGTCTAAAGTTGTGAGCCTTTGATCCTATTGTTTTCATCTTTTACATTAATCATGCCTAGTATTCTCTTTAATGTAATTAAATTTTAAATATAGTTTTCACTGTTCTTAGTATTGAGGATCGAATTAAACTCAGGCGTATCGCCGTAGTTAAAATCTTCTTTCGTTGCATTTGTGTTTCTATCCTTTTTCCCAAAATAATTTTGAGATAAAGAAGAGCCAGCTTCTTTAAAATTTGGAGGTTGTTTCAGGTCTCAAGTCCCACATTCCTGAAACTTCCCATTGTTGGTGTTTGAAATAGCATAATTTTAAGCATCAACAGTTTTTGCCACGCCTGGTGGGACACTAACTAACACTTTTTTGAAGTTTCTTTCAAGAAAGATGTATACATAGAGCTACAAGGAGTCATATTTGTGGACCAATAACAAGATCTCAATCTTCTATTGCCATTGATTATTTGAAAGAATCAAAGCCATCAAGAAATCATTGTTCGATATGCATCATTTTGTTACTCAGAACTATGGGTCTTATGCCCCTTCATATATTTTTAATCAAGCTTAGGTTACTCATGGAATCACCTCAAGCAACAAGGATGCATATGGTTATGAGTTTTACCCTTCACAGGTCCAATATGAACAGTCTCAGCCCTGTCATGAGCTATATCAGTCTTATGCCCAGTCTTCCAAATATGTCATGTCTCATACTCAACCTAATCTCATTTCCACCTTCAAACAAGCACTATTGGGATATGAAAAGCATGTATTAGAGCTTCAAAATAGAAGGGGATGTGGCCAAGAAATCCCTGATCATGTCATCCATCAAGTAAGAAATGCACTAGATCTGGTTAAAAGTGAATGGGCTCCCATTGAAAGAGCAAATTAGCAAAGGCTTACATATGAGATGTTGGATGTGAGTGGATTGATTGAATATTTGGAAGAGTATCTGAATATTCATGAGAGGCAGCCTTACCAAGTCTATCAACATGCATATTTGCTGCCCCAAGTTTCATATCAGACATACGCAACCCCTGCTCATGAGCCAAGTCAAGCATGTCAAGATCCTTTCCCCAATCATGTTGAGGAAAGTTCTCAAATAGTGAGTCCAGCGTTTAAGGATAATCTTGATAAACAAATTGAATTGGAAAATATTCAAAAGTAGAAATCTTGATCCAGGCAACAATTTAGGTGACAATTCGGGTGACAGTTTCACCCCAATTGATGATGAAACTTCTGGGAGCCATAACTTTTGCAATGTAGCTCCAATTGACTCACCATTTGAACCGTTGGAAAGCTAAGAATGAGGAGAACGTCATGAAATGTCATGGAGATATTCTTAGTGAATTTTTACCCCCGGAAACCCAATGGAATTTCCTCAAATTTCAATTTCAATAGTGCAGTCTAAAAATAGTAGGTTTCTAGAAATAGTAATTCCTCAAATTCTGTATTGTTTTAAATCTTGGAAGTTGAACCACTTAATCTCCCTCAAGATTGGTGACCTTCCACATCCTCCCCATGATTTAAAAATGTGTATAAATGAAGAGGTAACCTGAAATGTGAAGACAGACATCTCTTCCCAGAGATAAGCATATTTGTATTGCAATCTTGAGTAATACTACATCTCTTCTCAGAGAATTCATTATTACTATGTTATTTCTATGCTATTTAGATATTTATCAACTAAAAATTCTAAGTTTTGGATCAAATCTATGTTGGTATCAAGGGAAGTGGAATCCAAAACCTCATTTCCCCCTCACCTTGTAACCCCGTCTTTCCAAGGGAAAAGTTCTAAACTTAAGGTCATGAGTTGGAAACAAATAATGGAATCATGGGGCAGAAAGGAGGAGAAAGACATTGTCCAAGAGTGTGAGGTATAAAATGAGGCTAGTCCCTTTTAAGTCCCTCCCACCCTTCCTCAATAATATTCTTATTTTTCATGGCAACCTTCATGCACTCCTCACTTATCTGATGATTCCTATGAGCTCCAAGAAAGACTCGTTCAAGAAAATCTAGCTAAGCAAATTGAGGAATTAGAGGAAAAAATGAGATTGCTTAGTAAAAGAGCGATAGATATTTTAGACCTTAGAATGGTGCCTATGCCAAAAGATACCTCTTATACCAATCCTCAGGTCTCTCAGCATGATGTCAAGATTCCAAGTTGGAAGAAGGAAAATCATGAACCAGTTGGGGACCTTAAAGAAGATAAAATTGCTGACTCTTTCCAAAGGAAAAGTTATAAACCTAAGGTCATGAGTTGGAAACAAACAATGGAATCATGGGGTAGAAGGGAAGAAGAGAAAAGTTTTGCTTAAAACCTTGAAGAAGTTGAGGCTACTCTTACTCATGGTGATGATCAAGCAGAAGATCCTACATTTAAACACACCCCATCTACACCCTTCCAAGAGAGATATCAAGCCACATCTAATATAGATGAAGTGATGGCCAAATGGAAAGAGGAGAATCATTCGATTCTAGCTCAAGAATTATCTCCTCTTTCGCATATGGATAACCATCAGTCTTCCACTTCATCCCTTTTCAAAGAGGAATATTTTTTGGAGGAAGCAAGTAAGGAGGAGTGTGCTTAGTTCATGGCTGGTCAGGAAGATTTCATGAGTGTAGATGAGAAGGAGATCACCATAGGTGCAACCTTTGATGATCAAGAGGAAAAGTCACAAGCTTTTGCCTCTATCTCTGATGAGGAAGAGATAATTTTTGACCCTTTTCTCACTTTTCAAGATGTTATTACAAAATATGGACAATTCCTTGATCATGTTTTGAATGACTTGTTTGAAGTTATTGGGGCAAGTTACACTATTCTTCAAGGAGGCTGTGAGCTAGTTGCAAGTGAATAAGGTAGCATTGAGACACAAATAAATATGCAAAATTGCTACAAACTATCAAGATTGTCCTTTCAAGAGGTTGGTAAATTTGAAGATGATATTTTTGAAGTCATCAAGGAGGATTATCATGAAATGGAACTCGAGCATGAGGCAGAAGGAGATAAGATAAAAAAGGATGTATATCAAAAGACACAGGGTGGAGTCCTAGCAGCCATTGATTTCTTGATGAGACACGATAACATAAAGAACCAACATTCAACAAGCTTTAAAGAACAAAAAGAGTATGTATATGTTGGGGACATGTTTGACTCTGATCCAATCGGATGCAGGCCAATTAAGGTGGAAAACAAGAAGAGCAAGTCACCAGAACTTCATCCCATTCAGCCACTTGTCTGGCACCATAAGTCTTCTCACCATGAAAGATACTTTAGAAATCTTTCCTTTGATCTAGGAGGTAGGCAAATATACTTGGTTAGTCGTATCATAGTTAGATAGTTTCCTTTTCTTTGTTGCTCTATTTTCCCAATTTTCTTTCCCACTTTTTCTTTTAAATATATGTTCTTTGAACACGTGTCCACAACTCAGAGTCTTTTCAATTTTTTTTCAAAACTCTTGACATATTAAATCTCTCCCAAATTATTAAATTCCCCAAGGTACCTTGTGCAACCACTTTCATGACATGTCCGACTCACTGTCTCACGTAGATTCTATAAGATTTGCTAATAGTTATCCAGTTTTAATGCCATTTTCGAGACTTGATGAGTTATTAAATACCCCATAACAAGAGTTAAAGCTTTAAAGTGTCTCACGCATTCCTGTGTCTACTAGAAAATCCCTGCTACTTGCATTTTTAGTTCATAGCAAAAATACCTTCCCTATTGCAAAGCTCCATACCTGTTACCACAATTCACTATTTCCAAGTATAGATATGGAGGGAGCACAATCCTCACAACAAGGGTCTAGGATTTATGAATCCATTGATAAGTTTCTCATAAGCAAATCATATGCTTTGGCCCCTGCACAACACTTAAAGACCTATCCACGGACTAGAGTCCCTAAAGTCATTTATGCAAATGACCCAATAAAGGTGAAAGATTTTGCAAATGGAATCATGGACCCAATTCTTCAAAAGCCTAGCAAAAATCTAAGAGAAGGGGCACATCAAAGGTGTATTTAGAGGGCCAAGGCTGGATAATATGAAACATTCATAATGAGGATATGGACTTCCCAGCTGGCATAATTCATTGTCCCAGTTGTGCATCCATGCCCTGATTTGGTTGAAATATGTGTTGAATTGTTTCATGCACCCTCAAATAACATACAATAGGGTCCATTCATAATGCAGATTACACCAAAGGCTATTAGGGACATGTTGGCCTTGTATCATGATAAGATAGCCATGTTTCCCATTGTTGCCAAATTTCAAAAAACATGGGCAAACGTTAATAATCAAGTGAGGTTTCTGAAATTAGAACTACAATTAGGGGAAGATGATACCACTGTCCCAACACTGCCAGCAATAAGAGCACAATTTGCGTAGGCTAGCCAAGAGGCACTTTCTATGATGGCATTCATTTTCAAAATGAAAGATGATATAACTGTCTATGAAGAACAAATGGCCATCCTCTTTAGATTGAAAACTATTGACAAGACTCAGGAGTATCAGCTGGATTTATCTAAATAGATTGCATATTCAATGGTTGAACAACTCACCTAGTTCAAATCTAAAGGGATTTTTAGGTATTCTTCTTATCTCTTTCACCTTATGTTGTATCAAAACTCCATCATCTTTTCCCAACACATGCATCTAAATAAGTATGACCCAAGCTTCGATCTCCATAGGAACATTGTTGTGTCTGCATGGACACATCTTGTCTAAAACCAGTGACTCATACAAATTTTGGGAACTTTTTGTTGCCCCTGCTTTTTGTCATCTACGCCTAGAGCCAATTGTAAATAGATTGAATCCAAGTGTCTCAAGCATTATGCCCAATTGCACTATTCCTTGTGATTACTTTTTTGGATCCCATCATCCTATTATTAGAGTCCATGGTTTTAGTGGAGAACCAGTGTTGCTACCTAAGATTTTGACACTTAGGTTAGCATTTTTAGAAGTCACCAGGCAAGTGTTTGTGGTGGATAATGAATATGGCACTGGGAAGAAAAAGAATAAAATGTATGATGTTCCATGGGTAACGAACAACATGGCCCTAGAGGCCAGAGATGTTGAGCTCATGTTGCTAAGAAAGCTAGCCTTCCTAGGTTTCTTTCTAATTGAAGATAAATGGGGATATGACCCAAATGGTTTCATAACTTCATGGGTTAGGAATAACAAGGTTGCCACTAGATTTGTGTATGAGAGCCGTCCTTTTTGGAAAAATAGGAGAAACCCTCAAGAAGATATTCTTGATTTATATGTAGAATTGATAGATTTTCCCCTTCAAGAGGACAAGCCATGGGAAAATTTTTATGTTAAGCCAAGGGATTTTGATCCTAAAATCAGAATGACTTCTGGTTTAATAAGAGCATTAAAGAACAAAGACTGGAACCTTGAGAAAATAGAAGCCTATTGGAAATATAGGCAATAGATTTGTGAGACAACTCACTCTTTTGGAAATGTGGATTCAGATGAGAAATGGGAGGAACTCTAGGATGAATGTCATCTGTCTCCTATTTCTAGCCCTGATACAAGCAATTTATAGACACAAGGTGGAGAGTCAGAAGCTAGAGTAGAATCCAATCATACATTGCAGACCCCAGGACAAACCTCATCCACAATCACTGTAACTGTTTGGCCCCAATCTCTTAATGCCACTAAAAAGCAAAAGAGTGTGGTATAATCACCACCAAAATATTCTCCATAGTCACCACCAGTAGTAGTGATAAATGTTGAAGAGAAGAAAACACAGCCAAAAGAAGAAATGCCAAAGAAACGTAAGAGGCTGAGGTTTCAGCTTGATTCAGAGGAGAGGGTAGAACCCTCACAACACCAACCATAGAATACTTTAGTTGCTCCTCAAGTAAGTGTTGTTTATCCTTCTTCTCAATCTCTCTCTTCTTCCATTGGGGTGACAATTCCATCTGGTAAATTAATATCCCCTGTCACCTCTATTGTGCCCATTTCTCATTTTGCCCCACCTATTCATACTCAGGCTATATTATTGCCACATTTTCCCCCTTCTATCCCAAAGAAAGTACCTCCTCAGATTTCCCCTAGCCACCATTTGGCTATTCCATATGGCTTGCCACAAGGTTATCCTTTTGTGGGTGGACACATTGCCTCTCCTTCTACCTTCCAAACTCAAGCAAATGCTGCTAAGAAGACAAGGGAAGCCTAAATGGAGAAAAAGAGGATCAAAGATAATAAAGCCCTGGATACACCACATATGAGGTCAAAATTTGACCCAATTCAGTAGCAACTAATGGTGACCCATTTGTCACCTAATATAGTCAAGCCAAAAGAGCAGATGTAGCTTGAAGACTATACAATGAATGTGATGGCAATAGATATGTCACATTTCAGACCATAAGATAGGGTTGTGCTGCTAAATGAATCCACTTCTATAGTAGCTAATGATTATTTGAAAATATCAAAGAAGCTATAGAAGGTGGAGGCTGATCTAACCCAAGAGAAGGCAAACTATAGCAGTTTGACTATAGAAATTAATACCAAGAATAATGAAATAGAGAGTCTAAATAAACTTTTGCAAGATACTGTTTCTCTTCAGACTCACCAGGATATTCAAGCCCAAAATTATTCTTTGAAAGAAGGGTTGATGAAGGTGAAAGATGCAGTGATAGCCTTAAGGCAGAAAAGACAAAATTACAGGAAAAATGTGAAGAAAGCCTGCTACAGGTTGCTTAACTTCAATAGAAGCTGCTGAATGAGCAGAACAATACCACTGCTATACAGACACAACTTCAAGCCAAGCAATAAATGACACTTGAGTTGTCTAATAGGCCAAAGAATGCAAGGGTTTTGAATCTAGTTAAGGAGCTTTATGTATCAATATGGAAAAGAATCTCTGAGGAGATTACTCAGCTTAGACCCTCTCTAACCTTTCTACTAAATGCATAGAAATTGTGTGAAAAGGTGGAGACTTCAGTTGAAGCCACGTTGTCCACTGTTTCTTTGAGAGTGTTTGAATCTCAAATGCTACTGTAAAATCTATGTGATGCAACTGATGGAATGTTATCAGCAGCAACTATTAGTGACAGAATGATCGTTGCTAAAAGAGTGAATGAAGTTCTCAGTTGCAACTCTGTAGCAGTTAAATGTGAAGAGCTTCTAGATGTGGTGAAAGAAGGAATCAAAGACACGAAACAACACATTGAATATTTGGTGTAATTGGGTCTTCCCTTCTCTTTTCTTGATAACAACACTGTGTTGATGATTGATGAGATTAAACCATTGTTATTAGCCATGCAAAGTGATCAGTCAGTCTTTCAGGGTTTAAGAGATGATTCATCAGTGCCTGAAGTAGAAGCTGTTTTGATTCCCATTTCCTAGCTTGAATTTAAATTGAAGACTACCGTTCATATTTTGTAAAATTTTTCACATAAAGATATCATCAATCTTGATTTAGCCTTCCACAAATTGCAAAATAAGTAGGGATTATCTAATGATGAGTGGTCTACTTATCAGACAACATTACTAAAGTTGTGATTTTTGTCACATTTGATCATGCAGGAGATTGTGGATTCTTCTTTTTGAATAGGCTCAAAATTCCCTAGGGTCACCAAGAACTGTAGAGTAAAAACTACTCTACATGTTATTTTTAAGTTTCAGTTGTGCACTTCAAGTTTTATCCCTACACATTTTAGTTTTGAGATAGTGAAGTTTGACATAGAGCGTGGGCACGAGTTTCACATTTTGTCTAAGTATCAAAGTTGTGCAGAAGCTGCCAAGTGTCATCGATCGAGACACATTTTATAAATTCTCAGAGTTGCTTAGAATGTGCCATGTGTCTCATAGTAATTTATTGGAGTGTGACAAGTGTCGGCATCCACGTTTCATGATTCTTATGCATTTCAAAAGCTTATTTCAATAAGCTTCTCTCAGGGTCAAGTGGAAGATGCCAAGTGGAAAATGTTGAAGGTCTCAAAATGTTTTTCTAAAAGCAACAAAAGCTGCCATGTGCCCATAGCTAAAAGTAGCAAAAGCCACCAAGTGTCAGCATCCACAATTTCTTCATTTTGTTTCGTTGATTAAGTAAAGACTGTGGTGGGCCCCAAGTTTTGTTTCTAAGGCAAGTGAAAGTGGCCAAGTGTCACCATCCACATAAATTTGAAATGAGGCCTGAGTGTTTCTATAGTATAGCTAAAGCAATGCGAAGACTGACACGTGTCACCTTTCACAGGTTTCACAAAAGGTAGCTAAAGAAAGTAGAGACTACCATGTGTCCCTTATTAAAGATGCACAAAAAGTGACACCTGTCCCTATTCCCTTTTTGAAGTTGCTCAAGTAAGAAGTGTTTTGGGTCCCATTCTCTATAAATTGTTAAAGTTTTGAAGAAGCGGATTGTGACAGTTGTCAAAGATGGAACACTCCTGAGCAAAGACACAGTAAAGAATATAAGTTACGCGAAAAGTGTTGTGTGTCTTCTGTAAGTGCTGTGAAACATGCCAAGTGTAATTTTATAGTGCCTCTTGAATAATGAGAAGGTTTTCAAGTATAGTAAGTAGAGCACGCTGAGATTCCTAGTTTAGTTAGAGTTTAGTTAGACACTTCCAGTTCAGTTAGACTGTTGGATTGGGAACATGTGGGCAATCTAGAGCTAGTTCGATGCTATAAATATGAGTGCAAAGATCATCAGAGAAAAGGACGAAGAGGAAGAGAGAATTTTAGAATTTATTTCTATGGCTAGTAATATCATTTGCCTTTGTTTTGTCTTCTTCAGTTAGAAAGTTTGTATAACTGTGCATGTTTCTGTGCCTTTTATGTAACTGGAAAATTAATGAGAAGATTGAATTTTGTGCCTTTGTTGATAGTTTTTGTGTTACTGCAAGAATCATCTAAATCATGAACCTTTGATTGCTATGGCTAGTAATATCATTTGCCTTTGTTCTATTTTCTTGATTTAGAAAGTTTTTATAACTGTGCATGTTTCTATGCCTTTTATGCGACTATAAAATTGAGAAGATTGAGTTTTGTGCCTTTGTTGATATTTTTTGTGTTATTGCAAGAATCGTCTAAAGTGTTGAACCTTTGATCCTATTATTTTCATCTTTTACATTAATCATGCCTAGTTTTCTCTTTAATGTAATTGAATCTTAAATATAGTTTTCACTGTGCTTAGTATTGAGGATCTAATTAAACTCAGGCACATCATCGTAGTTAAAATCTTCTTTCGTTGCATTTATGTTTCTATTTAATTTCTATCCTTTTTCCCAAAATACTTTCGAGATAAAGAAGATCCAGCTTCTTTAAAATCTAGAGGTCATTTTAGGTCTCAAGTCCCACATTCCTGAAACTTCCCATTGTTGGTGTTGGAAACAATGAAATTTTAAGCATCAACACTTACTAAGAGACCATACCGTTCCTCATATTGATGAGATTACCAACTTTCCCACTCCATGCAATGCTCAAGACCCTTCTTTAATAGAAGATGCCTTCACTTGCAATGATTTTGGAATGGCTAAATTATTTCATGATCCTCCCATCATGTCCCCTCATACATTCAACAATGTTAGTATTTCACCTTATGAAACTCCCCTTGATTCTCAAGCATGTACAATTTCTCTAACATACAATGATAACTATATCATGGCCCAAGATCAATCTATAGACTTAGATGTCTAGCATTACCAAAAAACTTTAGCCCAAATTCATGCTTTTAATCAGGATGTACATACCATTTCTATGGATCTTACTTTAGATCTTGAGGGTCATGTGCCTCCCATCAATCCTCCCCTTATTGATACTCCTTAAGTGGTAGAGAAAATTATACCTTTCAAATATCCAAAAGCTCTTACACTTTTGGATTCTATCATTCCATCATATCCTTCTCCCATCATTGAATCCATTAACACTTCAATCTCTTCTATTCCATCTACTTTTTTTACTCCCAAAATTACACTAGATGCTAAGGTAATCGATGTTCATTGATTCATTTTGAGTATGATAGCCATGGAAATCACATTTTATATCTTGAAGTAGATGTTGAGTATTATGGTCCTCTTCTTACGTTGCCTAGTGATGAAGCTATTATTGAGTTACTTCATGCCTAAGAACCTCAACTTCCTTGGTAGCATCATAAACTTTGAAAATTTCAAAACTAAAACTCATTACTTCAACAACATCATTACTAGCATTGATCCTAAAACAAATCCAATTTCAGCCTTACCTAATGCACCATACCACTTTCAAGATGGTAATTCTATGCTTGTTGAAAAAACCACTTACATCAAATATGGTACCCCATCTTGTCCTTCACCAATTATAGTTTCTCGAGACCTTTCACCTACTAAACATGACAACTTTAGCTTATTATTTGATAAATATGGTGAAGCTTTCACTTGGTCCTATGAGAACATACTTGGCATTGACCTTGGCATTATGGTGCATAACATCATTACTTATCCTGATGCCAAGCCTATACATCAAAAATAAGGAAAATTTTTGCCCAAAGTTTCAACTCTATGTCATAAGGAAATCATGAAATTACTCGATGCTAAATTTATTAAACTAGTGGATTATTTTGAATGGGTTTCCAAAATTGTTCTCATTCAGAAAAAAGTCACTATGTTCATTCACATTTGTATTGATTTACACAATCTTAATCTTTCTTGTCCTAAGGACAACTTCCCTTTACCTTCAATAAATGTCATCATTGATTTCACAGCTAGTTATGCAATGCTATCTCTTATGGATGGCTTCTTGGGATATAATCAGATTTATATCACTCTTGATGACCAATATAAGACTGATTTCACCATGGAATGGGGCACCTATTGCAATGTCAAAATACCCTTCGACCTCAAAAATGATGGATCTACTTACCAATGTGCAATGACTCATATCTTTCATGATTTCATTCACAAAATTGTTGAAACCTATATGGATGATCTTATTTCTAAATCCAAACATCATAATAATAATCTTTCCAATCTCACTATAATCTTTGGTCATCTTCTTAAATATAAAGTTAGACTTAATCCTTACAAATGTGTCTTTGGAGTCACATCTGGAAAATTGTTAGGATTCTTAGTCTCTCTCTATGACATTGATGTTGATCATGTTAAAATTAGTCCTATCATCAACATGCCCACTCCACGTTCTATTCCCAACATTCATACTTATTTAGGAAAACTTGGGGCAATTAGATAATTCATACCTGAAATGGCATATCAAATTCTCTCTGTCAATTCCCTTCTCAATAAAATTACTACTTTAGAATGGATAGATCCATGTCAAAAATCATTTGATAACATGAAAGAGTCTTTACTTCACCCGACCATACTTCGTCCTCCTTCCAATGATAAACCTTTAATTATATATACTTATTCCACACCTATTTCAGTTGGGTCAATGCTTGCCCAACAAGATGATACTTGAAGAGAGTATGTTATCTACTACATTAGTTGAGGCCTCATCAATTATGAAACATGTTATACCAAAATTGAGTGTGATTGCCTCACCATCTATTTTGCAGTTGAAAAACTTTGTCACTACATGATTTACCAAACTACTTATGTCATCATTCATTCCAACCCCCTTCATCATTTCTTCTTCAAAGCATTTCTTCTTAGAGATAGAATTGGCAAATGGATGGTCTTACTTATGGAATTTGATCCTTGCACCATCAATCAAAAAGCTATTAAAAGGCAAGTCATAGCTGACCAACTTGTTACATCTCCTATTCCAACCATTTATTCCCTTTAAGATGACTTTCTGTATGATAATATCCTTTACATTGAAGGTCTTAACCAAGATATTTCTCCCAAAGAGTATTTTTATATATTTACTATCGATCTTGAAGCCAATCAACTTAGAGAGTCTTCCACTCCCTCCAGTACTAGTAAACCAAAGGTAGTTATCAAGGAGCTCCCTAAAATTAATGTTGATTTTCATGAGGATAATTGGACCCTTCACTTTGATGGTGCTAAATGCATTCAAGGAGTTGGGGTAGGTTGCATTCTCATAAGTCTTTTTGGTAAAATCCTTCCTTTAGATTTTTGCTTCACCTTTGATGTCACCAGCAATATGGTTGAGTACGAAGCTCTTATCTTAGGCATGAGAGCTGCTCTTGATTTAGACATTCAATACCTTCATGTTTTAGGTGATTCTTAACTTATTTGTTGTCAAGTTAGTGGTGATTATCAATGTGAAAGTGAGAAACTTATTACCTATCATCAAATTGCAATCACTCTTACTAAGGATTTCATTTCTTTCACTATTGAGCCTATTCCTAGAGATCAAAATTTTATTGTTGACTCTCTTGCCTCTTCAGCTTCTCTACTTCATCCATACCAAGTCCTTTCTGATCCTACTTTTATTATATAAATAATAAAATATCCATCTTCAACTCAACTACTAGATTCACTTATCTATCATATTGAGGCTGTTACTATTAGACAAAGTCTATGGTACCAAGACATCATTCAATATTTAGAACACCAAACTTATCCTGCTAATTTAGATTCTCATGAAAAGACACACATTTGTAAACAAGATTTCAAGTATGTATTTTGACATAACATCTTTTATTATCATAATGTTGAAGGTATCTTGCTCCATTGTGTTATGCAAGATGAGGTTCCTCCTCTTCTTGAACAAACACATGGGGGCATTTACGATGGCCACTATAACAAACATGCTACAACATGTGTATGCCTATGTATGGGTTACTTTTGGCCTACTCTTGAAAAGGATGCAATCGAATATGTTAAAAAGTGTACTCCTTGTCATCTTCACAATGATCTTATTCATTCACCTTCACCTAAGCTTCAAACTATCAAATATCCTTGGCCATTTTCTACATGGGGATTCAATCTCATTGGTAAAATTTCTCGCTCCCAAGATGGGAATGTCTTTATTATCACCACTACCGAATATTTTACTAAGTGGGTAGAAGCCATGCCCTTTGTTAATGTCATCGATCATACCATTTCCAAATTCATTCTTAACCAAATCATTTGCCACTTTGGTATTCCCCATACCATCATTTTAGACAATGGTGGTAATTTCAAAAATTAACATGTTAAACAACTTTACAACAAATTCAAGATTAACCATAGATTTTCCATGCCTTATCATTCGCAATGCAATGGCCAAGCTGAGGTCACCAATAAAATTCTCAATAAAATCCTTAAAAATATTTTTTATGAAACCCACACGGATTGGCATATTCATTTCACCCTGCACTTTGGGCCTATCAGACTAGCATACATACTGCCATTAGGGTAACTCGATTCTCACTAGTCTATGGTTTTGAGTCAGTTCTTCTTTTAGTTGTTGAGATTTCCTCTCTTCATATATATCTTCATGGTATTATTCTCGATGAAGAGTTATGTAAATATTTCCTTCATGCCCTTGATATACTTGATGAATGTCATCTTTCTACCTTGCAACATAACCACCAATACAAGGCTTGCATTACTAGACAACATAATAAACGTGTCAAAGTCCACACTTTTAATGTTGGTGATATTGTCCTTAAATTATACTACACCCATGATAAAGAAGGTAAATACACCCAAAAATGGTGGGACCCATATTTAGTTAAAGATATTCTCGGTCCAAGTACCTACCATCTTCAAACAAATGAAGGCCATATTCTCAAAGAGCCCACCAATGCACAATTATTCAAAAATTACTTTGCCTAAACATTTCATTCTTGTCATGTTTTTTGTCTACATCTATCTAACACTTTTTGTAGGTTTCTAGCATGGATATCTCCCTCTATAACAAATTTCTTCCTTTCACAAACCTTTAGTTCTCCCTTTTGGTCTTTTGGTTTCTTGATGTACCATAGTCTTATTTATCTTCTTACATTTTCTTTTGTTTTTGGCACCCCTTGGGTTTTTATTTTGTGAGTTATTTCGTAAGACTGTAGATAGGACCTGACATTCCTGAAAAAACCACCATCTTTTAATCATTTTTCTCTCTTCTTGTTACTTGCCAATGTTGTTTTAGCACCCTTTGGGTTTTTATTTTATGAGTTACTTTGTAAGATTGCGGATAAGACCCGACTTCCCTCACAAAAATACCATCTCTTTGATTTATCTTTTCCTTATTTTATGAAGTTTCAGTGTAAGACCATGGATAAGACCCAAACCTCCTCATAAAATTACCATATTTTCATGTTTATGATTCTTATTCTTAACTTTAGCTTTTATTTCTTTTGCTAGATGGAATTTGCACAAACAATCTATGTTAACATGTTTTCCTTCATTTCTCTCAATCTTATGATAAGGAATTACACTTTACTATCATTGTATCCCTTTTTTCCCTTTGTCACTTTTTTTGCAATTTGAATTAATTCAAATTATTTCATGTGTCATTACTCTTGATTTCCCCTTTCCTTTCATCTCTGCATTGGATAAAACAAGGTCAAAGTCAAGATAGCACTTTTATTTCACTTAGATTTATGAGACTCTTAGACCCCATGCTCTTTGAAGTTATCTCTCATAGAAACCTTGTCCCAAGTATTCAAATTAAACTCATCTTCAACACCCATGTTTGGTTTTCCAAACTCATATGAAGGAGGAGTAGAAAAAGCCATCAAGAAAGTTAAAAGCCAAATCATTTGAAACAAAAGGAAATGATATCTAAAAAGAAACATGCAAATCTCAAAAGTCAAAATTTACACCAAAAGTCATGATTTTAAGCACATCTCCTATCTCCAATTAAAGATCAAACTCCACAGTCGGCCTCACATAGAGTCAAGGTCCTTTAGGATGTAGTAAGCCAGTAGATTAGAATAAGAGATTTCAAAAAAAAATATATGTTGCTACCTACTTTCTTAGGTAAGTACCCAATCTTTGCAGTAGATCGATAACTCTATAAGGGGTCTTGAAGAATGGGGAACATGTCATGGGTAGGTAGGTCCATTTTAATTTTCATGCATATAACCTTCATCAGATGATTTATATACTCCATTTATTGACCTAAGACTTGTATAGCTAAGAAAAGTTATTCATAGTCCTTAAGGTTGACAGTCCTCTTATTTTGACAAACCTAATTTGAATGTCTTGAATTTGATAAAGAGTTCTACCTTGGTTTTTCCTTCATTCTCCCCTCCACCCATTTCATTCCCCCCTTGATAAAAAAATTGTAATTCCAAATCTGTTTTTCCTTCTTCTTTCAATTCTTTCTTTTTGACCTCTTAAAAACATGTTAGCACTACTTTGTTTTAGTTTTATCTATCCTTAGAGTGAAACAACATGTTTGAGTAAAATTTAAATTATTTCTTTCTTTATACCATCGCTTTACATTTCCTAGACTTACTTTACTTTTCTTTTACCATTTGTCATTATTATATTGTCTTGTTATTAAAGACACTTGAGTTTGTACCCCTTTTTTCATTATTTAGTGAGGTTGGCTTGTTACTACTCACTCGACAATGTTGTTTTCCCTTTTTATGTACCTTTTTCCATTGTTGAGTGAAATGTGGATTGGTACTGCTCACTCATCAAAGTTGTTTTTATCATTTTATTTCTTCTTTTACCATTGATTTGTTTTATTACACTCTTGTTTGACATGTATCTTTGGTTTGACTTGGTGAGTTTGCCTTTCTTACTTAAGGATAAATTGTTTGAGTTTTTTGATCTTTAGTAGCCTTGGATTTTTGATTACCTAATTTACTCTTATTGTTTGACTTGGTCATTTGGTCTAACATAGCACTTGTAACCCCAGCTTGCCAAATTTCCCAAGTACATCCCATCCTCATAACACCAATTATCTTAGTTTTTCTTACGTTTGTTTGTTTTTGCTCTTTAGTTTTGTATTCCTGGGTTTGTCAAAAGTAATGTCTACACCCTACATAATCAAAACTAATAACACAATAGACAACCATCCTATGATAAAGGTAAGTCAAGGTACGCACCACATTTAATTTTTAGTTATTTAGTTTTCAGTCATTTAATTTTTAGATTAGTTTCCCTTTTAGTCATTTACTTTTAGTTATTTTTTATTTAAAATACTATAATTTTTTAAGCATCAGGGTCATGTGTATCCTTATGTTATTTATCGAAGTACCATCCCTTGTTACACCTTAGTGACACGTGATGAGCTTCGAGTGGGTCATATATATACACATAATATTTTCAAATTTTTATTAATTACTGATGCTTTACATATTGTAAGAACCCATTGAGACTCAATCTATTTGAGTGCATGCCCTAAGGGGTGCACCGAAAAAGGGGTGGATAGACCTTTGGTGCTTTGCATGATTGTTATCCCTTTTTTCCACATTATTACCAATCCAACTAGCTCTTAAAACCATTCCATAAGCTATTTCTCCTCCCTTGGATATTCTTACAATCTTTTCCTCTTTCCATCCATCCTTTTCTTGTCTTAAAATCCTTTTGGATAGTCAGTTGTACTGGGTTGACTGGGTCAACCTAGTATAGTTTAGGGATATTTTCCACTTTCATAGCTTGTTATCCTTTCAGCTGACCCAACTCAGACCTAGTGAATTGTCCCCAAAAACACATTGGGTCAACTGGGTTGACCCTATACAATTGAAATTTCTATAAGGATTTAGGGCATGATCCACCTATAAATATAAGATCATTTTGGTCATTATTCATATGTTCAATCAAGAGTTATTATTCACTTGTGCTTCTTCACAATCTGCACTTTCACCATTCTACTTGAGGAGACTTAGCTTAGGTTTCTTATTTGAAAAGTCTAGTATTGTGGATAAGTATTGGATTCTTTGGCCTTTCTTAGTGATCCTTAAAAACCATAAAAACCTCTTGTGAAGCCCCTTTGGCCAAGGGAATATTGAGTCTCGACAGGTTCACATTTAGGTATGTATATTCTAACTTTGTTTTCCTCTCTTTTAGTAGATAGAAGTAGCATAAGTGTTGGCTCAAATATTACTATCTTTCATATTTTATGTATTAGGGTTTTACTCATACTTATTTTAATTAAATTTACCTATAAATTATTGTTTTATTTATTTCTAACCCTCACTTTGTGCCACAAGCTTTGGTGTGCACTAGATTAGATTTACTTTCTTATTATTAGAATAAGTGAATGTTTTAAGCCTTAAGACTCTATTAGGGTTATTGTGTGATTATGTTATAATTTAGGCTTTAAAACCCTTCCTAGCATGATGTGTTGTGACAAGTGATCCCTTAATCAGGTTTCACAGATCCCCATATTGGTCATGCTCCTGCTTAACAAGTGTATCCCCAATCAGAAATATAGGTATGCTTTATCTTCTTTGAATCAAGATTGATTTATAGATATGATACATTTTTGATTGCATACATATACCACAACCCAAACTCTATAGTCCCTTTGAGATGCCTAAGTATACTTTTGACTGCTTGCAGATGATTTTATTTTGGATCTGCTTGAAATCTTCTCATAAGACCTACTACTTGCATGATGTCAGGTCTAGAGGTAGTGGTGTATAGAAAAATTCCAATCATTGAATTATATGATGTCTAATTGACCTTTGGAGACTCGTCTTCATTACTTAACGTACACCTTATGATCATAGGTGTATTAACTACCTTGCAATATTCCATCTAAATTTTTTTCAACATCTCTCTTATGTACTTGGCTTGTGAAATGAATATACATTTTTTGGATTGAATGATTTACAACTCAAGAAACACTGATAGTTCTCCTATCATGGACATTTCAAACTAATTATTTATCACCTCTACAAAGGCCTTAGTCATGTTCTCATTGTTTCTACCAAATATGATGTCATCCACATATACTACTATAATTAATTGATGATCATATTTTGTCTTTATATACAAATTACTATCTGTAACTCCTCTTTTGAATCCTTGATCTAATAGATACCTACCCAATCTAGCATACCAAGCTTTAGGAGCTTGATTTAGATCATAAAGAGCCTTTTTCAATCTAAAAACATAGTCCTTGTTACTTGATAGTGAGAAACCCTCAGGTTCCTCTATGTATACCTCTTATTCCATGTTTATATTCAAAAAGGCAGATTTAACATCCATTTGGTACACTTTGAACACTTTGAATCCTGCATATGCTAGAAACAATCTGATGGCCTCTAATCTTGCTATTGGTGCAACAGTCTCCTCAAAGAATACCCTTTCAACTTGTGCATATACCTTGTATACCAATATAGACTTGCTCCTAGTGACTTCTCTATCACCATTCAACTTGTTTTTAAACACCCATTTTGTGTTAATGAAATTCTTGTTTTTAGGCCTAACAACTAGTTCCCAAGTCTCATTCTTATCTCTTTGGTATAAATCCTCATTCATAACACCTATCCAAAACTTGTATTTTCTTGATTCTATAAGGTTCTTAGGTTCAATCTTAGACAATATAGAAACATTCCCTTGATTTAGGTTACTTACCAGTCTTCTCCATATTTTCATACTTGTATCCTTATTGACAATGATTTGTGATTGAGGATGATCTCTTTGAATCTATCTTAAGGGGTCTTTTGAGTCTTGTCTCTCCTCAAATTCTTATTCTTCCTCATCAACCTCTATTATTTCCTCTTCATTCTTGAAGTCTAGATTCTCGAATATATCCTTTGACTGTGAGTGTGATTTCCTTATTTTATCAATCTTCACATTGGTGCTTTCCACTATCTTCTAGAACCTCTTGTTATAGCATTGATAGGCTGAGCTTATTGATGAGTATCCCAATAATATACCTTCATCAAATCCGGAATCAAACTTACCTAAGTCTTCCTCATCTCTTTTGATGAAACATTTGCTCCCAAACACTCTAAAGTGTTTCACATTAGTGGGTCTACCTTTCCACAAATCATAAGGGATTTTGTTGCTATTAGTCCTTATTTGTCCTCTATTCAAGATGTATACTACAATGCTCACTAATTCTCTCTAGTATCCATCAGCTAACATTAAATTATGTAGCATAATTATTTCCATATCTTGAACTGTCTTATTCTTTCTTTCCACTACCCCATTCTACTGAGGTGTCTTAGCTCCTGAGAATTGTCTCATTATTCAATGAACCTCATATAAGTCATATAAATCATTAGACCAAAAATATCTTCCTCTATTATATCTTAGGCACTTGATCTTCCCTTTCTTCTCATTCTCAACAAGATCCTTAAATGCCTTGAACTTGTCAATAGATTCTAAATTTTATTTCAAGAATGCTACCCAAGTCATTCTTGTGTAGTTATCTATGAGTAATATTAAGTAGTTATCTCCTTGAATGCTTTGGATTATTGTAGTCCCATTGATATCGGTGTGTATTAACTCCAAAGGTCTTGTATTAGACTACTCTTTGGACTTGAACCTCATTCTAGTCTGCTTACCATGTTGACATGCCTTATAAAGTGTGTTTGTTAGTTTGGTGATCTTAAGCATGTTCTTCACAAAATTATTAGTGATTATTTTGATTAGATTATCAAAGTTTAGGTGACCCAATCTTATGTACCATATCCAACATTCATCCATCTGAATCATAAATCATCCCTCCTTTTTGATCTCATTCAAGACATATAAAATGTTGTTAATTCTATTAGCATCGGTAATTAGCCTTCCTAATTTGGCTCTCCTTATATCACACCCTCTGTAATGAAAGGTTAGTGTGTCCTTGGTTACACATTTTACTTACACTAATAATTTTATGTTTAAAACCTTCCACATACAACACATTCTCTATCTTGGTCTTCTCATTATCCACATTTAAATTTAAGATACATTTACCAACTATAATGGTAGTTGTGTTATTTCTAAATCTCACTATTCATGTAGCATTCTTCTTCAATGAGATGATTTTTTTTTGTCTCCTATCATGTGGATTGAGAAATGACTACATATATACCATTTCATTCCTTCATATTGAATGTGAAAGGCAATCTGAGCTAGTAATGATTCTTCACCTTTAGTCTTCTACTCCTCCTTAGCAAACAATCCATCTTGACTCTTGGGCTCAAAATGATCATTCTTGTCTTTTTTTGGATTCCATGCCAATGTTTGACCCCTTTCATGTACTCTAGGAGATACATAAATCTTGTTAAGTCTTTAGGGCCTTCTAACTCTATTAGGATAAAATATTACAATATATCCCACATCATGGCAACTGTAGCAAACAACATTACTATACTTACCTCTTGACTGATCACTTCTTCTCCCATGGTCCCATGATAACTCATCCCTTGAGACCATTATAATTTCATTGGGTTGCATGATTGGTCTCTTCATATTGATTTTTATGTTGGTACTCTTGACTTGTTTTGACTTCTCACTCTCTTTCTTAGACTTGCTCATCTTATCTATGAGCTATTTATGCTCAACCTTCAAGGAATCTAGCTATGTCTTCAACTAATCATACTTAACTTATTTTGATCTAAAATTTATATTGACACCTTCTAACTAATTCCTAATATTCTTGGTGGTCTTCTCATCCTTTTTTGTTTCTTTGACCATGTCACTCTTCAAGGTAAATATATGTTCCTTAACATCCTTGACCATAGATCTCAACTCATGCTTCTTCTTCTCTTGATGATTCAAATCATCTAGGGCACTTATGATCTCAGCTTCAAGGTCTAATTTAAATTCTCCTTCTTCACTGTCATAGTATACTTTTTCATCATACATGTTGTCTTCTTCTTCTTGATCACTAGACATCTTGTGCTTCTTATGATCACCTTCAACCTATTAGGATTGCTTCAAAGGATCAAGCTCTGATACCAATTATTGGAATAATAATGACTAAAAGTGGGGTGAATTAGTCTTCAAAAAATTTAATCAATTACATCCACTCATCTATGAACTATGAAATTAACATAGTAATCTATCAATGCATTAAGAACCAATCACATGAGTATGAAATAAAATAACACATCAAATATGTGGGAAACACTCATGGGGAATAAAACCCACTAAATAAAAGTTTGGAAAAATTGTCCTATAATAAAATGTATCAAAATTAGTTGAGAACAAACCCAACATGGATCACCAACCCCATTTTTATCAAGCACCCACTTGATTTTAAAAGCACCCACTTGCTAGGATGGCTACAGCCTCTATGAATAAGCACCAACTTAGTTAGAGTAAAATTATGCAAGAACCATATTTTAAGGTAGATAAAAATGCCTCTTGACCAAGCACCAACTCAACTAAGACCAATTTTTCAAGCACCAACCTGCAAGGAAGCTTCAACTCCCTCTTTGACCAAGCACCAACTGAGTCAATCACACATTTTTATTCTATTCTTCCACTCAAATATCTATTTGATATATATGAACTCTATTCACTATCATATATCAAGAACACATCTCTGATGAAATTCTAAAATCCACTCAATATACAATGATATCTCCTTCAACTCTATTCCACTTGATCTCTCTCAAAATTGCCTCTAGGCTTCTTCACTCAACTAGCCCTCTTCAATATTGAATAGTTCATATGACCTTGATATTCAACTATAAAATGTCAGGATCTTGCTCCACCAATTAGAGCATATATGATTACCTCTTGTATTATCAACTAAACATGGAATTATACCAGAATGAATAAGTAACTAGAAATATGAAACAACACAGGATTTGAGAGACAATACACAATCTTGTATTAAATACTCAGAAGAAAATACAATAAAGAAGATACCACTTCTTATTCCACCTCAAAGGCTTGCCACACCTCAAGAACTTCTTCCCTCTCTCTCTCTCAGTCCCAACAGTCATCTCCAATACAGAGTTGATGTTCACCTCTCCAACCAGTCAGTAACAATGCTGCCAATACACCAAGTACACAATCATACTCCAAGTAGATCCCCTGCTCTCTGCTGCTACTTGCAAATCACTAGACCTTACTCACCATTGTAGATCTCCAAAAGAAGCCATGCACACCTTCTGACCAAGATCATACAAACACGAAGAACCCTTCTGATTCTCCAAACCAGCACCCACACTTGGTACTGTGGCACTAGGAGGAACACACCATTGCTCTCCTCTCTCTGAAGGAGCTTATTTTGCTCTCTTACTCTCTAGCACTAATTTAAAATACAGCCCATGAGTCTATTATATAGATATCATTCTTAAAATAATTAGACTATCTTAATTACAATAATTAGACATGCAACTCAAGACTATAATTAGCCTTTAACATGCAAACACTCAGTTCAACTAACTAACTGTTCGTGCAACAAATAGTTCTAGAACACACAGGCGACCGACGTCGGTCCCTATCTGCCTAGAGGTGACTGACATCGGCCGACCTCCTGCCGATACCGGTTGTCTTCAGCTCACACCTGCTGATGTCAATTTCATTTTGCACTGCAATCTATCGACGCCAGTCTCCCTGGAACTCAGCAACATCCTCCATGTTTGCAACAGTTGAAGCTTTTAGCTCCACAACCTAACATAAAACACCTATATGGTATTAATGATATGATTATATGATATATCTTTATGGTTTATAACATGTTTTCCAACCTCCTTAGGCTCATTGATTTATCAATCCATTCACTTACTCTAAGCTTATTCAAATAGGCCTAAAAAAGCCTTGTATATATACTCATCTCTTATTCATTTACCGCTTGGTAGAACACACACCCATAGCCTCTTAGGTTAGACATAGAATAGGTATTTTTATATATAATAAACAATATTAAAATGAACTTTGAGTTCGTTTTGGTCTGTCATGACTCAATTAGGCCTAAATTCTCTTTTAGGTCTCACGGAGACCTAATTGCATTAGGTCTATCTTCTTAGCATAAAATATTGATCCTATTGGGCATAGATGGATTTATATAACAATTTAAAACCATTAAATAACTTATAATAATATCTATATTTACCTTCTTCATGATTTATTGGACCAGTGTCTATTTTTCATACCATGAAACCTCTTTTAAGACAAACTATCCTATTAGGCCTATGTGCCTCAAAAGTCTATCTTACAAAAGCATATCTTAAACACCCTTAATATTTTTAAACATGATGAAAAAATTACATATACAAAATATAAATTACCTCAAGGTAATTACCAAGTTAATTAGACACTTTCACTCAAAGCTTAAGGCTTCAATAACATCTCTGCAACCCACTCACTCAGAACTGCCAATTTACCTCAAAGATCAATCATGGTGACTCAAACCTCAAACACATGTGTAGAAAATTTCCATGAATTATGATGCATGTAAATTATATTATTATACCTCTAGACCATTCTTAGATAGAAATATCATATGGTCAAATGGCAAGTATTGGTCCTACAGACTAATTTCTTGACCCTATATCACACAGTCTAAACTGAACCAGATAAGCCATTTTGGCTTCAACATTTTAATCTATTTTATTGACCTAAAAAGATTATTAGAAAAATTAACATGACTTAAAAGTCTTGAAAAACATATTCATGCACATGGTTTCATCATTATATCATGAAAACACAGTCAAATTCATCTTCTCACTTATGCTTGGGTTTTACAGTCTTTATTGTTTACATTCTTGGTTGTTTTGAACAAGATCTTTCACATTGGGTCCTTATTAGGGTTTTAGGTAAGTTTAACATAGGTTTTGGTGTTAATAATTATTCATAAAGGACTACCCCTTAAATATAAAACTAATGCCTATAGATATTATCTAGGACCCTTCCCTATCTCTCCTTAATAGATCAGGTTCCTATGTAGAGGTTACACATGCTAATGAACAGTTGAAAGTCCTTCTCAGGTTTGCATACCTTCATTATGTGCACTCAAGAGACATCAAAACCAATTTCCATGATTTTTCATGCAAATCATGACCTCATACTTCATGATCACTCCTAAAATAACTTGACTTACCTATATCCATGTTCTCATTCACACATTCACCTTTAAATTTGATCTACATGCCTCATTAAACTAGGTAGGGCTAAAGAATGGTCTAGTTGTAGACCAAGCCTAAAGGACCTACCTTCAAAGACTCACTTTGAAATATTTATGAGTGAATCTAAACCTTATTCTCATGCTCACATAACCTTCAAAACCTCTCACATGCCTAAGTTCACTCAACTCAAAATGTCACCAGTTCATACCTTCACTATGCCATGACTATGCTCAAGCTTCCCATGCACTTGACACCTTGACCTATTCCTTCCATGCCATGAGCTCAATAAAATATCAAAAAAGTAGACATAAGACATCACAACACACTCATATCACTACACCATTCTCTTTTTAATGACAACAATCTTTTATAGCCTCATATAAACCTAAAACTATATTACCAAGCTTCATATGACTTGACATCTCTCTTCCATGCAACTAAAAACCTTTGACACCAAACCTCACAAGATGAAAATTTAATGAAAACATCAACCTTGATCACTAATCACCTTTGACAACATCATACTACCAATTGAGTGTTAGGACTTGTTCCAAAGTCTTAACGTTATGTTAGATTTTTGGTAGGTAATTAATAATTATTGTAAATGGGGCATGCATCTTTTATAAAGACACCCCCATAAAATAAACTTACTTAGTTTAATTATTAGGTAGTTTTAATGTTTTATATTTATTAATTAGAATTACTTTACGAGTTGTTTTCCCGTATTTAGTTGGTTATAGAATTAGTTGTTTTTACCTGTCATTGGTAAAAACTATATAAATCCATGTTTGCATTGTAAAAGGGTTAACGGAGTAAAGGCACCCTTATGTAATTGTTTTTTTGAATTTAATAAAATACTTGTGCACTCGCACTAAGCAGGGACAAGGTTCAACTTATTTTGATTCTGGAGTTATCAGTGGTATCAGAGCATGGTTATTTTGGGAGCACGGTGAATTCGAAGGAGCAAGGTGAAAAATCAATTCACGTGATATCTTTTGGCATGAAATAAGGTATGCCATATAGTCTTGGTTTAAATATTTTAAAAAATTATTAAATTATTTTAATTTTTCATATATTATTTATATTTAAACCTGTATATTTCCATATACCACAGTCTGATCTTTTTTTGATCATTCATACTCCATTTTCCTCTGTTAAACCTACTCATTTGGCATAAAAAATGAATTTTTAACATTTAATGTTATTAAATTCATTTTTTTGACCAAAACCAGATTTGTATGGCCTTTTTTATCTGAGAAAAATATCTGAAAGTTTTCATTCATGGCTGCCATTGTGATTTGCATTCATTTCAGCTCTTTTTAAATCCAAAACATCTGCAAATCTTGATCAAATGGAATTAAAACCTCTATTTTTGTATTTTAAATGAAAAATCTAGAAAAATCTGAGTTGTACAGCCTGTTGTACGGCCTTCCAATGCCCAACTTCATTTTCAACTCATTCCCTGCATAAAATACTTTGAAAATTTACCAGAACTCAATCAAAATCTATTTTAGCATGCCTGTGCAGATTTGTACGGCCTATAGGTGAGAGAACAGGTAAAAAAAATAATTCCCAGAGCTGCCATGGCATCCCAAGGAAGAATGGCGCTGAAATAAAATTCAAAAATTATTTTTATGATGTTTCTAAAGTTTTGTTTGTTGTGGCTGGGTCCCACAGGAGAAGCTTGAAAGAGAGGCTGTAAACAAAGGGAAAATTTTGAATTTATTTACTCATATGTAATTTTTTTAAATTTTCCCTCATACACAAAATTTGGAATAAGTATAAATTTCTGAGTGTAATGTTTTGCAAATGCTCTTAGAGCAATTGGTTAAGCTTATTTTGTTAGAAGCTTGCAAAGGAGGAGGTCAAGGGTTCAAATCCCTTCTTTTGGAGAAAATTTATTTTTGCTTTTTAATATGCTTTTTTGAAAAAAGAATATTCCCTTTTAAATCATAATATTGTAAAACACATACTTATTGTATTGTGTTATTTAAATTTTTGAAAAAGGGGTGGAATTCAATCATATTTCTTTTTGAGTTGTTGTGGTGAGATAAGGGTGTAATTGGTGAAATAAGGTTGTAATTTGGTGAAATAAGGGTGTAATCATTGATTTTTGGTGTGGTTAAGTGCAAAACCCATCAAAAATACTTGTTTTTTCTTTTACGCTCTACGCGGAGGTTAAGTGCAAAACCTCATAGAAGCAGTGTTTTATGCAGTGAGTGTGATATTTGTTTCATTTCTTTTGCATTTTTTCACATGCTTTTCTACCGCACTTGCTTTCATTTCAAAATGCTAAAAAGTTAGAATTTGCTTTCAGATGGTGATAGATTAACAATTTCCAATTATTCAGATTGGAAACGATTGATGGAGGCTTCACTAGTGTTTAATGAGTTATTGGAAACGATTGTTAAGAATGAAAATCCCACATTGCCAATAGAGCAAGCTAAATTAGATATTTTCAATTTGAGTGATTCTAAGGCCTTAGCTCTCATTAAATGTTGTTGTACTCGTGATACATATGTTCATATTGAAAATTCTCCTCATAGTTACACTACATGGAAAACATTGTCATATTTGTATGATAAGAAACCTAAGCATAAGAAGATAGATATTCATATGCAGTTGTTTACTTTGTCATTAGATGAAGATGGGGATATGGGAGAATATATGTCTAAGTTAAAAAATATCACTACTAAGTACACTAAGACTGGTTTTGGAAAACTAGATGATGACCTCATAGTTACTGCTGCTTTGAAATGACTACCAGGGTCCTATAGGAATTTTGTTGAAATGTTGCATGTCTCTGACAAGATCACAGGCATCACATTTGATAAGTTGGCTAAGTTGCTCATCCAACATGACCTCTCTCTACCCAAGAAATCCAAAAAAACTGAAGAAGCCCATGTTTTAGAGTCAAAGCCTAGTTCATCTTCATCTAGGCAACAAAATAATAGAGGAAATAGTTCTAGAGGGGGTCAAGGTTACAGAGGAAGCAGATATCAAAATAGAGGTAGGGGTCATTCAAATAATCAACAATCTAATCAATCACATTCACATGAAACAAGTGATCGAGGACATGGTCACAATTCATATAGGGGCAGAGGTCGAGGTAGATCAGACATTTAGTGTCATAGATGTGGAAAATTTGGTCACGTTGCCTCACAATGTAAGATTCCTTTTGATAAAATTCAAAGGCCACAAAAAGAGACTAAGACTAACTCTGCTCAGTATGTCGATCATGACTATGCTGAATCTAGTAATGTTGCCCATGAATTTGCATTCACTACTTTGGGGCACATTGATTATATTGAATATGAGGCTAGAGATGAGCTCACAGATGTATGGGTTTTAGACACAGGAGCAACCAAACACATGATATTTAGGAGAGATTTGTTTTGGTCTTATAAGGAAGCTTCTCTCTCTCTAGTTGCCTTAGCAGATAAGTCTATGCATACACCACTAAGACTTGGTTCTATTCGAATTCTTCTTCCTAATGGGTCTATAAAATACTTGGAGGATGTTTGGTATGTTCTCACATTGAAGAAACACTTACTTTATTTGGTAACTATTCGAAAGAAAGGTTATCAAATTGTGCTTGAAAATGGGCTCATTTACATCAATTCAGTGAAGGATAATTATAAAACAATGTATACAGGATATGAAGATGGAAACTTGGTTAGATTGCATTGTAAGGTGCTTCCTCCCAATATAAAACTTGCGGCAGTTGTTGACACAGGTACAGGTACTATGTCTACACAGTGGTTATGGCATCTCCACTATGGACATTTGAATATCCACTCTTTAGTGGATTTGTAGAGATATGGTATGGTGAATGGGTTGCCCACTTTTCACAAAGATAGTATTCTTTGTGAGTCATGTGTTTTGGGCAAACAAAATCGAGAAAAATTTCCTAAACAGTCATCTTGGAGAGCTAACAGATATTTACAGTTAGTTCATAGTGATGTATGTGACATGAAAAAGTCATCCATTGGTGGGTGTAGATACTTTGTCTTGTTTATTGATGACTTTTCTAGGATGACTTGGGTATTCTTTATGAAAAATAAATCTGAAGTTTTCGCTACGTTTGTTGATTGGTTACACTTAGTTTAAAAAGAAACATGTTCACATTTGGCCACTCTTCGTTCAGATAATGGAGGTGAGTATACCTCAAATGAATTTTTAGACTATTGTTGAGAACATGGAATTCGTCGACAATATAGTAATGCTTATACTCCACAACAAAATGGAGTATATGAACTAATGAATAGAACTTTAGAGGGTACAACACGTGCCATGTTGCACTATAAACTTCTTGATAAATTTTGGGCTAAAACTATTGTTACTGCAGTGTATTTGAGAAACAGGTCCCCCACAGTTGCACTTTTGGGACAAAATCCATATGAGGCATGGTATGGGTTTAAACCCAAAGTTAAACACTTGAAAGTGTTTGGATGTGTATGTTTTTCTTTGGTTCCTATTAAACATAGAACTAAGTTGGAACCACGAAGTCAAAAATGCATCTTTCTTGGTTATTCTAAAGATAAAAAGGGGTTTCGTTTACTTGCACAAGATTCAAGCAAATTCATAGTGAGTTGAGATGTAATATTTGATAAGTTTGGGACTATGAACACTGCAAAGATTGATTCTCAACTTGATAGATTAGAGAGGAAAAATGCAAAAAGAGATAAGGGTTTGATTAATGGGGATAACTCTTCAAAGTTATGGTATGAACCTCAAATTCCTTCACTTTCCTCTCCTTCATCTACAAGTTCATAGGTTGATGACTTAGAAATTGTTGAAAATTCTCTAAGTCCCCCTTCGAATGATCCACATAATGAGAATTTTGGAGTCCCTGATTTGAATAATTTGTCTAAGTATCCAAAATGGGCCCAAAGTACTTTTTCTGACTTGACAACAGATGAAGTTGGTTTAACAGGGCCCAGGAATTCTCGAAAATAGGTGAACTATGCTATGGTTATTACTATTTCTTCCACTGATCCATCCACTTTTGAGGAGGCATCTACTAAACATGTTTGGAAACATGCGATGAAATGTGAGTATGATTCCATACTTAATAATAATACATGGGTTTTAGTTGATCCTCTTCCACATGTTAAACCCATCAAATGTAAATGGGTTTATAGGACTAAGTATAAATCAGATGGCTCCATTGATAAACATAAGGAAAGACTTGTTGCAAAAGGGTATGCACAACAAGAAGGTATTGACTATGAGGAAACATTTTCACCAACTGCCAAATGGCACACTATTCATATGGTACTTGCCTTAGCAGCACAAAATGGTTGGAAAGTACATCAATTGGATGTTAAAAGTGCTTTTTTAAATGGTGATTTACAGGAAGAAGTCTATATGAAACAACCTCAGGGTTTTGAATAGGTGGGTTCTGAACACAAAGTGTGTAAATTGACAAAAGCTTTGTATGGGCTCAAACAGGCACCTAGGGCTTGGTATGAGAAAATGGATTCATACTTGAAATCTATTGGTTTTCATCACAGTGAATTAGATGATACTCTCTATTTTTGAGTGCAGGGTAAGAAAATGGTGATACTAGTACTCTATGTTGATGACTTGTTTATTACAGGTAATGATGAAAACCATAACAAGTCTGTGAAGAAGGAATTAAAAGATGGGTTTGAGATGACAGATCTTGGACTTCTTCACTACTATCTAGGCATAGAGGTAACTCAAAATTGGCATAGTATTTTCATTTCACAAACTAAGTATATTTCTGAGTTATTAGAGAGGTTTGGCATGAGTGATTGCAAACCTGCCCTCACTCCCATGGAAAGTAACTTGAAATTGTATAAGGATGATAGCAGTGCCTTTTTTGATGGCACCACATATAGACAATTGGTGGGAGGTTTGATATAATTGATGAATACCAGGCCCTATATTTCATTTTCAGTTTGAATTTTATCTAGGTTTATGCATGAGCCTAGAGAAATTCATTGGCATGCAAAAAAATGAGTACTTCGTTACCTTCAAGGAATGAAAGCATATGGCCTTGAATACCGCCACAACAAGAACTTCAAACTTGTTGGATATTGTGATGCAGATTTTGGCAGATGTGTGGATGACATAGTGTCAACCATAGGATACACTATGCATATGGGTTCAGCTGCCATTGCTTGGTGTTGTAAGAAGCAGGATACAATGGCAAATTCATCAGTAGAATCAGAGTATATTGTAGCATGGGATGCTTCCAGAGAAATTGTTTACCTTTGTCGTATTCTTGAAGATATTCAAGTTTCTTAGTTTGCTCCTACACAGTTATACATTGATAATCAGAGTGCAATCAAGATGTCCAAGAATCCAGTGTTTCATGCCAAAACAAAACATATGGATGTCAAATACCATTATCTGTGAATGCTGGTGGTAAAGAAAACTCTTGATCCAATATATTGCCCAACTGTCGATCAGACAATTGATATCTTCACAAAACCCCTTGACAGAATCAAATTTGAAAAATTCAAAAAAATGCTTGGTATGTGTCCAAAGACCTGACTTTGGATCATAGGGGGGTTTGTTAGGACTTGTTCCAAATTCTTAACATTAGGTTAGATTTTTGGTAGGTAATTAATAATTATTGTAAATGGCGCATGCATCTTTTATAAAGACACCCCCATAAAATAAACTTAGTTTAATTATTAGGTAGTTTTAATGTTTTATATTTATTAATTATAATTACTTTATGGGTTGTTTTCCTGTATTTAGTTGGTTATAGGATTAGTTGTTTTTACTGATCAGTGGTAAAAACTATATAAATCCATGTTTGCATTGTAAAAGGGTTAACGGAGTAAAGACACCCTTATGTACTTATTTTTTTGAATTTAATAAAATACTTGTGCACTCGCACTAAGCGGGGACAAGGTTCAACTTATTTTGATTCTGGAGTTATCATTGATAACACACTTTCAATAGGCTACTCAAATCCACAATACTCACTCACTGATCAACACTCTCTTTATGTCACTACCATGCTCAAGCACTTGACAAACATTTGACATTAATGACCATTATACATTTACATGATGCACCCTTTTGACATCAATGAAAATAATATGCCAACAATGGTAACCATGGTAAAAATGTTTTTGGTTGAATTTGGGAAAATATTAGTTATCATTGTTTGGAAAAACTCTCGATGCATTTTTTTCCATGAAGACATGCATGAGGCCAAGTTTTCAAAACTAGAACTTAGAAAAGGAAAAATTAAGTGTAAATTTGGATTTTTCATGAAATAATGGAAGTAGAGGAGTAGGATTTCTATTCGATATAACTTGGGGTTTTATGGAACATAACTGTCACTATTCTGAGGAATTAGGCAAGGAGGAGAAAGAAAGGAGTCTTCGACAGGGGGATAAGAAAGAAAAAAAAGAAAGTATGTGTTGGAAAAGTCTTTCCTAGTATCATTTATCTATATAAAACAAGTGAAATTGGATTTTTTTAATATTTCAACATGGTAATAGGTGCTTGCATTCTCTTTTTTTATGTTTTAACATGGTAATAGGTGATTGCATTCTCTAAATATAAACATCATTTATGGCTTGGAAATAGAGACCCTTGAATAGTCCTAGAAAAATATTTTATGGGTTTGTATTCAGTTGAAGATACCTTGTAGGGTTAGACTACAAGTTGTACTTGCCCTTAGATGGCAATGGGTAAACTTGAAAATGAAATTCAGTGGCTTGTAAGTTGTTTGGTCAATGCTATTTTTTGGTTCATGATTCATTTAGTGTAAACCCTAGTTTGAATGTTCAATGTTATGGTGTTTTCTAACTAATAGTGTAAAACCTCATTAGCTTAAGTTGCTTGGGAAATCTCACCTTTGGTAATCTTGAAAAAAAAAAATCAACATTGTTGTATCACTGTTGTGGGTTATCTAAGTTTCATAGTCTTGTTTCATAGATTTTACGTTCCATCTCCAATAGATGGCTAGGATGGATAGGGAAACCTATCTATGGTTGGGATTATCTCAAGAATATGGATAGGTTTTGCTTAAAATATATTCTCTATGGAATTTACTGTGCAAAATATTTCATGATTTTGAGTGATTATCGACAAAAGTGTTTGAATATGATTTTGAGATGGTGTATTCATTGTAAATAAATTTTGCATTGTAGATTTGACTAGTTTCTTGTCCTAGTGTATACTCTTAAAATCTTGGATGTTCTCAATAAAAATAAAATAATGTTGTAGTATCAGATGTGTTATGAACTCGACAAGGTATGCAATATAATTATAGAAATGTTTCTTTTGATTCGTATTGGGAAAATCAATTATGTGGAATTCATATTAAATTCATGCAACTCAGTTGTGCATGCTTGTGTACTTCATTGTTTTGTATTTATCTCTTCCTTGTTGTGATACAAGTGATTATATGTCATAGTATGATTGTCAATGACTTAGACTTCATTACAATGGTGTAACTAGAAGTACCCTTGGTTGTATTATACACTATATTGGATTATAAGTTGGATCTAAGCTTGAATAGTCTCATGATTTGAAGTTCAATTATGAGAATCTATGTATACCATTGTGTATCCATAAAAAAGTTATGAATGGTGTATATTAGTTTCATATACAAAATTATTGCAAATAGGATAATGCTTTGGGATGAAATTGATAAGTTAAATAATATTAGCATTCTCTTTGCATATTGTTGGCAAAATTATAATTCAAATAATTTTGAGTTAAAAGGATTCATTACTCTTTTTTCATAATATCAATAAGAAAACATTTGATACAAATTTTGAAGAGTTGTTCATTTAGCTTGTTGTAGTATATGAATGTTTAATTACAAGATTAATTACCATTTAGTAATGTCGTGACCCTATTACCTCTGCTAAACTTTGTAAAGTAACTGTATTACATAATTGAAAGGAATGTGTATTGACTTTCTATTTGATACGTATTACTATAGTACAAGACTGTAGTGATTTGTATGTCTTTAGCTATTAAGTATTGCATGCATGATCCAAAATAAATGATAGTGAAATAATCTAAAAATAAGACAAGGATGTATAATTGATCTGGGACTTATAGTCGCTATGTTTAGAGGTAAAATGATATTGATCTATGTGTTTTTTATTGAAGAACCCATTTTGGTTTAGAAGGTGAAAGGAAATAAGGAAAAATAGAATTAGTTTAAGACTGAGCACGGATTGGTAGTTATGTTTTATTATTTATAAATTCATCCTTGAATTCTATAAGATTATTCAAATGAAGAGTGGTTGTAGATACTCAAGGAGTGGTGGAAAACATAACATGAGATAGCTCAATTTGTATTTATTATGTCATTTGTATTTGATGTGAAGATTATGTGATTATGTAGCTGCTTATGTGTGTGTGTGTGCACACACACAAACACACACACACATGTATGTATACATACATACATATATGTGTGTGTGTGTGTGTGTGTGTGTGTGTGTGTGTATGCATATAAATACACACACACACACATATACACATATATATGTATGTATGTATATACATACATACACACACATATACATATATGTATGTATGTACATACATATACACACACATGTATGTATGTATATGTATATAGACACACACATATATGTATATATACACATACATACATACTGTTGGGTGAATATTTTGTCAATCAGCTAACTGATGAGCAAAATAGGTCTCTTTAACCACAACATAGGGAAATTGGTCATCTAGATGTGCAGGTTTACTACATCAAAAGGGGACAAATCTCTCCTCTCATCAAGGGGAGGTTCCCTGTAAATATGTGGGAGCTATATAATATATATATATATATAGGTAGAAAATAACACTCAGGGGTAGGATAAACCATCCATCTCTCTTTTTTCAGAGATGATGTTAACAAATCAAAGGAAAAATCCTGATGAAATGACAAAAAGCACTCCTCTTCTTTTAGAAGTGCTGTTTAGTAGACAAAAAGAACCTTTCAGGTGGTGACAAGTAACTGTAAGAGGGTACAGTAACACAATAGGATGAAATGTAGCACAAAGTCTCCACCTCAACTGCCAAAGAGTGAAATATGAAGGACAATGAGGGCACAAAGTCATCCCAAGGTCCCTTACACATAAATAGAATACGAAGGATAGTGAGGGCACAAAGTCATCCTAAGATCCTTTACACAGGAATAGAAAGAAAACATACTAAAGGCCATTGTGGGGCACAAATTCTCTCCATAGTTGGCTTCAGGACACCTTTCTGATTATTTTCACTAATTCTGCTTATTCAATTAAATGGACAAAAAATGTATTATGAAAATAGACATAAGAACAATTTCCCCAACAACCAAGCTATTCTAGCACAAAGTCTGAAAAGTCACTTGTTTTCTTATTCAAATAACGAAATATGATCAACAATCTGAGCTCAAAGTCTTAGTAATGCCTTTCAATTTGGGCAGAGTTTTGTTTTTGATAACAGAGAGAGATCTCTCCTAAAACAATAAGAGAGAGTCCAATATATAGTGCTCCAAGAAAGACTTGGGCACTTTGTTTCACAAAAATGGCTTATGATGCATTCAATGCCTTTAATGCATTTTAAATTCTATCCATGGGCTATGCTGGAATTGAGCATCAGTTTTTTAATATGGGCCGCTTGATGTGTTTCCTTATGTGTGCACAACTGTTCACTCTACTTAATGCAGGAAAATAGGCTATGCCATTGAATGTTCACGTTCTTCAATGTCTACATAGTGGACTGCTTCACCTTCTAAAAACATATCCCATGCATGGATATTTTTGATCCTTCTTCATCTTTCCCCCTTTCTTGGCTGTATTTTTCCCTTTTTTGTGCAATTTGAGCTCTTGAGCTATCTCTTTGGCCGGTCGCTGAATTTATTCACAGGGTTTGTGCTTAAGTCTACAATGATCAATAATTATTTCATTGTCACAAATTTGATGTCTTCAGGTCTATCATCATTTAAAATTTAATGGCTAATTGGTTTCCCTAAATTTAATGGCTGTAGGCTTTTCATCCTCCTTACAAATTCCTTCATGTTTTTCCTGCTTGCTTTGGCCACTTTTTGCTGATTTTAACAAGTGACACATGGTGAATTCCACTATGAAATAGGCAAGGACATGTGGCAACATCTGTTGAGTTATAACAAGACATGTGGCACATTCTGTAGCTTTGAAACTTATTATAAACTATGTCCTGATAGATGCCACATGGTGGCTTTCGCTGTAACTTTATGAGGGACACGTGGCACATTTTGCTACAACTTTATGAGGGACACATGGCACATTCTAATACAACTTTATGAGGGACACGTGGTGCATTCTACTACACTTTAAGGTTTGATATTTCTCAGAGGGAACTTGCCCTTCGAGGTCTTGAGAAATAGTCCACTTTCCCTAGCGAGAGCCTCCTGCAAGGGTACTTGCCCTTCGGGCGGTCTTCGAATGGCCTTCAGGCTTCTTTCACTGGGCTTTTGTTCAAGCTTTTCCTTTAGACAAAACTCTGAAGGAATTCTTTCTTCTCGCTTGCTTTTGATTTCTGTCGGTCTTTCTTTCAGTGGGCTTTTGTCTTTACTTCAGGCTTATTTCTTCAGACAAAAGTCCGAAGGAATTCCTTCATACATTTTGTCCAAAGGAAATGCCTTAATCATTTTGCCACATTATTTTCTTGAAAGAGAACTGTGCCCTCTGCAAGGATTGTTCAATCCTGAAACTATCCTTCAGACTTTTGCAATGGTCTATCTTCTCTTTGCCTGCCCTCCACAAGGGTTGTTTGTCCTTGGCTCACTTTTACGAAGGAATTTTCTTTGTCCACTTTTTCTCGTTACCCTCCACAAGGGCACTTGGCTTGGTTCACTGCCCTCTGCAAGGGCACTTTTTACTTTGGCTTTGAGGCATCCCCTTGAACCTACCAATTGAACCGACCAATTAAACCAACTTTAGTTCAACGGTTCAATGGTTCAATTGGTTCAATGGTTAACTCTTGCTGATGACATTGAACCTTTGAACCCATTGAACCCGTTGAACCAAAATGGTTTAAGATTCAATGGTTCAATGGTTCAAACACTACATAGAAGCTTGTTGATGAACTCTTTTGGTTGAACCAAGGCATTGAACCAATCCTAAAAATGACTAAGTGTTGAAAACTTGTTCTTTTGATTGAACTCGCCTGTAGAAGCCTTTGAACATTTTGAACCTACTGATTTCAAGCATATTGAGTCCATAGAAAGATATCTACAGAGTCTGAAGATTCCTTCCTATAAAGTCCATAGAACTGAGTCCATAGATTCAAGCCTACAGAGTCCATAGATTCAAGCCTACAGAGTCCATAGATTCAAGCCTACAGAGTCTATAAAACTGAGTCCATATAACATAGCCTATAGAGTCCATAGTTTCAAGCCTGCAGAGTTTGTAGATTCAAGCCTGCAGAGTTTGTAGAACTAAAAAAAGCTTGAAAAATGAAGAATTTGAATGCCCAGAATAATGTTTTGAGAAGGGGAGAGAGGATTTTGGTCTATAGGACCATAATAGTTCAAATGTTGTCCCAAAAATGAATGACATTTTTTAGGGACAACAACTAGCTCCATTTGGGGAACTTCCTTCAGTTGAAAATTTAGAATAGCTGAAGGGAGTAGAAACTAGAATCTCCAGTGCCTTGAATTATCCCATTGGGCTATGGAGTCATGCTACCCAAAAATAAAGGCTTTAAATAAAATGAAAATGAACTACATAAAGACAAAATAAAGACTATATAAATATACATATGTACAGGTGAACTTATCTGATACTTCACGGATTGAAGTGCTTCAGATGTTGCCCATTGTGAGGTAGAGAAAAGAGCGTGATCTTGATATTTTAGCAAGAAGTTGTTTTCACCATTGAGCTGATGGATAATAAATGGGCCTCTCCAAAGAGAATCAAACTTTCCATGCATCCCCTTTGGTTCTCTTCTCTTATCCCACAGTATGACTTGATCTCCAACCTAGAAATCATGGTTTTTTGCCTTCTAGTCAAAGAGCTTCTTCACTAGACTTTGATGGGCAGCAATTCAATCCACCATCATAGTTCTTTGCTCATCCAGCTCAGTTAGGTACATGATCCTCTTATCAATAGAGCTTTCATATGTCTGATCTTCAATTGCTTTAGCCAATTTTAATGCTGGCAATTCCAAGGTGATTGGTATCTCATCATTGATACCATAAGAAGTTGGAAAGGAGACATACCAATTGCCCTTTTTGGTGTAATTCTATTTGCCCACAAAGCATCAACCAATGCTTTATGCCATGTCCTTTGGTTGTCATCCACCAGCTTCTTGATGATAGTCATCAGGTTCTTATTACTTGATTCGGCTTGTCCATTCCCTTGTGGAAAGTAATCAGAAGAGTGAGAGAGGGTGATCCCATAATAAAAATAGAACTGAGTAATCTCTTGGAAAGTGAAACAAGCTGCATTGTCTGTGATAATATTGGTTGGGAACCCAAACCTAGAAATGATATTCTCTTTGAATAAATTGCATACTACTTCTGAAGTAGCATGCTTGGTTGGGATAGCTTCCACCCACTTTGTGAAGTAGTTAGTTGCTGTAAGGACATAATCATGTGCAGCACTTAAAGATGGGTTTATAGCTCCAATAAAATCAATTCCCCATTGATAGAATGGTTCCTCTATGACCACTGGCTTGAGAGGTAGGGCAGCTGACTTGGGTCTCCCAACAAACTACTGGCATAGTTCACATTTTCTTACCCACTTATATGCATCTTGGAAAAGAGTTAGCCAATAATACCTGGCTCACAGAATTTTATGGGTAGTCACATGAGTAGAAAAATGTCTTCCATAGGCTAGATTGTGGAAGGATTCTAAAAGATGGCTTTGCTACTCTTTGTCCACATAGTGAAGGAACACTCCATCAAGGCTCCTCTTGTAAAGGTTGTTGTCCCAAAGGACAAAATTGGCAGCTTTCAGTTTAACAGTCCTCCTTTATTTACGAGACAAGTGGATATGACACTCATTGTAAGTAAGAAAATGAGCAATACCTGAATACCACTCATTCATGGTAGAGACAAAGAGGATTGTTGGCATGTTCTCATCCTCTGCTTCTTCATGCTTTGTTTCTTTTGGTTTGTTATCAACAATTAATTGGCATAGGCTTTTTCCCCATACCAACTTTGTTGGCTTGATGATTAGATCAAACTCATATATCTTTTCAATCTAATTTTCTCTTTTCATCCCAAACTCCTACTGAGTTATTATGGATTTAATCATGGTATCAGGAACAAGGCAGTAGTGTGAGAATTCAAGATGTAGAAACAAAAATGCTTGACTGCCTTCACCATTGCATAAGCATGCTTGTCCATGTTAAATTACTTCATCTCATGAGCTTTGAGAGGGAAAATCATGAAAGAAATGGGAGATTCCATACCTTCTTTATTATATTAAAATAGAATTGCTAAAAGCGTGTGTTCAGAAGCATAACTGTATATGATAAACTCTTTGTCGTAATCCGAACAAACTAGAATTGGGGCATAGGCAATGGCAGTCTTGATATCCTCAAATGCTGACTCACCTTCTTCAGTCCAGCTAAAGGTGGCCTTTCCCTTCATCATGTTCACAATATGACGAGTCTTCTTGGCAAACTTAGGAATGAAACTTCGTAAAAAATTCACCTTTCCGAAGAAAGAATGAACAATAGTTTTACTTGTACGCAAGGTAAGATCTTGGATATACTTGACTCTGTCTGAGTCAATCTTTATGCCTTCTTTGGACATAATGTGTCTGAGAAGTTTCCCCTTTGTTACTTCAAAAACTGACTTCTTGGGGTTCAAGAAAATGCCATTCTAGCAGCAGTGCTCCAGCACTTGTTGCAAGTGGCGTATATGATCCGGGTGATGCTTGAAAAAGATGGTCAAGTCAACAAGATAAACTAAAATGAATTTACCCATATCATCCTTGAAATTAAGGTCCATTTCTCTCTGAGAGATGGTGCCAACATTTATCAAGCCAAAGGGCATCCTTCTATATGCAAACATGCCCCAAGGTGTGGTGAAGGCAATCTTGTGTTGGTCTACTTCACTAACTTCAACTTGATTGTATTCTGAGAAGCCGTCTAGCATTGATAACATCTCTGAGTCGGTCACTATCTGGAGCACTTGATCCATGATGGGTAAAAGATAGTTATCCTTTTAAGATGACTGATTCAGATTCTTGAAATCCACACATATGTGAATTTTTCCATTCTTCTTCCTCATAGGGACTATGTTGGCAATCCATGTGGAAGATGGATTGATAAAATTATCCTAGCATTCAACATTTTCTATATCTCAGATAGAATAGTACTTGATATCTTTGGATTATATTGTTAGGATTTCTACTTGTAAGGGACCAAATCATCCTTGAGAAAAATTTCATGGTGAATTTTCTTAGGCCTGAGCGACTTCAAATTATCATAAGAGTACACCAAAACATCCATGTAATGATGAAGTAGGTCAGTAAATTTGAGTTTTTCTTCCAAAATACAACACTTCCCAATGTTCACCATCTTGGAATTTTCCTTGGTACCCAAATTTATCTGATCAAACCCTTGAGAGGAGTTTGAATCCATTTGTTGCTATTTGATGAACCTATCGTGCCTGTCAAATAGTTTCTCAAGAGAAACCAGTCTTTTATGAATCTTATTCCCTTTTAGTTGTAGGAATTCTTCACTTGCATTTGAATTTATTTCAAGAGTTGATTCAAGTTTTTAGAGCTTACTACATTCGAAGTGAAGATGTTCAAAGTTGTCTTTTTGTTCCAGAAAGGCGATGATTTGGTTTTCGCCATTGAACACTTGCCAATGATTGGCATTATTAGGCACACTTGGTCTAAAGACCAATTCGATAGTGTACTTGTTTTTTTTGAAGTCCAGATGAGGAACCAAGAGGGTTGTTGAAATAGCTAGTGCATCAGCTCAATCATTGAATTCCTTGGGCATGGTAGAGATGTTGAAAGCATCAAAGCTTTCAATTTGATCCCAGACTAGATTGCGGTGATGGCGTAATCTCTCATTTTTGATTTGATATAGGTTCCTTACCTGACAAACCACCAGTTCAGCATCTCTTTTGGCATGAAAGAGTTTGATGCCTTTATCTCGAGCAGCCTTCAATCCAAGCAATAGAGATTCATATTCAGCTGTGTTGTTAGTGTTACTAAACTATAACTTATATGAAGAAGGAAAAATATCTCCTTAAGGAGATATCAACACAATCCCAGCCCCTGAGCCAATAGAAGAATTATTGCCATCAAATTCTAGGATCCAAACATCATAAAAAAATGATCTTTCCTTAGATTTCTCCTTGCTTGGAAGGGGGAATTATTTTGTGCTTGCACTATGATCTCTCACATCTTCTGCTGTTCCATCTGAACCAATTTTTAGACTGTCATTTTTAGAAGTTTCATCAGCTGAAACATGATTATCTTCTGTGGTCAAGAAATAATTACCCATGTCTGAAGATTCAAATAGAATTTGAGCTTTAGGGGCTAATGTCTGAGTGACAACATATTTTGATTCCTTTTTAGGAAGTAGCCTCTATATGATGCCTTTGATAGGGATCCTTGCTTCAGATAGGTCCATGCTCAACTTGCCACCAACATCCTTGCAAAAATTTTGCCCTAGAAGAATGTCATATGAGGCTGAGACATCAGCCACCAGGACTGTCATCTTGATTCTTTTGTTTGGGAATGCTTCAAATGCAAACTAGACATCTTTGATTTGTCCCAACAAAGGTACTTATTTGTTCTCCATGGAGAAACATCTCCCAAAGGTTTTGGTTAGTGTGAGTCCAAGATATTTTGCCACCTTGGCAGGCATGACATTGTCAGATGCCCCTGAGTCTATGATGCAATTGCTCATTTTGTGACCATTTATCAATAGGGAAACATAAAAAGGCTCTATTTTTCTAAGGGCAATAGGAGGATTAATAAAAATATTTTTTGGGATGGACATGTTCCTTGGGGGATCATGAGTTACCTTCCTAATCTATTATCCTATAAGGATAACTTTATTCTTCATACACTGAACTAACCTATCCAACTGCTCAAGATTATATTGCAAGAATTCAAATTTAGACATTTGAATTTTAGTCTTCTTGACATGTTTGATTATGTCAAATGACTAAAATGGACTAGGAATAGAGGATAGGAGTTCATCTTTTTGGTTTTTGGGAGGGGGAGGACTAATCTACAAAGTTGAAGTAGAAGGTGTAGAGATGTTTGATGTATTTACCTTTTATGCAATCACCAAGTCCTTTGGCTGGAAAGGCAGAGTGGTTCCACGCTTAGTAATTGAAATTACTGGTTGAGGTTGCTCCTCTATCTTCTCTTTATCAGCTTGTTAGACTAACTGATTCTTGGACCAGGTGAATACAGCATATGATCCATCAACTACTTCACTTTTACCTCTAGGTTCATCCTGATAATTTAGGAAATCAATGTTGGAGTTGTCAGCTGACTCTTCTTGATCTTCTATAAGGAGATTAGCATCATTTTCTTGGTTCAATTTAGGTTGGAAAGAGAAATTAGATTCTATTTTGAGATATCCAACTGCTGAATTGGTTGGGGGTGCCTCAATGGCAAGTTTCCCTTGTGGGGGAGGAAGATGATTTGGCTATCCTTGATTCCTGGTAGCATTGCCTTAGTATGACTGATTGGAGAATGTCCTTCTTGGCATATTTTTGTATGAAGGAGCTGAAAATATCCCTTGCACCATTTGCTTTATGAGAGCTAGCAACTCATTTTCTATCTTCTGCACCATTGGATCAGTGGTACCTATAGATGGATATTCAGAAGATGAAGAAGATATACCTCTATTAGGATCTCTCCTTATCTTTCCTACCAAGATAAGGTCATCTTCCACCTCAGTGGCCAAATCTTGAGCTATAACAAGGTCTATTTGGCTAGCATGTCTTAGCAGAAAACTTAGTTTAGGCAATTGAGAGTTGATGAAGAAACATTTGAGGTTTTTAGGTGTTGGTTGAGCAATTACAGGAATCTTATTCCTCAGTTTGTCAAACTTGGCTATGAAATCCCTCATTGGTTCATGAGGCTCCTTCTTCATTTGTGTGAGTTAAGTCAACAAAGCATGTGCATCTTCTGCAAGTTTGAATCTGGCTTCAAATTTAGCTTTGAGAGTGTTCTAGTCAGTCACAGTTTGGGCCTGCAGATGATAGAACCAGTCTAAAGTAACACCTTATAAAGTTTCCATGAATAGCCTAACTTCTATATCCTCATACTCCACGCCTATTATGCCACAGGCTATGTTGAAGGCTACAATATGTTCATCAAGATGAACTTTCCCATCACCATAGAACTTGGAGAAATTTTTCCTTGAACTGCGTGGTAGCTCATGTAGAGGTGGATTTAAATTGAGTGGGCCAAAAGAGTTACCCCAAGGACCTTAAACTGCCATTATATGACTATGGAAAGGTGGAATAACAAATCTCAGAGGGGTAAGTATTGACAAAGCTTTATTAATAGCAAAAATGGAGGCTTTGCCTGGTAATAGAGACTTGACTTTAGTAGGAGGAAAGCTCTTGGTTCGTTGAAGGCGAGATGGTGAAGGAAATAGATCAAAATTACTTTGTTGTACCAACTAGAATATAGGGTCAACAATACTTTTATCTCTTTGGCTTTGTGTATATCGTGGATCTGCCAGAGTGTAAAAATAAAAATGGAAAAGAACTGGCACTACTTCAACTTGAGCTTGAGGCTTCAAACTGTGTGTTCTTTCACAGCAGGATAAATGGATAAGGCTATAATGATAATGGATAAGACAGAATAGAGTCATCAGAGTCTATAATGGATAAGGGTAGGGACTGCTTCAATCTAAAACTTGAGGCTTCAAATTGCACGTAATATCCCTAGCAGAGTCGCCAAAAACTATTAGGTGAATATTTTGTTAATCAGCTAACTGATGAGCAAAATAGGTCTCTTCAACCATAGCATAGGGAAATTGGTCATCTAGATGTGTAGGTTTGCTACATCAAATTGGGACAAATCTCTCCTCTCATCAAGGGGAGGTTCCCTATAAATATGTGGGAGCTATATGCTATATATATAAGCAAAAAATAACACTCAGGGGTAGGATAAACCATCCATCTCTCTTTTTTTAGAGATGATGTTAACAAATCAAAGGATAAATCCTGATGAAATGATAGAAAGCACTCCTCTTCTTTCGGAAGTGATGTTCACTAGACAAAAGGAACCTTTCAGGTGGTGACAAGTAACTGTAAGAGGGCACAATAACATAGTAGGATGAAATGTAGCACAAAGTCTCCACCTCAACTACCAAAGAGTGAAATATGAAAGACAATGAGGGCATAAAGTCATCCCAAGGTCCTTTACATAGAAATAAAATACGAAGGATGAGGGCATAAAGTCGTCCCAAGATCCTTTACACAAGAATAGAAAGAAAACATACTAAAGGCAATTATGGGGGCATAAAGTCTCTCCATAGTTGGCTTCAGAACACCTTTCTGATTATTTTTACTAATTATACTTATTCAATTAAATGGACAAAAAAATTATTAAGGAAATAGACACAAGAACAGTTTCCCCAAAAACCAAGCTGTTCTAGCACAAAGTCTAAAAAGTCACTTGTTTTTTTATTCAAATAACAAAATATGATCAACAATCTAAGCTCAAAGTCTCAGTAATGCCTTTCAATTTGGGCAGAGTTTTGTTTTTGATAACAAAGAGAGAGATCTCTCCTTAAACAATAAGAGAGAGTCCAATATATAGTGCTCCAAGAAAGACTTGGGCACTTTGTTTCACAAAAATGGCTTACGATGCATTCAATTCCTTTAATGCATTTTAAATTCTATCTATGGGCTATGTTGGAATCGAGCATCAGTTTTTAATATGGGCCACTTGATGTGCTTATTTATGTGTGCACAACTGTTCACTCTACTTAATGCAATAAAATAGGCTACACCATTGAATGTTTGCATTCTCCAATGTCCACCTGGTGGACTACTTCACCTTCTAGAAACATATCCCATGCACAGATATTTTTGATCCTTCTTCATCATTCCCCCTTTCCTAGCTATATTTTGCCCTTTTCTGTGCAATTTGAGCTCTTGAGCTATCTCTTTGGCCATCGCTAAATTTGTTCATAGGGTCTGTGCTTAAGTCTGCAAGGATCAATAGTTATTTCATTGCTACAAATTTGATGTCTTCAGGTCTGTCATCATTTTAAAGCCAACGGCTACTTGTTTACCCTAAATTTGATGATTGTAGGCCCTTCATCCTCCTTATCAATTCCTTCATGTCTTTATTACTTGCTTTGGCCACTTTCCACTAATTTTAACAAGTGAAACATGGCGTGTTCCACTATGAAACAAGCAAGGACATATGGCAGCATCCACTGAGTTATAACGAGACACATGGCACGTTTCGCAACTTTGAAACTTATTAGAAACTATGTCTTGGTAGATGACATGTGGCAGCTTTCATTACAACTTTATGAGGGACATGTGGTGCATTCCACTGCAACTTTATGAGGGACATGTGGCAAGTTCCACTATAACTTTATGAGGGACACGTGGCATGTTCTGCTGCACTTTGAGGTTTGATCTTTCCCAGAGGGAACTTGCCCTTTGGGGTCTTGAGAAATGGTCCACTTTCCTTGGCGAGAGCCTCCTGCAAGGGTACCTACCCTTCAGGTGGTCTTCGGATGGCCTTCGAGCTTATTTCGGTGGGCTTTTGTTTGGGCTTTTCCTTTGGACAAAATTCCAAAGGAATTCTTTCTTCCCACTTGCTTCTGCTTTCTGTCGGGCTTTCTTTTGGCAGGCTTTTGTCTGGATAAATGTCCAAAGGAATTCCTTTAGACATTTTGTCTGAAGGAAATGCCTTAATCATTTTGCCACATTCTTTTCCCAGAAGAGAACTATGCCCTCCGCAAGGACTGTTGAAGCCCAGAACTATCCTTTAGACTTTTGCAACGGTCCATCTGCTCTTCACCTACCCTCTGCAAGGGGTGTTTGTCCTGGGTTCACTTTTATTAAGGAATTCTGTTTGTCTACTTTTGTTTGTTTCCCTCCACAAGGGCACTTAGCTTGGTTCACTGCCCTCTGCAAGGGCACTTTTTCCTTTGGCTTTGGGGTAGCCCCTTGAACCTGCCGATTGAACCGACCGATTGAACCAACTTTGGTTCAATGGTTCAATGATTCAATCGGTTCAATCTCTTTATTTGACTAAGTCTTTTTTTATCTCTTGAACCAAATGAATTGAACCATATGGCCATTGAACCTATTGAACTTGTTGAACCATTGAACCTGTTGAACCTTTGAACCAAAGTGGTTCAATTGTTCAACGGTTCAATGGTTCAAGCCTTCTTCTCTTTGATAAGTGTTTTGAAGCCATTGAACCTTGAAGCGGTTAAAATTTGAACCTTGAAAAATGCTCTTAACTCTTGCTGATGACGTTGAACCTTTGAACCCATTGAACCCCTTAAACCAAAATGGTTCAAGGTTCAACGGTTCAATGGTTCAAACACTGCATAGAAGCTTGCCGATGAACTCTTTTGGTTGAACCAAGGCATTGAACCAATCTTGAAAATGACTAAGTGTTGAAAAATTATTCTTTTAATTGAACTCACCTATATAATCCTTTGAACTTGTTGAACCTTCTGATTTCAAGCATGTTAAGTCCATAGAAACATATCTGTAGAGTTCGTAGATTCCTTCCTGCGAAGTCCGTAGAACTGAGTCCATAGATTCAAGCCTGTAGAGTCTGTAAAACTGAGTCTATAGAAGTTAGCCTATAGAGTTCGTAGATTCAAGCCTATAGAGTCCATAGAACTATAAAAAATCTTGAAAAATGGAGAATTTGAATGCCCAGAACAATTTTTTGAGAAGGGGAGAGAGGATTTTGGTTTGTAAGACCAAAATAGTTTAAATGTTGTCCCAAAAATGAATGACATTTTTCAGGGACAACACATACATATCTATATACATATGTGCATACTCATATATATGTATGTATGTATGTATATAGACACACACATTGTACACCATTGCATAAGATTCATAATGGAGTTAGATAAGTGTAAGTGCAAATGTATCCATATTAAGAAATAGTTTCCATTATCAGGAATCCTATTATTTTAATATGATTCTCGTTGTGAGAATGCGAGATACTATGTTATAGCTATAATTATAACTCAATATTTGTTACTTAGATGGATTAGTTTATGTAATTCATATACATGTGAAGTAAAATTACTATGGAAACCCTAATGAGATTATATGTGTATTTTGTGGATTCATGAAGTTATTTGAACTGACTAATTCACACAAATTTTTGAATTGGATACATATATGTTTAGAAACAGGTGTATTTAGTATGGATATATATGTATATATATTTATAAAAATGTGAGTACATGTATATAAATATATATAGGTATATCTAAATACAATCCTATCTATTTGAATAGATTAAATGCAATTAGTTAAATAATTGTGTAAATGCCTTAAAAGACAAAGTTATGATGTGTGTATAGAAATGAAGAGTTTATTACATTTATCTTCTTATTCCTTAAACATTAAATATAAGTATAAATTATGGATATTGATGCAAGCGAGGATTTAGTGATAATCTTATAATCATGAACTATTCTTCGAGGATTTTTAATCATAAGAATAAATAGTCATGAGACACAAGGTAGTTTCAAATATGTTTTTTATATATTTAAGAGAGACTACAACATAGATTTTGCATTAGAGGAACATAGTTGTGTTTGGAAGCAAGGTTATCATATAATTACTATGCAAGGGCAGATTGTAGGAGAGATATGACTGAAAACATTCTAAGTGGTCTTGGGCACAAATTTTGATGAGTTCCACTCATATTTATTTTATAGTGAGCTCGTAATCTTATCTTAGGTGTGTATATCTATAAAATTATTTATTAGTTGAATGCATGTTTAAATTTAAGTCTCAAGGATCCTATTTGGTATGAGACTTATGCCTAGGTTTTTGATGGTTATTGGGATCAGGTAAATCAATTAGTCTTTTGCATAGCTATCAAATCAATTGCAAGAAATCAATGTAAATATGAAGAGTTTCAATATGATGTATACAATAATCTTGTAGTATATGTCAAAGTTAGAAAGTCATGTGGATTAGTTAATGGTTTTCAAATCTTGCCACTAACATAGAGTTCAAAATTTATTTAGAACTGATCTTATGTAAACATTTCACTCTTTAATGAGGTTGTGTATATTGTTTGTAAAATCTAGTAAATAAATCAAAATTGTTTAGAGCTTGGGATTGGCTTCTATTGACAAATGTTTTCTAAGTACAAGCGTAATCACTATTTTTCTACTTTTTTTATTTTTTTATAAAAATTGGGGTTATGACAGTTGGTATCATATCTTTTGTTAGGCTAAATTATAAAAAATTGTTAAAAGTTGATTTAATAATACATGTCCAATGTGTCAAGATGGTTAGAACTAGATAAACTTGAAACCCTCTAAATGTTGGTAGTGATATAATTGAGAATCATGAACTGGATCAACATGAACATGCTGACTTAGAAGTGGGACAAAGTGGCATGCATGCAACTAATTAGGATAATATTGAATAGGAAGTTCTTGAGGAACAAAATATTGTATTGCATGGAATTCTAGGTGCATTGCATGACATTTAGGGATAAATGGAAGGTTTAGGTCAAAGATTGACTCACTTAAAAAACTTGCAAGAGGGAGGGAAAGAAGAAAGGCTTCCTAATGATCATCCAACTTAGAAAGAGGTTACAGAGTCCATTATTAAGGAGTTTAATAAAATTCATTCTCTCACTTATTCTATTGAAACCATGGGTGATGCTACTAAGGCATGGATGATTAACTTGTAGAAGTATTTAACTATGCATAATATGAGTTCCAATATTAAAGTACGCATCAGAGCTTACTATCTGATAGGTGATGTAACGTTGTGGTGGAACCACCCATGTGCTCTCGAAGAGTACAATTCCATGACTCTTGAGAATTTTTTAAAAAGTAATCAAAAAAATGTATCCGAACAATATCTACAAAGAGTAGAAAATCATGGAGTTTCAACTACTAAAACAAGGAATTATGTCAGTGTATAAGTATGAGAATAAGTTTTGGGGACCCTTGTGTCATGTAAATTATATGTAGGGTGAATAAACTAAATTAATAAAGTTTAAAATGGGGTTAAATGAGATACTCATGCATGATGTAAACATGACTAACCCAAATACATTAACTGTTGCCTTAGAATCAACACACTATGTTGAAGAAAAAGAGAAGTCTTGCCAAAGGTAAAGATAAGAGTTTAAGAACAATAGGCAACAAGGAAAGTCTAAATCAACAATACCTCTAATAAGTGGTAATATTAAGACTAATGACTCTAAAGATTTTTTTGGGAATAATTATAATTTTGGAAATAAATTTTAGAATTAAATGGGGTCCACTTCACATACTTTTGTTAATAAGGATGTTGGAAATAACAAACAACAAAACTTCCATGTGCTAACCATAAGAGAAAACACCATTTTGATTCTAACTAAGAATGTGGTGACAACCATTGCCATAAGGACTGTTCGAAGCTAAAGGACAATCACAAGGTCTATGCGACTGTAGATAATAGAAATGTTGAATTTCAATCAACACCTAATGAGATAAGAGGTATAATTTTTAGGTTTTCTTTCTCTATTCTAATTGATTCAGGAGAAACATTAAGTTTTTTTTCTCATGTTAATGCCTTGAAATGTAAGATCAAACTAGATAGACTTATATAAGGATAGAAAATAGAGTTTGACACCAGGAAGAAGGTGATTGTTAACAAATGTTTAGGATAAGCTGAGCTGAACTTGGGCAATTTTAAGACTTGTTTAAACCTATTCCTTGCTCCTTTAGGATCCTATGGCATTATCTTAGGCATAGATTAGTTAAAATCACATTAAGCTCAAGTGGACTACTTAAACAAAAGAGTTAAATGCTTGGATGATGAAGAAAATTATATAGTTATTTAAGGAATCAACAAGCCTTCAAATCCATGAATCCTTTTAGCCATACAACTTAAAAACTCAATTAAAAAGGGGTGTAAAATGTATGTTCTCAATTTAAATGAGATAGATAAGGAAACAACTACCATACTCCAAGATTTTCTAATTTTGGAAGAATTTGTGGATGTTTTTCTAGAAGAGCTGCCAGGTTTGCCTCCAAAAAGGATATTTGAGTTTTGCTATAGATGTAATAGTTAGAACAACACCTATATTTAAAGCACCCTACTAGATGAACATGCATGATTTAAGATAACTTAAGGTTCAAATTGAAGAGTTTTTGGACAAGGGAATGATACATCCTAGATTGTCACCTTGGGGAGCTCTAGTAGTGTTTGTTTAGAAGAAAGGATGGGACACTTAGATTGTGTATTGACTATAGAGTGATCAATAAGGTTACAATAAAAAATAAGTATCTTATTCCTCACATAGATGACATTTTTAATTAAATGAAATAAACAACTATATTTTCAAAGATATATCTTCGATCAAGGTATCATCATCTCTACATCAAAGATGAAAATATCCATAAGATTATATTTAGGATGAGCTATGTACACTATGAATTTGTAGTCATGCCCTTTGGATTAATAAATGCTCTTGTAACATTTATGAATTTAATTAATAGTGTCTTTCAATATTTTATTGACAAATTTGTGTTGGTATTTTTATATATCATTATGATCTATTCCAAGAATGAATAAGAACATGAACATCACTTAAGGCTAGTGCTACAATGTTTGAGGCAACATAAATTATATGAAAACTTGTCCAAGTGATCTTTTTTTTAATCTAAAATAAATTACTTAAGGCCTGTGATTTTTAAAGGACTTAAGGTAGATCCTACAAATATTTTAGCCATTAATGAGTGTCCAAATCTCAAAAATGTATATGAGGTGAACAAACTTCATGGGGCATGTTGGGTACTAATGAAGGTTTGTGCAAGACATTTAAGGATTTCTCACCCAATAACTTCCTTGTAAATAAAAGGAAATAAATTTGATTGGTCTCCTAAGTGTGAATCAACTTTTCAAGAGTTGAAACATTTATTAACTAAAACTCCTATTTTGACTATATCAGATCCAAATAGTAATTTTAAAATATGGGATGATGCCTGCAAGGTGAGAATTGGAGCCATTTTAAATCAAGATGTCAAGGTAGTTGCCTATGAGTCTAGGAAACTCAAGACCCATGAGCAAAATTGCCCCACACATGATTTAGAACTAGTTATTTTTATTCATGCCTTAAAGTAATGGAAGCATTTTTTGTTAGGAAAGCACTTCAAGATTAAATCAGACCATCACAACCTTGTGCACTTATTTACTCAAGATGAGTTAAATGCAAGGAAAAGAAGTTGGCTAGAATTTATCAATAACTTTAATACTAATATTGATTATGTATAAGGAAAATAAAATAGAGTGGTTGATGCATTAAGTAGGCAGACTTACATTACTACCCTCTTTATTTTGTATTTTGATTTTAAAAAATTTATGCTTATATGGCATAAAATTATTTATTAATGCCTTAAAATACATGGTAAAATTAAAGCAGTAAATTTTGAATCTAATTTTTTAGTTGATTTAGATGGTTTGTTAAGACACAAAGGTATAATTTTTATTCCAAACACATGGAATTTGAGAGAGCACATGATAAATGAAGTGCATATGACACCTCATTATACACATTCACGTGTCAAGAAAATGACACAAGAGCTGAAAAGTTGTATTTTTGGCCTAGGTTAAAGAAAGACGTGGCTAATTATGTAGCTAAGTTCTTGAAATGCTAGTGTGAAATATGATCATGGTCATTATGGAGCCTTAATTTAACCTCATATCATTCTAGAAAGGAAATGGGTTGTTATATCTATGGGTTTCATCATGGGATTGCCTAAATCTCATAACAAACATGATTCAATCTTAGTTATAATTCACAAGCTCACTAAGGTGGCTCACTTTATTGATGGAAATATCATAGATGATGTTATTATCCTTACCAAAATATTTGTAAAGGCAAAAGTATGTCTTCATGGTGTACTTGAAGTGATCATCTTAGATAGAGATAAACTATTCACTTCTCAGTTTTGGTAAATGATGATCGCTGATTTTGGTACAAATCTCACTATCATCTTGAAATAGATGGACATACTGAAAGGCTTAATATGATTATTGAAGATATGTTAGAAATGTATGTCATGGATCATTAATATAAGTGTGAATATTTATTAAACTTTGTATAATTTACTTATAATAACACCTACCATTCAGTAATCAATATTTCACCATTTAAAGCCTTAAATAGGTAGAAATGTAGAACTCCTTTAGGTTGGAACAACTTAGAAAACCATGTGTTTTTAGGACTGGAAGTTTTACAAGAGTATGATGAACAAATGGTTGTTATAATGGAAAGATTGAAGGTTTCCTTTGATCTACAAAAGATCTATGCATATCTAAAAATATCACATAGAGAATTTGAAATTTTGGAAAAATTATTTCTGAGAATAAGACCTCAAAAAATCTCTATTAAGTTTGGTAAAGCTGTTAAATTAGCACCATGATATTTTGAACCTTTTAACATAGTAGAAAATATCAGACTAGTGGTATATCATCTTGATCTTCTTATTTATCTATCTAGGATCCATGATGATTTTCATGTAGCATTGCTAAGGAAATATGTATTATATCCCTCACATGTTTTAAATTGGGATAACATTTAGGTGGAGGGCAACGTAACAATTCAACCGGAGCCTATCAAGATTATATCTCAGTGCAACATTGAGCTATGATAAATAAATCTACAACAAGTATTGGTCCAATGGGATCAAATGGGAGAAATGAGTGCTACCTAGGAAAATAAAAATATTTTATGGTAGCATTATCCTCATTTATTTTAAGGCTTTGAAGATGGTGCCATTGTTAAGATAAGGTGGATGTCATGACCATGCTTACCTATCACATTGATTTTGACTGATTATTATTACTATTTTAATATTTTTATATCATATGGACATTTATAGCAGACATCATGTAATTTATACAACTTTATTTATTAGTTTAAATTGAGTTGTAATCATTTGTGTAGTATTTTATATTGTATTTTTAGTTTTGATTAGACACTGTTGATGCCTATCATTTTCTTAATTATAGGTACACTACATATAAACATAGGTTAGATGTGGAATCTATGGATCCAATTTCTAGGGTATGGCACGTAGGTAACCATAAAAGTGATGCAAAAATGTATAGTTTCCCCAAGTCAATTATTTTTACTTGGTCAGTTTGTATTTACGATTACATGAGTCTATTATGTGTCATAGTTTTTACATGTTGCTTTTAGGTTGTCTAATTATCTTGTATGTTATTAATGTTGACTAAGCAACTTATTGACAACTGAATAAGAACATGATTTTTTCTAAACTCCATTATGCATTTCAAAGGTTGTTGAAGGTCGTGAGACCCTTGACATGTTTTTAATGTTTACACTTAAGACTTGTTATGGTATGTGATACACTTATATTATGATATTAGGAAATGTAGGACCAACATAATAATGCTCAGAGTCAAAAATTGGATGAGCCATTAAAAAAAAGATTTTTATTTAAAAGAATGAAGGTATATTTTCTAGTGTTAAAGTCGACAAGGGACATGGTGATTATGAACCAAGGTTTTAAATAATTTCTAATAAACCATGGAAAGACTATGGAAAAAATAATCTAAGTCATGATTTCATGGTTATAAAACTAAATTTTGTGGGGTCACAAGACCACCCAATGATTATCTCCAGCTTTCCCTTTGGCATGAATGTTGGCCTTGGCAAGTTTCTTAACCTTGGTGAAGTTTAGTAATTCAGTTGGGTTATTAGACTTGCCTTGGAAGTTTTGAGACCATGGTAAAAGGAAAAGGTGGGTTATGGTAACCATGGTAACAATGATTTCAATTGACTTTGGGAAACTATTAGGGTTATCATTATTTGGAAAATCTCTCTATGCATTTTTTTTGGCATGAAGACATGCACAAGGCTAGGTTTTCAAAATTAGAATTTGGCAATGGGAAAATTAAGTAGAAATTTGGAGTTTGCATGAAATAATGAAAGTGAAGGAGTGGGATTTTTGTTCAATAGAACTCAAGGTTTTGTGGAATGTAACTATCACTATATTTAGTTATTAGGTGAGGAAGAAAAAGAAAGGAGATACAAATGGGGGGAGATGAAATTAAAAAAGGAAGTACATGTTGGTTGACTCTTTCCTGGTATCATTTGTTTGCATAAAATAAGTAAGTGAAACTAGATTTATTTTAAGTTGTAACATGGAAATGGATGATTGCATTCTCTAAATATAAACATCATTTATGGCTTGTAAATAGAAATTAATGAATAGACCTATAAAAATAGTTTATGGGTTTACATTCATTCGAAGATACCCATTAGGGTTAGATTTCAAGTTGTACACACCCTTAGATGGCAATGGGTAAACCTAAAAATGAAATTCAATGGCTTGTATGTTTCTTGGTCAATGTTTTTTAATGTCTCATACTTCATTTAGTGTAAACCCTATATTGGGTGTTTAGTGTTATGGTGTTTTCTAACTACTAATGTAAACCCATGTTAAATTAATTTTCTTAGGAAGTCTTACTTTCAGTAATCTTGAAAAAAAACTAGTTAGTATTGTTGCATCATTGTTGTGGGTTATCTAAGTTTCATAGTATTGTTTTATTATTATTTTATTCCTTCTCCAACTGATGGTTGGGGTAGATAGGGAAACCTATCTATGGATGGGCTTATCTCAAGACTATGGACATGTTTTGCTTGCAAGTTATTCTCTATAGAATTCACTATGAAAAATATTTCATGCTTCTGAGTCATTACTAATAAAAATGTTTGAATATGATTTTGAGATGGTGTATTCATTGTAAATAAATTCTACATTATAGATTTCACTAGTTTTTTGTTCTAGTGTATACTATTAAAATCTTGGGTGTTCTCAATAAAAATAAAATAATGTAGTTGAAGTATTGGATGTGCTATTAACTCTATAGGGTATGCATTGTAATTATAAAAATATTTCTTTTAATTTTTATTGGAAAATTAATTGTGTGGAATTCATACAAATCAGTTATGTATACCTGTGTACTTCATTATTTTGTATTAATGTCTTTCTTGTTGTGATACAAGTGATTATATGTCTTAGAATTATTGTCAATGACTCAAACTTCATTGCAATGGTGTATCTAGAAGTACCCTTGGTTGTATTATAAACTATATTGGATTATAAATTGGATATAATCTTGAATAGTCTCATGATTTTAAGTTTAATTATTAAAATCTATGTATATCATTTTGTAACCATATAAAAAGTTATGAATTGTGTATATTAGTTTCATATACATGATTATTGCAAATAGGATAATGCTTTGTGATGAAATTGATAAGTTAAAAGGTAATATTAGCATTCTCTTTGTAGATTGTTAGTACAAATTCAATCCATATAAGTTTGAGTTAAAAGGATTCATTACTATTTTTTTAGAATACATTGGATACAAATTTTTAAGAGTTGATCATTTAGCTTGATGTAGTTTATGAATGCTTAATTACAAGATCAATTACCATTTAGTAATGTCATGATCTTGTTACCTTTGCTAAACTTGATAAAGTTGTATTACATAATTGAAAGGAGTATGCATTAACTTTCTATTTGAAACATATTACTACAATACATGACTATAGTTATTTGTATGTATTCATCTATTAAGTATTACTTATATGATCCAAAATAGATGATAGTGAAATGATCTAAAAACAAGAAAAAGATGTATAATTGATTTGAGACTTAGAGTCACTATGTTGAGAAGTAAAATGATATTGATCTCTGTGTTTATTATTTAAGAACCCATTTGGGTTTAAAAGTTGTAAGAAAATAAATGAAAATTAGTGTTAGTTTAAGACTGAGCAAGGATTGGTAGTTATGTTTTATTATTTATAAATTCAAGATTGAATTCTATACGATCATTCAAATGAAGAGTGGTTGTAGATACTTAGGGTGTGGTATATAACATAACATGAGATAGCTCAATTTGTATTTATTATGTCATTTGTATTTGATGTGAATATTAAATGATTATATAACGACTTATGTATATTTATGCATATGTATACATATCCATATATATACATATGTATATGCACACACACGCACACACACACACACACACACACACACACACACACACACACACACACACACACACACACACACACACACACACACACACACACACACACACACACACACACACACACACACACACACAAATAGACATACATACATACATACATATAGGTGTGCACCATTGCATAAGATTCAAAATGGAATTAGATAAGTGTAAGTGTGAATCTATTCGGATTAAGAAATAGTTTCCATTACTAGGGATCCTATTATTGTAATATGATTCTCATTTGTGAGAATGCGAAATGTGAGATAATTTATAATAGATATAATTGTAACTCAAAATTATTACTTAGATGGAATGGGTTACGTAATTTTTATATATATGTGAAGTATAGTTAATGTGAAAATTGAAATGAGATTATATGTGTGTTTTGTGGATTCATTAAGTTATTATAACTAACTAATTCACAAAAATTTCTGAACTAAATATATATATATATATATATATATATATATATATATATATATATATATATATATATATATATATATATATATATATGTTTAGAACCAAGTGTATTTAGTATGGATATATATGTATATATTTATACAAATGTGAGCACATGTATATAAAAATATATAGGTATATCTAGATATAACCATATCTGCTTGAATGGATTAAATGCAATTAGTGTAAATAATGGTGTAAATGTCTTAAAGGGTAGAGTTATGATTGGTGTAAATAAATGAAGAGTGTATTATGTTTATATTCTTATTGCTTAAAAATTAAATATAAGTATAAATTATGGATATCGATGTGAGTGAGGATTCTGTGTTAATATTGTAATCACAAACTATTCTCTAAGGATTGCTAATTAGAAGAAGAATAAACATGAGACATAAGGTAGTTTGGATATTCTTTTTATCTATTTAAGAGAGACTACAACATAGATGTTGCATTAGAGGAACATAATTGTGTTTGGAATCAAGGTTATCATCTAATGACTATGCAAGGGTAAATAATAGGAGAGATATGACTATAAACCATCTAAGTGGACTTGAACATAAATTCTGATGGGTTCTACTCAAATTTAGTTTTTAGTGAACTCATAATCTTAACTCAAGTGTGCATACCCATTAAATTATATATCAATCGAATGCATGTTTAAATTTAAGTGTCAAATATTCTATTTGGTATGACACTTGTGCCTGGGTTTTTTATGGTTATCAAGGTCAGGTAAATCATTTAGGCTTTTCTAAAACTATCAAATCAATCATAAGGAATTAATTAAAATATGAAGAGTTTCAGTATGATGTGTATATTAATATTGTAGTGCATGTCAAAGTCAGAAATTCATGTAGATTAGTTAGTGGTTTTCAAATATTACCACTAACATGGAGTTCAAATTTTATTTAGAAGTGATCTTATGTAAACACTTCAGTCTTGAATAATGTTGTTTATACTATTTGTAAAATCTGGTTAATAAATCAAAATTGTTTAAAACTAGAGACAAACTTCTGTTGACAAGTGTTTTCTAAGTATAGGTATAATCATTACTTTTCTAAGTTTTTAATTTTTTGAAAAATTGGGGTTATGATGTATTAGTTGTTCGATTATGCTATGCACCTTGTATTTGTTCATGTACACTATGCAAATACAAAGGTTGGTATAAACATTTAGAATATTGTTTTTGAGCCATCTTTACTATTATCAAATTTTAGAACATCATCTTTGGTGGTATAAAATTTATAACATTGTCTATGAACTAAACATTTGTTGGTGGTATCAAAATTCAGAATAGTTTTTGAGCTAACTCTATTTGGGTATTTTACCCATGCATTTTGGTTAGATGTAAAACATACTCTTGTTTACATAAATAGAATCATGTAAGATAATTTTGATTCATTGTTTTAGGGGATTCATCAAATTCAATAGTCATCAACAACATCTTGATTCATTGTTCTTTTTACTTTATCATTATGTATATGTTTAAATCTAGATTTATATGTTAAACTAGTCTTGTACACTTGAAAAATATCACTCAAGGATCTACCCTTCAATTCTTGACCTTCTTAGTAGATAATAGGCTCATATTTTCCATCTCATTAGGCCATAATAGTAATCTTATAGTCTGACCTAGTTATTATAATTATCTAAATCATGTGTAGTCCATAGTATGCTTAAAATCTAATATATATATCCTTTACTATCAGTTATAGATATGCAACAAAATTTTATGTTCTTGGATAGTTGCATTCAAACTTTGACAATAACATCGATGCTACTATCATTTATCCAAAGGAAATGTCTAAGCCTTCTAAACACTCAAATTTTAAAATATTTTGATATGTATAGGTCAACATATTATGTTTGACCCATTTTACCCCAAAGTCACTATGAAGATGAAGAACTAGGGTTTTGTGAATTCATGAGGAGTGACAGTCCATGGCCAATATTTGAATGCACCATAACAAAGGTGAATTCAAACCTAGAAGCATCTAGGTCCATGTCACATCTTTTTATAATAGGTATTCTATAAAGGACACTTGTGTTGAACCTAGAAAGTAGCATTAACACAATCATCCCAGGTTGATGTTAGTGTCTAAAGCTCCAAAAGTGTCAAATTTAGAATATGATGATAGAATCTCCTTTTAGACTACTTTCTGGCCATTCCAGATCCAACACTATGTTAGCATAAGAACCAATTAAGTATATTACTTTTTTTTCATTTTCATGCATGACTTAGTTGTATTTTATATATTTAGCCTATACTCAGCATACTAAATTCAGTGTATGCTTATATATAAGTTTAGTATTTAATTGGCCTGTTGTAGATTTGATTATCATCCTTGTACATTATCATTTGTATATTATTATCCCTATTATACTCCAAAGAAGGATATCCTCTTATATAAATTTAGGGTTAAACATTTGGTGAAATCGATCCATGTGAATTTTATTTTTTCTGATCTAGAGATTTTAATCCTCTTAGGGGTTCAATTATTGTCATGGATTTTCATATCTAAAACTATACCCTAGGGTTTTTACCTCCTCTGGTCACAAGGGATTCATGTGCATATGATTGCAAGTGAATTATTCATTTATTGGTTCATTTATGTCTCAAAACATGTCCATTTTAAAATTCCTTGGAGGTATCTTTTACTCAAGTTGTTTTACTAAAAAACCTCTTTTTGTTTACCAAAATTTAGTATGGATTTTTCAAATTTTTCAATAGGGTGAGTGGTTTACTTATGTTGAAATTAATTTTGGGTTTCATAAAAAATCATACTATATTCAAAAACTATCTCATATATCTAAAAAATATTACTGATTTATCACAATTGTTGATTCTTTATTTGGAATATTCTAGGGTTTTATTTGTGAATGATTCCACATTGTTTGGCTAATTTTTAATTCACAATAGCTCAAATTTCAAATTCCTCAGAGGTATTACATTATTATGTTTATATATACAAAATTTATTTTATTCATAATGTATTATATGGACTAATCAATTTTGAAAATTTACTATTTTTAATAAATTTAGATCTACATGTCGTACATGTACTTTTGTTTCCCTAAATTTTTGGGTTTATCTCATTTCCTATTTTTACATAAAAACCTATCTCATATTTTAAAAAATCTCATCCAATATCCTAAAATTACTATATATTTGCCGTAATGATTGATTACTCCTTAGCATTTATTTCTCTTGCTTATCTTATTCTCATAGCAATTTTTAGAACATCTAAAATGGATACAAAGGAGCCTCTTGCTCCTCTTAACCCTAAAGAGGGTGATAAATCTCATCCATCTAACTAGGTCCAAGATATCACTTATCTAAGGGATAATGTGGCCTACCCTATAGTTTCAAATGAAGGCACTCAATCTGAAATGCCTAGGATTTGTGTTTGTGAAGTCCTAAAGGAACAAATCAATATTATGACCAAGCTAATTAATGAGTTATAAAATTTCAAAATCAAGATCTAAATTCAAATGTCACTTTATTGCAAAATCATATTTCATATACAAAGAATCCACATTATGTTACTATGAACCATGTGTGTGCATCTTCGTATACCAATTATGTGCCTAATAAGAATCAATATTGGAAGCCAAAACCAAAGTCACCTAATACCAAGATTATACAAGTGAACAAAAGCATACCAAGAGGTCAAGTGAGATTTTAAGGGATATGTGTATAAATAATGTGATCAAATTACCTCTTATATATCTTATACAAATTTCCAAATTGTAGACTTGGAAAACTCAGACCTTCATTATTCCTTTCAATTTTTTACCTTTCCTACTTCCATAACTCTTGCATTTGTTCTATCTTTTTTCCACTTGGACTATATCTCTTAGTCTAACTAGTCTTATATTGATGACCTAGGTCTTCTATTTTGCCTAGAATGCTTAAAATTTAATTATCTTCCATCTTTGCAAGTTTTAAACTTGTTGTAGCATAGAATTGCACCCTTGTGAGAGGTGTCTATAAAATGGGATCAAACTTAGGTTTTGGGTGTCCTATGATGGGGTTGAACCTCTAGATAAGGTTAGTTCCTCTTGGTAGATCACTTAAACTATTGGTTTTGATTGGGAAAAGAGTACAAGGGCTACAAGGGATAACTGAAAGCATACAAAGGGTGATACACCAAATTTAAAGACACTCCAAATTACTTTAAAATAAGACTAAGTAATCTCAAATATAACACTCACACAATCTCTCAAACTGGTCATTTACATCAATATTTCTAAACTAGGATCCATAGACAATAGGTGAAACATGGAGGAGTATCAAAAATCAAACTATACCTTCATTAGTAATCAAAAATCAAAAATTAAAACCTTTAAAAACCTTTAAATACCTTCAAAAAGGTAATAAAGAAGGATAATCACCAAGAAAGAACACTCCTCCACAAAGTAATCATGCCCAATCTAACTAGAACACTAGATGTAGGAAAAGAGATAGGTAAAATAAGTTGTCTTATTACTTCAAGAGGCTGTTATTAAAAAAATTTATAGGATTTTTCCTTATAAAATGAGATTCTCCCTTTACAATGAAGAAAAAAATGCATATATAGGAGAAAAGGGAAGGGAGAGGAAAATAAAGCTTTCAGAGATCTATAAATGTGATTTAACCACCATGGAGCTCCATCAAAGAAAAGGAAGATGAATATGAGTCTCAACAACTTTTAAATCATTTAATCATTAATATTAATTATCAAATTAACCCTCCAAAGTCAAAAAGGTCTTCAAGCTCTCCCATTGGCCTAAAAAGGCACTATAGGACAAAATTTGCTTGAGGAAGATGACATCATGCTCTAATAACTTTAGAAAAGTCTCCAAACATATATAAGCCTCCTTAAATACTCCATTAATGCTCCTAAACTCCCCAAAACTACTCCAATTGGATTTTATGCCCCATCTCTACTTGGCTTGTGTTGGCAACTTAACAACATGGTTAGTCATCCTGATATTTGACACTTGCACTGACCTTGAGGACTAACATTTTATGCTTTCTTCTTTTTTACCACCAATATTTTCTCCTAAAACCTATAAAAGACACCATGGAACCTACAAATACTTTGGACTCCATTAATGGAGGTCTTTAAGATCAAGCCATCTTCAACTAGTTGTCCTATAACTTACTTTCAAGGCCATTTATCACCATAAAAGTCACTTTTGGACCTATATAAGGATTTAAAGAATCCATATCATTCATATGAGGAAGAAAATAAAGCTTGATGCCACATTAAATAACTAAAATAATGGTGGAAATCTCCATTAAACCTATAACTATTCATTGTTATGTTGTGGATCCTATTTCCAAATTACGATGTATTTCAAAAACCATACATTTAAAATGTATTGTACACTCTTTATGTATTCTCGCTAGGGTTCAGGGGTGGTTTTTTGGACCCCCTTAATGAGGAGATATTTTGGGTTGACTTGGACCATGGTTTTGGTACCCATTGTTTTGTAAAATTGCTATGTGGTTACCTATTGATGTATTATAGATGTAGTAGGTAATACATCAGAGATACAAAGGAACTAAGTTTTTGAGAAGGTGAATAGAGTGTGTGAATTTAGGTGAAAATTTAGGAGACTTTTTAGATCATATATCCAAACAATATTTGTGCATTGTAATTGTGAGAAGACTGATATGAGAGTGGATTGTACTCTTGTGGCATGTAATAAAATTTGAGCAAGTGTTTCTTGGTGGATGTAGCCCACATTGGGTGAACCACATTAAATATGGTCTTATTGATGTGAATTTTTATTTCTATTATTTATTCATCTCTATTCATATCTATTATTGTGATTATATGAAATTTTTCCACATCAATTTTTGATTTATCTCTAACATTCACAAATTATTAGAAAACTTGGGTTTTTGTCCTTTTGGCTCAACAAATCACTTTTCCATTAAGATTATTCCATGAATTTATTTAATTTAATACTCAATTAAATAAATTAATTAAGTAATCCTAGCTGGTTCTTGATCACTTTTCCATACATAAATCCTCCTTTTGACCTCTACTAAAGCTCCTTTAGACCTAGTTTTGAGCACAGACTCTATTAATGGAGATATAAAAACTTGGTTCTCATCTCTAAAGTATAATAGGGGAATGAAACCAATTTTAAAACTTCAATGAAATAAAAACATACATCCATGTAAAATTTAAATTTTTTTCATTGAGTATAACTCAAAAATGCATCTTTTGGGGTAGCCTCATCTTGCCTTGTCAAATTTTTGAGCATGTGTAGCTCTGTGTTTTGCCATTATATCAAGTTTTATGAGGTAAATATACTTAATTATTTTTTAATTATGAAAAATATGGACCCAAAAAACTATTAAAATCATTGATTTTCCAATATTAACCATGAAAACTAACTAGAATCACATATTTAGACTTGTTGCACACTGAGAAAATGAGAACCAAAAAACCTAGGAAGAGAGAAATAGGCATATGTTTAGATTTAAAAGGTATTAATACCCCATTATTTTTTAATTATAATATTTAATAGCTTAAAAAACTTATAAAACAATTATATTTCATCATACAACCCTTTAAACCTCTTAAAAATGCCTTTTTCAGCTATCTCCACTTGCATGACAAAATCTTGAATTTTGCAAATTTGTACTTCTCTTCATTTTGACTTAAAATTTTGAATGTTATCACTCTAAATAGGTATATTTATAATTTAAAACACCATTAATTTCCCCTCAAACTCTCACATGATTTTCAAACCATCTGTCATACCTTATAACCCTCCAAGAAACTTGCCTAACTCCATGTTAAATGTCAATAAACAAGCATAGGACTGTGATAAAATAACAGATTCTCCCACTATTATTGTGACATAATTTTTATTATAAAACTTATAAATACTCATTATAACCACATATACCAATTTTAATAGATTGATTATGCCTCTAGAGACCTTACAACTCATGTTTCTCAAAACTAGCTAGTGGATCCTGAGAGAATGATTATTTATGACTGCAGGAGGTATGTAACAAAACAATGGATGCTTAAAATATTTATGTAACCTAAAAAATAATATTTTTATTAATAAACACTCATTAAAATTACTTTTATCAAGTTTTAAATTTGGATCTTGCTTCTAGAGACTTATAGATGCATTTTTCTCAAAACTTGCAGTGGGCTGCCTGAGTGAATGATTGTTTATGAATACAAGAGGTCTGTAACAAAAAAATGATTACACTATTTATTAATACTTAATTATTGAATATAAATATTTATCTACTCACTGTGATCATATGTACCAAAAATTAGAACCTAACTCCTATTGTAGATGTTCCAAAATCATAAATTTCTCCAAGATTGTCAATGGTTACCTATGCTTTACTTGGAGAGTGATTCAAATATGAGATAAAATAGGGGATATATCTATTATTATATAAGAAAAATATATTTCATGAAAACCTAATTGAGATCATAATGACTCTCTTTACCAAAATTTGAGGTTAGATCGCCTCTCTAGCATCTTTAACCCTTCAATTTATTCAAATTAGTCCTCAATCTTATGACTGTGTATACGATATAAAACCATGTGTTCAACCTTGGCCATGATTTAATTCCATATTATTGTTGTGTTTAGTGTGATTATATCACTATTAATATTTTATTTATCATATTCATCTAGTTATACAACCCTACAACCTTCATAAGGATATCTTCATATGATGCTTGTGAGAGCACACTAGGTCAATGAGCTTATAAACACTATTTTGTGTATATAACCCCTGAGAGATGATCATAGTGTATTAAAAACATTATATAAACCTTTATAACCTTTAAATTAACCTTTAAAATTCTTAAAATTTCCAAGCATTATGCCATTCATATCATTGTATCATGGTTTCTTCATTGTATAAGCTAGTAACCAAAGCTTCTCAAGTGTACGGACTGCAACCTCCAGGTTGGACTCAAAGTAAAAGAGTGACCTATAATTCTTGTCACCTTTAGTGCATGAGACATTTATTTTAATCCTTTAATTTCTTCCAATTTAACCTAGCTATATCACTTGATTATGGCGAGGCATCTCACACCAATAACTCTCTTTAGAGCACAATCAAATAGTTGTAGGTGATATTTTTGAGCTAAGAGAACCAAGACACTGATTTTTTGCTTGGAGAGAATCTTATCATCAAAACCTAATTGTAGAGTCCTAAAAGAGTATGGGGAATGCACTCAAGAAGGTTTATAATAGTGATTAGGGTCATGAATATGGTCTTCTCTTTCCATCATTGGATCATCCACTATACTAGGACCGCCTCTTCTTTGGAGCTTCAATGGAGCATCTTCAGAGTTACTTGGAGCATCTTTGGAGATTTTATAAAGAATATTCAGATCTTCAATACAAAATATTTAAATATTTAATGGAACATATTTAGAGTTTTTTAGAGCATCTTCAAAGCTGTTTGGGGCATCTTTGAAGCTTACTAGAACATCTTCAGAGCTACCTAGATCATCTTCAGAGCTTCAACAGAGCATCTTTGGGGTTGTCTAGAGCATTTTCAGAGCTATCTAGGTGGACATGTAGAGCTTAAATGGAGCATCTTCAAAGCTACCTCAATAGATATTTTGAGTTTCAATGAAGCATCTTTAAATCTGCCTAAAGCATCTTTAGAGCTTCAACAGAGCATCTTTGGAGCTGCCTAGGTGGATCTTTGAAGCTTCAATGGAGCATCTTTGGAGCTGCCTAAAGCATCTTCAGAGATTCAATGGATCATATTTAGAGATTCAATAGAGCATCTTCATAACTTTAATAGAGCATATTCATAGCTTCAACAGAGCATCTTCAGAGCTTCAATGGAACATCTTCAGAGCTCATGATGTTCTATGCCGAATATTCAAAACTATTGCTAAAACCATTGATGACTTATCAAGCCTTCAAATTCTCTCTCAGTAGAGAGACATTAGGTTTCCTCTTAACACCACAACTATACCTTCTAATTTATTACATTGCATCATCAAGTCAGGACTAGAAAGAGACTAGTCATGAAGATAGAATGTCATTGACTAGACTAGGAGAGTGCCCTGATCCATCTAGGTAAAAATTTTGTATGTAGGCCAATTTTGGCCAATATTTTTGGAGACCTCCTAGGAATGCATGTCTTTTTATACAAAATACTAGTTGACTTAGTCTATCCATTGGGTTTATGGAGTCACAAAAGTCTTTCTCAAATTGATTTTTTAACTGATCACAAGGATATAAATCCTCTTATTGAAACTCTCAAAATAACAAGGACAACCTAAAATAAAACAACAATGTGCTCAAAGCACTTAGGTAAGGGAAACACACAATAAAAGGGAAATATGCACAAGGCACTTAGAGGAAAATAATGAAATCTACTAATACTATGTATAAGGATACAACTTTCTTTTAGTAACAAGGATTTAGATGAATCCCATTGACTAGGATGGGTAACCTCTCCATCTAGCTTGGAAAGTTGAAAGACATTATGTTTTTTGCATCCATGGATCAAGTAAGGTCCACTCCATAAGTTGTCAAACTTAGTATGGTTGTCTAGCTTGGCCTTATTTGAATCCCACTTGAGGACTATATCACCTTATTTGAAGTCTCTTGCTATGGCTCTCTTGTTAAAGGCTTTCTTGACTTGAGCTTGATGTGATTCCATTTTCTTCATTTCAAGATCCCTCATTTCTTCAAGCTCCATGAGCTCTACCATATTCACATTCATAGGTCCACTCTCTATCAACTCAAGCTGATGGGCTATCTCCAAGGTAGGTAACTCAAGAGAGATGGGAAACTTGGCTTCTCTCCAAAATATTAGGACAAATAGTGAGTTTTCAATGGTAACCTTGGGGGTCACACTATCATCCCGTAATGTTGTCCTTAACTTTGAATGCCACACTCTTTATTTCTCCTTCATGGTCCTCTTGATTATTCTAATTAAGTTATTATTCATTAAATATAAAATTTGATTGCCTTGGGGGTAGTAATTGGAATATGTGCTAAGGTAGATGCCCAGCTTAAGTGCCCATTCACTCATCTTCATGATAATAAATACTAATGCATTATTTGAAATGGTGGTTGCTAGGACACCAAACCTTATCACTATATTGTCATAGAAGTCTAATACTACTATTCCATTGGCTTCTTTTAGAGCAATTACCTCTACTCACCTAGTGAAGTAATTAGTGATAGTGAGTACCCACTTGTGTTTGCCATTGGAATCTGTATTGATCATTCCTATAAAGTCTAGGCCCTACTACATGAAGGGATGCTCTACTTGAATGGGAATAAGAGGAAGGGTTGCCAAACTTTTCTTGCCTATAAAGAGACTACACTTTTGGCACTTACCCATGCATATGCATATTTTAAGATACTAGGACAATAATAACCATCCCTCATTACTTTTGCAGTTGTAGTTCTTGGGGGAAAATGACATCTTTTAGGTCCATCATAGAATTTTTCTAAGAGTCTAGTCACTTAATCATCATCTATGCATCTAAGTAGCACCCAATTAGGGTCTTTTCTGAAGATAACCCCATCAATCAAAGCATAAGTTATGGAATCAAGTCTAAAGTATATTATCTTTATCTTATCCATACCTTGAGGACACTCACTTGTTAGCAATAACTTTTTCATGTCCTAGACCCAGCTAGTGTGAGGTGGAGGTGCAACTATTTGTAGGTTATCTTGTGTCACCAAAACAACCTCTTTCTCTTCATGAAGGTCATCAACCTTGTGTTCACATAAGCCTTTACCTCTTAATATCTTAGTGACCTTGATTTCTATGTCATATTCCATGACTCTTGTAATCCAACCAACCCTCTTCTTGTTTAGGTCTTTATTGAGAAGGAAGTTTCTCACTCTAGGATGAGACACCATAAGGAATATTTTACTATTGGATAATATAGACTTGAAATTTTTTAGACTTCTCATAGCTGTAAGGACTTGTTTATATATGAAAGTGTACCTTTCTTAATACCCTTCAAGCCCTTGTCTAAAAAATGCAATTGGTTGTTCAAGCCCTTCTCCATTTTTTTCATCAACATAGCTGATATGTTATCAATGTTGGCAAAGGTGTACAAGATGAAATCTCTTGAAAAGTTAGGATTCACGAGTGTATGTGCTTGAGCAATGGCCTATTTAATAGCTTTAAATATTAATTTGAATTCTCTTTTCCAAGTGAACACTTGATTCTTTTTCAACATGGTAGTGATAGGTTTAACCAAGCTTTCAAAACTAGGTAAGAACCTTATTACAAATTTTATATTTCCATTAAAACTTTGAAGTCCCTTCTTATGATTGGGTAAGGACAAGGCCAAGATTGCACTTATTTTATCAAGATCAATGGCTAGTCCCTACTTTGAGATAATGTGCCCCAATACTTTTCCCTCGAGGATAATAAGTACACACTTATTGGGATTTAATGAGATCCCATACTCTCTACACCTTTCAAATATTGGCTTCAAGTGGTCCAAGTGTTCACTATCCTTCTTGGAGAAGAACATTATGTCATCCATGTACATAAGCACCATCTGATTAAGCAAACCATAGAAATCCATATCCATGGCTGTTTGAAAAGTAGCTCCAGCATTTGAGAGTCCAAAAGGCATCTTCTTATAAGCATAGGTGCCCCAATTTATGGTGAAGGTAGTCTTGTATTTATCTTCCTCCCTAAGTAGCACCTGGTTATACCTTGATTACCCATTCATTAGAGATAAATGTTCTAAACCAACAACCATTTGAAGGATTTTCTCCATGGATAAAAAGGGGTAATGGTATTTCAAATAAACCCTATTCAAGTCTCTGAAGTCCACACATAGCTAGATCTCACCATTATTTTTTCTCATAGGCACTAGGTTAGCCACCCATGAGGTGTGATTTATAGAAAAAATGATATTAGACTCAATCAACTTGATTAACTCTTTTCTCATCAACTCTTCAATCTTAAGGTTGATTGGCCTATATTTCTAACTTATAGGTTTGGCATTGGCCTCCAATGCTATGGTGTGTTGGGATAATTTGGGATCAAAACTTCTTATATCACTATACTCCCAAGAAAATATATTAGAGTATTCCCTAAAAATATCAACAAATGCATGTTTTTTTACCTCATTTATCACCTTTCCAAGCTATAGAAGCATGTCCTTGAAGATGAGAACTCTCTCATACTTTTCTTCATCAGTAAACATAACTACCTTGTCATTACTCATGTGATCTCCTTCATATAAAAGATCCTCAAGGGTCAAATCTTTAGGAAGTTTATTTGACTTTAGTTGAGCAATGTGGTCCTCATTTTATTATTAAAGTCTACTTTGGTTTGTTGAGGATAATTCTACTTCTTATTATAGGAAACAAGTAATTTGCTTGTCACTATCAAAGATTTACCAATGAGCTTCATTATCTGGAATTGATAGTCTTACTATCACTTTGACATGTGGTTGTATTTTAGGCCTCTTCAAATCATTTGGAATGTAAAATTGAGCCCCTACTATTGCCAACCTATCAACATTTTGATTTTATTCTCTTAGTACTGATTAGATATTGAAGGCTTCAAAGTCTTTAAGTAATACCCATACTCTATGTTTGTAAGAATTCATTAAGGTTTCTTGGTTTTGTTTTGACCTCTCACCTAATGTATTATCAGCCCACTATCCCCATGCACATGTAATTTCTTTATCCCCCTCTTATTAGCCCATTGAAGACCATGGATGAGGCCCTCATACTCCATTGCATTGCAAGAACAACTAAATTTAAACTTGTATGATGTAAATCATTTGTCATTACAGGGAGATATTAACATTACACTTGCCTATACTCTATGCTTGCTCCTTGAGCCATTAAAGAACATATTCCATAATCCATTAGTATCCTCCTATGGCCTAGTGAGGGATGGCATAAAATGATTCAATTCATGTAAGTAATAAACTCCCATGTTTTTTTATATAACACCTCCCAAAGTATCAATTAGTTTATTCTCACTCCATAACTCATCTTAGAACACATCAGGTATCCCTTCAGACTGAGTGTTTAGTTATTGACCAATAATGTGTTCTTATTCATCTAGAATAGTACAATTGATGTTTAGGATACTTGGCCCATAAGGATCATTGTGAAATTGGGTAATATGTTCAACCTTGATATACACTTGGGTCCCATACCTTGTCCTAAAATCCATATAGGACCAATTTGTTGCTAGGTAACCCCCAATTTTGGTTGTGAAGTCTCTAGATAAATAGAGTAAAGTGGGGAGGCACTTCTAGAACCACCACATATTGAGCCACTAAAACATTAGGGCAAGCATGAAGGGTTAATTTTATCCCTCTAATAATACCAGTTGGTTTGTTAGAAGATCCATCAAGCTATAAAACCCCTTAGTTTAGGGTTCATACTTCAAACCAAGTTGATCTGCTTTTAATTTTGGCATTACTAAAGTACTTGCTCCACTATCTACCATGAAATTGTGTATCAAGGAGCTGATAATGATTAGATAAAGGTATAAGGGAAGAGGTTTGACCACTTTGTTTGAATTTATTTCATTTTATTTGGCTACATTAGTGAGAAATATACTCTCTTTGCTTGATGCCTTCTCTAAAACACTGATCTTTGATAAGCCCTCTTGAAGGATATCCACTTGACCAGGTGTAAAAAGCATGTCCCACTTTGGAAAACTCATATTGGACTTCTTTATTTTCTCAAAAAAATTGATGTGCAAACCACTAACATTTTTTTGTGCTTTGGGATCCAAAATTTTTCTTTGAACCTGTGAGTTTTAGGGTTGCAAAGGTGTTTTCTTGGTTCTAATTTTTTTAATTTATTGAAACTTTTAGGGAAATAGTAGGTTCATTTAGTTAGTCATCCTAGCATTTGAATCTTTAAATGAACATGAGGACTAACATTTTGTTCTCAATACTTTATTTCCACCCATATTTTCTCCTCCAACCTATAAAAGACACCATGGAACCTGCAAATCCTTTGGACTCCATTAATGGAGGTATTCAAGCTCAAGCAATCTTCAACTAGCTATCCTGGAACTTAATTCCAAGGTCATTTGTCATCATGAGATTAATTTTGGAATTATATAAGGATTTTAGACATCCATACCAATCTTATGAGGAATAAAATGAATCTTTATGCCACCTTCAAGACCTGCAACAATGGTGGAAATCTCCATTAAACCTGTAATCATTCAAAAAAATTTAGAAAACTTGGGGTTTTGGACTTTTGGATTAAAAATTCACCATATAAACCAATGGGAAGGTATAATAATTCCATATAATTATTATTCATGTCTAATTAGGCTTCCTCCATGCATTTATTCAATTTCATCCTTTGAAGACTTGTAAAAATGAGCATTTTAGGCCATTTTTGGCATTTTAAGCACCCACACATGATAATTTATTATTAAAAATAGGTAAAAAATTATATTTATATATTAACCTATATTCTCTAGGTGATTTCCAATTGATTCAATGTCATTTCATGGGCTTATGAGCTCAAAAACTCGAAACTAGTCAAAATAGGCTCTTTGGCAACTTGAAATGGTTTTACATCTTTCCATGGTGCTTAGGAGATTTAATGAGATTATATTATACTAAGGTATATTTTTTTGGGGCATAAAATTTCTTTGATACTATTCTCATCATGTGATTCACTTGGAAACTCTTTAAATTAGTTGGGGAAGGTCTACCACCTTCTAGGCTTAGGTAGGTCTAGGAGGGTCTCTTCCCTAAATTGAGCAACTTGGAGTCTTTATTTCCTTTTAAAAATCAATAAAAAAATTCTATTTTATATTTTTCAAAATTTTTATTACTTTTCCATACATAAATACTCTTTTTGACCTTTGTTAAATTCTCCTTTAGACCTGGTTTTGAGCACAGACTCCATTAATGGAGATATGAAAACTTGGTTTTCTTTCTTGAAGTAAAATAGGTACATGATATAAATTTTAAAAATTAAAGGACACATAAAAATACCTCCATGTAAAATTTCAATTCTTTTCATTGAGTATAACTTAAAAATTACATCTTTTGGGGTTGCCTCAACTTGCTTTGTCAAATTTTTGAGTGTGTGTAGCTCTAAGTTTTGCCATTTTCTCAAGTTTTATGAGGCCCTAAGACTTAATTATTTTTGAATTAGGATGATTATTCACCAAAAAAACTATTAAAATAATTATTTTTCCATTATTAACCATGAAAACCAATCATAATCACATATTTAGACCAATTACACACTTAGAAAATGAGAACCAAGAAACCTAGGAAGAGAGAAATAGGCATATCTTGAGATTTATAAGGTATTAATACCCTATTATTTTTTAATTATGAAATTTAATATATCAAAAAAATTATAAAATAATTATATTTCATCATTTAACCCTTTAAATCTCTTAAGAATTCCTTTTTTTACTATCTCTACTTGCATGTTAAAGTCCTGAATTTTGCAAATTTGCACTTCTCTTCATTTTGACTTGAAAATTTGAATGTGATAAATATAAAAAGGTTTTTAAATAATTAAAAATATTATAAATTTCCTCACAAACCCTCACATGATTTGAAAACCATATGTCATACCTTATATCCCTCCAAAAAGCTTGTCTAACTCTATGTTGACTATCAACAAACAAACATAGGACTGTGACAAAATAACAGATGATTCCACTATTATTGTGACATAAATAATATTATTAAAAATTATAAACACTTATTATCACCACATTTACTAGGTTTCATATTTGGATTATGCCTCTAGAGGCCTTAAAACTTATTTTTATCAAAACTATCTAGTGGATACCTGAGGGAATGATTATTTTTGACTGCAGGAGGTCTATAACAAAAAAATAGATGATTAAAATATTTAATTGATCTAAAAAATACCATTTTTATTTAAAAACACTCATTACCATCAATTTTACCAAGTTTTAAAGTTGGATCTTTCTTCTAGAGAGATGCAGATGCATTTTTCTCAAAACTAGCAGTGGGCTGCCTGAGTGAATGACTATTTATGGTTGCAGGAGGTGTATAAAAAAATAGTGTATGATTAAAATATTTATTAGGACTTAAATATTTAATATAAATAATTATATACTCACCATGATCATACGTACCAAAAATGAGAACCTAACTCCTCTTTTAGATGCTCCAAAATCATAAATTTCTCCAAGATTGACAATGGTTGCCTATGTTTTACTTGAAGAGTGCCTCAAATATAATAAAAAATAGGGGGTATATCCATTGTTATCTAGAAAAAATATATTTCATTAAAACATAACTTAGGTTATAATTTCCCTCTATACCAAATTTGGATGTCAAATCACCTCTCTAGCATCTTCAACCCTTCAATTTCTCCAAATTAGCCCTCAAACTTATGACTATGTATACGGTCTACAACCATGTGTTTAACCTTGGACATGGTTGAAATATATATCAGTGTTGTGTGTAGTGTTATTATATCAATATTTATATTGTCTTCAACATATTCATCTAGTTATACAACCCTGCAACCTTCATAAAGATATCTTCATATGATGTTTATGAGAGTACACTAGGTCAATGAACTTATTAACACTATTCTGTGTATATAACCCCTAAAAGATGATTATGGTGTTTTCAACACATCATATACAAATTTATAAACTTGAAATAAACATTAAAAACTCATAAAATTTCCAAGCATTATGCCATTCATATCACTGTATCATGGTTTATTCATTGCATAAGCTTGTAACCAAGACTTTTCAAGTGTACAGACTGCAACCTCTAGGTTAGACTCAAAGAAAAATAGTGACCTATAATTTTTTTCACTTTGAATTGAATGAAACATTTCTTTGAATATTTTTATGTCTTCTAATTTAACTTAGCTAGATCACTTACTTATTATGAGGTATCTCACACTAACAACTCTCCTCATAGCATAATCAAACAACTATAGGTGATGTTTTTGAGCTAGGAGAGCCAAAACACTAATTTTTTGCCTAGAGAGGATCTTCTCATCAAAATATAATTGTAGAGTCCTAAAATATAATGGGTAAGGAACTCAATAATTCTGAGAACACTAAGTAGGGTCATCAAGCTGGTCTTTTCTTTTCACCATTAGATCATCCACTGCACTAGGACTACCTCTTCTTCAGAGCTTCAATGGAGCATTTTTAGAGATGCCTGGAGCATCTTCAGAGCTTCAATGGAGCATATTCGAAGATGCCTATAACATCTTCATATATTCAATGGAGAATATTTAGAGTTTTAATGGATCATCTTCATATCTACCTAGAGCATCTTCAGAGCTACCTAGAACATCTTTGGAGCTTCAATAGAGTATCTTTAGAGCTACCTGGAGCATATTCAAATCTTCTTGGGGTATATTCAGATGTTATTGGATCATCTTTAGAGCTACTTAAAGCATCTTCAGAGCTTCTTAGAGCATCTTCAGAGCTTCTTGGAGCATTTATGAAGTTGCCTGGAGCATCTTTAAAGAATCTTCAAAGCTACCTAGGTGGATCTTTAGAGCTTCAATTAAGCATCTTCTGAGCTAGCTTGGTGGATCTTCAGAGCTACCTAGAGCATCTTTATAGATTCAATGGATCATATTTAGAGTTTTCTAGGTGGATCTTTGGAGCTTTAATGGATCAGACTTGAAGCTACTTGAAGCATCTTCAGAGTTATCTATGTGGATCTTCAGAGATTCAATAGAGCATATTTAGAGCTCACTATGTTCTATGCCAAGTCTTTAAAACTATTACCAAAAATGTGTTTCCAAAAACATTGATGAATTCTTAATCCTTCAAATTCTCTCTCAATAGTGAGACATTAGGTTGCCTCTCAACAACTCCCAACACCACACCAAGACCTTCTAAGATACTTCAGTGCATCATCAAGTTAGGACTAAAAAGAGACTAGTTATGGAGGCAAAAGGTTACTAAATGGTCTAGGAGAATGGCATGATCCATCCAAGTAAAATTGTTATATGTAGGCCAATTCTGGACAACATAACCTATATCTACTCTCCTACTCCCTAGACACTAATGTCTTGGATAGATAATAACATTGGCATTACTGTAATGTCTTGATGTAAGTGTCCAATGCCCTAAACTCATCCAATTTGTAAATTAAATTAATCCTAATGGTCAACCTAATTTATTTAATGTGAATTATTACACTAAAGTAATTTATATAAATACAATATCAACCCTCATTCATTCCTCACCTAGAAGCACCTAGAAAAAGACCAAAGAGACCAAGGCACTTATCAAAAGCACTCTATCAAACATTCAACTAAACAAAGCTTCCCTATTTCTATACTAGTTATAGGTGTAACACATCTATAGGTCTAAATACTAAAGGGATAACCCAAGAGCCTAATTTTCCAAGTTACAAGCTAAGTCACAATTATAATTAATTTGCATGAATTATGGGATTCACACACAAGCCAACATGTAAGGGAGAACTACATTAGTTTGAGGCCCTCTTCAGAGTATTGGCTATATAAACAATGTCCTTTGATAGAGGGGTCATTGAGATCAACTCGACACTGTGTGCCTATTAACCCATTTTTATCTAAGGTCATATTGAAGATGCAAAGCTAAGGTTTTTATATTTCACAAGGAATGACTATCCATGACCCAGATCTAAATTTACCATAGTAAAGGTGAAACAAAACCTAGACATCCTGTTTCAACAAATATTTCATACATGACACTAACATCAAATCCATATAGTAGTGTTGACACAACCATCCTATGTTGACGTTATTATCTAGAGAGCCAAAATAATTAGAACCAAACTCTAACAAATGTTCTAGAATCTCCTTCCTACATCTAGAATCTCCTTCCTATATGCTTTCAACCTGTTCTAAATCCAAAACTACATTAGTATGAACACAATCTAATTGCATCCCTTCATTTTTATATCTAGCATAGTTATACTTTCTATATTTAGACTATCTCAACATAATAAATTTAGTGTATGCTTATATCTAAGTTTAACATCTAATTGGCTTGCTATAGATCTGATTATCACCTTTGTGTTATTTCATTTCTATATACCCCTTTAACAATCTTGACAAATTTTAATCTAAATTCAATTTTAGGGTTAAACATTTAGTGAACCTGATCCATGTGAATGAAAAAAATTCTAATTTAGGGCTTCTAAGACTCCTAGGGTTTCATATTGTTATGATAGATTTTCAAATCTAAAGCTTTGCCCTAGGGTTTTACCTCCTCTGGTCATAAGGGCTTCATGTGCATATGCTTACAAGTGGATTCTTCCTTGATTGTCACATTTCAACCTCCAAATAGGTTCATTTAAAAATTCCTCATATGTATTTTCTACTCATATTATTATATGCAAAAGACTCTTTTTACAATTTACTATTTTTAATAAAATTAATATAAAAGGTGAATGGTGTACTTATGTTGAAATTAATTTACGGGTTTCATAAAAAATCATATTATATTCCAAAATATCTCTCAGGTCTCTAAAAAATATTCCATATTTATCATTATTTTTTATTTAGAATATTCTAGGGTTTACCTATGAAGCATTCCACATTGTTTGGCCAATTTCTGATTCATAATAGGTCAAATTCAAAATTCCTAATAGGTTTTCATTAATTTGTTGATATATACAAAAACCTCTTTTTTATAAAATATTGTATGAATTTATCAAATTTATAAATTTAATATTTTTAGTAAATTTAGATCTACAATTTGTACATGTACTTTTATTTCCCTATTTTTTGGGTTCATCTCATTTTCTATTTTTATAGAAAAACCTATCTCATATTTTCAAAAAACTCAGATAACCATTTAAAATTATTATATCCTTATTGTATCATGATTGATTACTCGGAATTTTTTTCTCTTGCTTATCTTGTTCTCATATCAATTTTCAAAACATTTCAAATGGATACAAAGAAGATCCTTCCTCCTCCTAACCCTAAAGAGGGTGATATCTCTCATTCCTCTATCTAGGCCTAGGTTATCACTTATCCAAATGGTAAGGTGGCCAACCCTATAGTTTCAAGTGAAGGTAATTAATCTCAAATACCTAGGGCTTGTGTTTGTGAAGCCTTAAAATATAAAATTACCACTATGAGAAAGTTAATAAAAGAGTTAAAAAATCATATTACATACATGAAGAATCTAAATTATGCTAGTGTGAACCATGTATTTTCATCTTCGCATACCAATTATGTGCCTAATAAAATCAACATTGGAAGCCAAAACTAAAGTCACCTAATGACAATGATTCTACAAGTGAACAAAAGCATACCAAGAGGCCAATGAGATTCTAAGGGAGATGCTTAGAAATAATGTGATGAAATTACCTCTTATTCATTCTATATGAAAATCCAAATATTATTATGCATATCATAGAATGCATGGTCACCATACAGATTCTTGTTTTTCATTGAAAAGAAAGATACAAACCATAAATTTTTCCAAAGCAAAGGTGACAAATAAACAAAATGGGTACTAAAATATCCTCCATAACAAAAGGGATAACCTTTATCAAATCCCCTCAAGATTCAAATGATAAATCATTAAAGGTATATGAGCCTTCACATTGTGTGCAAATTTCCAATGTTCCAAATTCTCCAAACGATATACCAAATATTCCAAATAATGATCAAAATGCATCTCTTTCTAATGAGCAAGAGAAGATGTGCAATTTTTATCTAGTTTATATCCATAGGTTGCTGATGATGGTAAAAAAAAAAGGACATCCATTTCCAAGAAAGATTCTTCAACCTATGGTGTGCTTGGTTTTTCATACACCCACTTTTAAATTGTCAAAGCATTTATTCAAAAACCATTTATTCAAAAGCCATTTATTCAAAACAAACCACCACTAGACTTGATGTTACACTCCAATATTGGTTACACATATTATCTTAATGATGGTAAACATTAGAGTGGCCCTTATAGTCCTTGGTGTGATCACATTTTTATATGTCATTTAAGGATACATATACCTAGACATGTTCATTCTATACGCTACATGGTTACATTCACATATTTTACAATTATCTTATCCTTTTGAGGTGAGGTCACTACCAATTCCTATTTTTCCCTCACCTCAAGGGGGGGAATATCAGTGGGAGCATATCATAGAGACATGTTCTTCACATTTGATATAAATTTTAGATTCAATGGGGGCATGCCATAGAGGCATGTTCTCCACACACATTCACAGTTTTAGATTTAGCAGGGGCATGCTTGGGAAGCATGTTCTCCACACTTATTCAATAGTCAGCATCTCCAAATTATAGAGGGGGCATGGTTTGAAAACATGTTCTCCACATTAGAACTTATTTTAGTTTTTATATTTTTCCACATATAGTGGGGGCACCAGGTTATAAGTATCATTGGGTTATACAGTTGAGCTAATCTCAACTGCCAGGTGGCAACTCATTTTTTATCTAAATTTGGGGGAATTTTCCTTCCAATCTCCCTCTCTCCCCTTGGATATATGAACTTTAAATATTTATCTATATTTATTCTAATCTCAATTTTAGAGCCTTACAATGATACATCTTTTTCAAAATAACTTGCTAATAGGCAAGGCAATTACATCAACACATAGGTGTACTCCTAGAACTTGCTCTTTCAATTTCAATATATTTTATTTACTTTCAACCCAGATTATATTGTAAAATGATCTTATTTGTAGGTCATTCACTAGCAAAACACTCAATTTGGGCACACACAAAGATAAGGTGTGCATAGACACCCATGGACGCATTCATTTCCTTTAAACTAGTAATTTCCTTGCTAGATTAAAGGGTGAGAATGTAGATGATATTTTATGATTATATAACACCTCAGTCTTGTACACCAGACCTTGGTTGTTTCTCTTAATTCTTTAATTTTCAAGCTTTCATATCACTCGCATTTATTTTATCTTTATTACCCTTGGCCTATATCTCTTAGTTCAACTAATCTTATATTGATGGCCTAGGTCTTTTATCTTGTCAAAAATACTTAAAATGTACTTATCTTCCATATCTATAATTTTTGAACTTGTACCTAATCTCTTGCTCCCTAGAAATTAATGTCTAGGATAGGCAGTAGCATTGACATTACTGCCATGTCTTGACACAAGTGTCCAATGTCTTAAAGTCATCTAATTTACAAATGAAATGTATCCTAATGATCAACCTGAGTACTTTAATGTGAGTTATTACTCCAAAGGTATTGATATAAATATAATAAAAACCCTCATTCATTCCTCACCTAGTAACACCTAGAAAAATACCTAAGAGACCAAGGCCTTATCAAAAACACTCTATCAAGAATTCAATTGAACAAAACTTCCTATTTCCATACCATTTAATGGTACAACACATTTATAAGTATTAATTAGTAAATCAATAACCTAATATCCTGATTTCCCACGTTAAAATCTACGTCACTATTATACTTGATTTGCACACATTATATGATTCACACACAAGCCAACATGTAGGGGAGAACAACATCAGTCTGACACTCTCTTCAAAGTATTGGAAATGTAGGCAATGTCCTTTAATAGAGGGTCCACTAGAGTCAACTCAACACCATGTGCCCACTAACCCATTTTACCCTAATATCACATTAAAGATGCAAATCTAGGGTTTTACCATTTTACAAGGAATGACTATTCATGACCCAGATCTGAATACATTAGAACAAAGGTGAAGAAAAATATAGAAACATATAGGTAGTCACATTCTATTTCAATAGATATTCCATACAAGATACTAGTGTTGAACCTAGATAGTAACATCAATACAACTGTCCTAGGTTGATATTATGTCTAGAGAGTTAGAAGGATCAGAATCAGAATATAGAATCTCCTTCTCACCTGCTTTCAACATATTCTAGATCTAAAACTGCATTAGCATCAGAACAAGCTAAGTACATCACTTATTTTTCATTTATATATCTAGCATAGTTATATGTTCCATATTTATACTATCTCAACATAATAAATTTAGTGTATGTTTATATCTAAATTTAGCATCTAATTAGCCTGTTATAGATATGATTATCACCCTTGTGTCATTTAATTTATATATACATGTTTAACAATCTAGATAACACTAATCTAGATTCCATTTTAGGGTTAAACACAAATATTACTATGCATATTAGAGAATTCATGATCACCATACCAATTATTATTTTGTAATGAAAATAAAGATACAAAAGACAACTTCTCTTAAAGTAAAGATGTCTAATGAAAAAAATTGGGTACTAAAAGATCCTCTAAAGTAAAAAGGAAAAACCTTTACCAAATCCAATGTATATTTAAATGATGCATCATTAAATTTGGATGAGCCTTGACATGATGTGCAATTTTATAATGTTCCAAATTCTCCAAAAGATATACCCAATATTCCAAAGAATGATCCAAAGTAAGAAATTTTGAAAGAACAATCCCAAATGGTAATGTTACAGAATGATAAAAATGCATATTTTTACAATAATCAAGAGAAGATATGCAATATATTTTTAGTTTATATTCCATAGGTTGTTAATGATGTAAAAAAAAACATCTATTTCCAAGAATGTTAGTAGAGGTTCCTAGAAATACTTCAGAACATGTTAATTATAGGGATAGCTTGCATAGTGAAGAGTACCAATAGGTGTAGCAGAGACTAAAACATTACCTACCATCTATGATATATAAATATGCACTTAAGAGAAAGAAGAAAATACATGCTAATAGAAGATGGAACATAACCAACATAACGATCAATAATAGATTAAAGTAAAATAGAGTACTCACTATGCATTAACCATATATATAAAATAACATTAGGAAAACCATAATAAAAGGATTCTATTAATCTCTATCAACACATCAAAACCATATTATATCATAGTTAAAGTGTGATATATAGTATTTTACAATCTGATGTCTCTTCACATTCTAGCCTTTCGAGATACAAAAGGAAAGAGTCTTCACATTCTTCTATTACCCGATTAGGCTTACAAGGTTGAATATATACAAAATACAAAATCATATAATTCACCATGGGTCTTTCTATTATACTTAGAGGTTTTTCCATGCTCCATTCTTCACCCAACACTTTACCAAACTTAGATATTTATCTCATCCCAAGACAAAGTCACAAGCTCATATGAACTGAGCTGAAATGATAAGTCATAAATAAAAGTTATAATTATCACTCCATGTATTATTTATTGGTTTTCACCATTTGTGCACTATTTAGTTGTCCATTTGAGTTTTCAACTAAGTAGCATACTATCCTACCACCCTTTTGGGTTTTCAATAGGATAACATAATTAGGTGGCTACCCTTTATGGGTTTTCAACCATTTTGGCCTCGCTCTTGATGTTTAGACTATCTTATAAAAAAATATAATATACCTAAAGTCATAAAAAGGAAGTCCACAAAACTTACTACTACAACTGAGGAGATGTTTGACTAAGTGACTAGGGAGGTTATTGTGTTTGGCTAGCTACTAATCTATTGGCTTCTAATGTACCCACTATCATAGGTAGTTGTTGAGATTGAATTTTTGTATCCAACTTCCTCTCCTATATGATTTGTTAGAAGTATTGTGGAGGAATGAATTAGGGCTCATATATTATCTAGGAAATAGCTAGATCAACTTGAGATAAATCCTACTTGAGCGTTTTCTAATCTATGAGCACTTTATATACCATGGAAAGCAGAATGTGTAGTGGTACCTAGATCATCATCATATTATGTTGATCACCATCATCTATGATTATGAGTATCTCCTTGGCATTAAAAAATTTCAGATAAATATCTAGGATGAGCTAGTCCAATCTATTTTTTTTCCTTTGGGCTTGGGTGGTTTTAAAAGTGTTGTGCATTATTTCATTATGCCATACTTATAGCTTTTCTATAGAAGCATACCTATATTCCAATAGTTTTCTAATCATGCCACTCATTTTATCTGTAGTTTTTTGATCTTCCAATATGGCTTTAATTTTATCTATAGTGGAAAATTTAGGTTTCACAATAGCCAAGGATTGGTTGAGATGTTATCTCCAAGTTGACATGTCTTGGGCTATCTATTTGTCCTACCTCTTAGCGGTGTCTAGAACCTACTCATATTCATCAAGGAGTTCACATATGACTTCTATTTTAGTCCTAAGAGCTTACCCTTGTGTGCATAATGCCAAAATTTTCTATGTATCTCCCCAATTCTTTGTAAGCTCTATTAATATATTAGTGAATGTAGACACTAGAAAACCACACAAATAGTTATAGATGTCTATATGCCTCAAGACCCCCTAGAGACCACCTAACCTCTCTCAACCATAAACACAAGTAAAAAAACTCACTAACCCATTAGACACTAAGTCAAGTTAGCTAAATAGCTAAACTAACTAACTAAATTTCTATTTTGAATTAACTTTCTTCAAACTTCAACCATTGATGGTAACCTTAACCATCAATAGTTACCCAACTACTGACGGTCATCGTGACCACTAATGGTTAAACCTAAAATTTGATGGTTAGGTCTTCCCTATCTAAATAAAGATAACTTGAGATTTGTGTAAGCTAACACATCAAATTTTAATATGGATGGTAATGTAGTGCATCAAAAAGCATCGAAACCATAAACCAAACCTCCTATGGAACCCTCTACCTCCATTTCTCTTTTCCTATAAAATGAGGGGAGCATGAGGTGAAAAGGGTTCTAGGAATTTTAGCAATCAGGCAATCAAGCTATCAACCAATAGTCATCATAAGTTTTTAGTATTAAGAACTTATTTATATATTTTCCCTCTAGCAAGTCAAAAACTATGATAGAGACTCAAACCTCTACCAAAATTTCTCTTTAGGCAAAGTACCATTTCTCTACCCCAATCACTCTTGGATCAGTTACCAACTATCAAACAACCAATTAAGTATATTTATAGTTTTCAAGTTCCGATTATTTAGTTTCTGACCTAGACCCTTTTGCATCATATATTCTAACCTCCCATTCCTAATTAGACCCTTAATAATCTTCTACCTGATCATTAACCTCATCAGCCCAAGCTTTCTGTAACACTTCTCAGAACCAATAACAACTATTGATGGTCACCCTGATCACTGACAGTCACCTTAACCACCGATAGTCACCCTGACCATCAACAATCACTGTGGTAGGAAATAACAAGCTATTTATTCTTACTTAATCTCAACCAAATTACACTTTCTATCTTTATGCCTATTCATAGAGTCCCCACCTATTTTTTGAACCTAACCTAACCTATTTAGCATTAGTATTGACCTGTTTATTACTATAATTAGTTTATTTACTTTATAAAGCATTTATTTTTTCTTGCATTCCCTTTCAATATTTTTTGTCATTTCATGTAAGTACTTCATCTTTATTTCCTTCAACTTTATTATTTTAAGAGAGTGGATTGATTGCCTCCTAGTAAGCTTATGCTTGTTGGATCTAGCTCACACTAGGAAATCCACCTTATTATCTATCTAACAACCCCTTCATATTATTCATAAGATAAAGAGTATCTCTTCACAATCATCTGGGTCATGCATGCAAAAATAAATAGGTTCTTCTACCATACCCGCATCTAGTTTCTTACTTCTTTTCCAATAAAATAAACTAAAATTGAGAGAAACATTCTGGCATACATGGTGGGACCTAGTAGCATCTAGGTGCTCTTTTCTTCCTTATTATATGCTCATATAAATAAATCAAAATTTATTTTTGGTATAAAATAAACCTTACATACATTGATTGCTTGCATGTTAGCTCACATAGTTAAAATTAAAGGCTAAGTAAATAAATCATAGTTTCACCTTTGTTCTCACATACCAAAACCAAATCACTTATATTAACTAAACATCATAAAAATTAACATAAAGACCGACTAAGGTTTCATCTCATAGCGGTTCACCTTCACCCTTTGGCTATCTTACTTAGAGGTAATTACCAAGAAGATAAACCAAAACTCATCTCTCTAGTTAAGTCTAAACTATGGAAATTAGTATATATTGGCTAAGCACCTGACACCCTTATCATTATGGTGTGTGAAGGGAGGGGGAGGCCCCAATACCAAGCCACATATTGATTTAGAACATAGATCCTTTTGAGAGCCTTAAACACCTGAAACCAACCATATACTTCTTTTCTAGTACCTATTCTACAAACCAAGTTCTTTTTCACACTTTCCAACTAAGGCATAAGCCAAAAGCAAGATAAAAGGTACTTTAAGATTTTAAAACTCACTCTAGTGTATGTTTGTGATTACCTTGAGATATATTTCTTTTGTTTGCTTTGTGTTTGATTTGTGAGCTTTCCTTTATTCCTTTCTATTTCTCATATGGTTTTTACTAGACAACAGTTGAGAAACCAAACCAACCAGGAGCCACCTTCCTCTTCTTCTTCTTCTTCTATGGAGTAAACCTCAAATGTCAATCATTCTCCCCATCCTTATACCAACCCTACCATGCCTTAATAAGTTATCCAAGGTGATGCAGATTTTACCACTTTCCTTGATAATAATCTTATATCCCTTAAACATTATCTTAATACCCTATCTTACCACACCCTTACTCCGGTTCTACCTATGGATCCATCTTATCAGATGCCTCCCCATCTTATGGGATACACCTTTGTTGTCGCTACCTCTACCCAACCTATGATCACTTAAATATATTCCTCCACCACTAACCCATCCACTACATCCAAACTCAATTAGATAACCCAACCAATAACCAAATACCCCCTACACCAACCAACAACCCCTTTAACATAAGGGAAACCTCACCTTTTGTTACCCATAATCAACCCACCATGGGGATACCTTCTACCCATATTTTCACTATTCCCATTATCACTGCCAACCAACCAATCTTCACCCCACTTCAAAATGTGGTACTTTCTATTCCTTCTACCCTTCCACCTATCAATACTAGAGTTACCACTCACCCCTAACTAGTTAACCCATTCATACCTCCAACCCAATCAATATCAATTCCCTAATCTATCAATCTGATGATACCTCTAAACCAACCCACATCAACTCCTCAACAAATACCTATGATACCCTACCCACGCTATGCTCCTAATCCACAAGGATACATAGCTCCATTTTCCACCCAAACCTCTTGTGCCTATTAACCCATATGTGGCACCTTCGACCCAATCTCTTGTGCCCATTAACCCTTATGTGGGATCATCCCCACCCTCAATGACCACATACCAACATATGACATCTTTTCAACCTTCTACAAATTATCCATATATTACATCCACCCAACCCCATCAAAACTTACCATACAATTATGGAAATCCCCAACCCTAAATAGATATAGTCAAAATGTTTATGGATAAAATGACCAACCTAGAGTCATTTATGTCTAGGGATCACAACCTCTTGTCTTATGACCAAATATATAATGAACCTAATCACCCATCCATCCCTATCCAAACTTACCCTCCTCAATGGTAACTACCAAAATTTTATAAATTTCATAGTAAGGAAGATCCCCAATAACACCTAAGAGCGTTTTGGCATTTTTACTACTTGATTGCCTATAATGATGTTCGTCTCCTTCACACCTTTCCTATGTCTTTATCTAAACCAGCATTAGATTGGTATAGTGCTATCACTAAGCACTCCATTTTTTATTTTTCCCAACTCACCCAAACCTTTTTAGACCACTTCTTGGTTAATATATCTAAGAAGGTCTCCATCACTGACCTCTACTCCATCAGGAAATTTGATGATAAATCAATTACCAGTTTCATAGCTCGATCGAGAGGTATTATCAACCATATCTCTTTTTCTTTGCCCCAACCTGAGTTAATTTAACTTTTCTCTCGAGCTTGTGCCAAACACATCACCGTTATTCTATAGGTTTAAACCTTCAGAACCTTTGATGAGGCTTTCACCATGGCATAAAAACTAGAAATGAGAACAATCAATGAGGGTAAGTTAAAACTAAGAAATAAAAACTCTATCTTCAAATCCAATGACCCTTCCACATCCAAAACCACCAACTAATATAACCACCCTAACACCAAACCAAAGGTAATCATAAACATGATTGTCCTTAAAACCACTCCACCTTTGGTTGTGAACCAATCCAACCAAACCAACTCCTCTAACTTATCCAATCAACAAACTTAGAATCAAAATTGAGATACCCCAAAGAAATACACTCTACTAGGGGAGTTATATGCTTCAATTTTGGACAAGTTTCTCAAAGCCAACATCATACAACTTCCTTACATCAAACCTCTCCAAAAATTTGATGCTTCTTGCCCTGTGCCTAGTTGGTACAATGAGAATGATTTATGTGCTTTCCACTATGTCATCAGACATGATGTTAGTAGGTGTAACACCTTCAAAACCATTGTCCAAAACTTGATTTATAAGGGATAACTTATATTGGATCATCTTAATGCACCCCTAAATCAGTTACTCGATAACATTTTCCCAATCATGTTCCTTCTACCCACCATGATGACAATAAACTGGAATCATCTCATGCTTGTGAGGTCCATATGATCAATGTAATTATCAGTGAACTTATCATTGAGGAAACCACTACCTCAACTACTCCTTCCTCCACTCTACTTATTAAAGTCATATGTGGGTATTTTTTCTTGGAAAAGAAGAAGTAAGAAACTAGATAAAGGTATGGTAAAAAAACATGTTTGTTTGTGCACTCATGATCTAGATAATTGTGAAGAAATCATCTTTGTCTTAGGAAGAATGACCTGTAGATAAGGAAATACTAAAACAAAGGGGTTGTTAGGTGGATATCAAGGTGGATTACCTAGCATGAACTAGATCTAAGAATCATGAGCTTACTAAGAGGCTATCAATCCACTCTCTTCGAATAGTTAATTTGAAGGAAATAAAAATGAAGTACTTACATCAAATGATTGAAAATATTGAAAGGGAATGCAAGAAGAAATAAATGCTTGATAAAGGAAATAAACTAATTATAACAATAAGTCAGTTAATATTAATGCTAAATAGGCTAGGTTGGGTTCAAAAAATAGGTGGGGACATTGTAAATAGGTTGAAATATATAAAGTGAAATTTGGTTGAGGGTAAGTAGGCAGAAATAGCTTGTTATTATATCTTACCATAGTGATTATCAGTAGTTAGGGTAACAGTCAATAGCTAAGGTGACTATCAATGGTTGTTGTGGGTTCTAAGAAGTGTTACAAAAATCTTGGGATGATGAGGCTAGTTATCAGGTAGTAGATTGTTAAAGGTTTGATTAGGGATAGGAGGTTATAAGATATGATGTAGAAGGGTCTCAATCAAAAACTAAATAACCAAAACTTAAAAACAAGAAATATACTTAACTAGTTATTTGATAGTTGGTAGCTAATCCAAGAGTGATTGGGGTAGAGTAATGGTACTTTGCCTAAAGAGCAATTTTGGTAGAGGTTCATGTCTCTATCATAGTTGATGACTCACTAGAGGGAATACCTACCAAAAAGTTCTTGATGCTAGAAACTCTTGATGACTTCTAGTTGATAACTTGATTGTCTAATTATTAAAATTCCTAGATCCCTTTTCACCTCCTGCTCCCCTCCTTTTATAGGCAAAGAGAGATGGAGGTAGAAGGTTTCATAAGGGGTTTGGTTAATGGTTTCAATGATTCATGATACATTATCTTATTATCCATATTAAATTTTGATGTGTTAGCTCACACATAGCTCGAGTTATATGTATTTATATGGGGAAGACCTAACCATCAGTAGTTGAGTTTAACTGTCAGGGGTCAAGGTGACTATCGGTAGTCAAGGTTTGAAGAAAGTTGGGTTAAAAAGGAAATTTAGTGAGTTATTTTAGCTAATTATCTAACTTGACTCAGGGTCTATTGGGTTATTTAGTGAGCTTTCTAACTTGCATTTATGGTCAAGAGAGGATGGGTGGTCCCTAGGAGGTCCTGAGGCATTTCAACATCTAGAGCTATTGTATGTAGTTTTCTAGTGTCTTCATTTTGCCCCTTTTTGTTATGTAATTTATATCAGCAAGCTATAAAAAAAAAATATATTATAGGTTGATGGGTTTATTGCCACAATCATGGGAGGAGGTATTCCCCCCCAAACTAGGATTTGATGAGGTGAAATAGAGTCAGGTGCAAGTTTGATAAGTGATTATGGTGAGTCATGAATTTAGTGACAAAAAAGTCAGGCATTTGAAGCTCAAACATGCACACAAAAATTTTACTAAATGTGATATCTAGGATCATGGATAGAATAAGTTGCCATAGTTGGTAAAAAAATAAAAGGTTAGTTCTAGGATAGGTGATGGGGTAATTGGGCCAAAGCATTAGGTATAGTTGATCGGGTTATTCATATCAAGTCTTCTAGATAAGGTTGGTGTTTTTGTAGTTATCCAAGGTAATAAATTCTCTTAGGATAACACAAATGGCTTGGTGTGTATCAGGTGGTGCAAAATCAAATGTTTAACATAGAAATGTTGGTTGATGTAGTCAAAAAGGACCAGGCAAGGCCATCATAAATATGCGATAGTTTGGGGCCAAAACAACCAATGTTGAGGTGGACGAGGTGATTAGGATGATGAAGGTTTGGAGATAGGTGGGTAGGTAGAATGGTTTTGGTAGGTGGGCCCACTATACTCATCACATTTTATTATTGTAGAGCTACAGGTGGATATTTGGGAGGAGAGAGTGTGAGACTAAACTTAACCCTTTTGATAGGGTTCGTAGGTACTTTAGCTTGATATAGGGGATTCTAGGTCCATTCCCAAGGTATAGATAAGAGGATGTCAAGTTTTTACTTCTAGAGCTATAACTGATGGAGATGGTTCTTGATTATGAGGGGCTACCCACTAGATTAGATATTGATAATGAAAGTTTTGTTGATGGCTACCTGACATGGTATCAGGCCTTCTATGTAATGAAATATTTTAGATGGGATTATGGGGGCAGGTAGCCTATAGATTTAGACCTAACTAGTAGATGTCCATAAGTATAGGTATAAGGAGGTGGTCCCAATGTAAAGGTAATGGTTATAGAGAGAGATCAGGCCTAAGCAACATTAGTTATAACATAGATTATAATATATAATTTATAAGGTCAACTAGCAGCAACATAAGGCTAGGTGGTGGCTATGATAGTTGAGAGGGACCAAGCTAGAGCTACACTAGCCTTGGTGACCTAGAAGAGGGACTCCTTGAGAGAGGTTGGAGGAGGAGTCACAACACTATTAGGACATGATAGTTGAGGAGTTATAGCACTAGGTAGCATCCCCATGGCATGTTACTTGGCCACAATTGAAAAGTTGTGTTATTATGAGGCCATAGTCCTAACACATTGTCTTGATGAGCCCTGATGGAGTGAGTACAGAGCCAGTTTGGTAGTTGGTGTAGGTATAGTGACTCCAAGTCAGTGGGATACTTTTGTGGGTGGATAGATAGGCACCTTAGGGGGGTAGGCACTAGGTGGTAGTGGTGCCTTAGGGGCATAGATTATGATATGATATGTATAGGTGTATATGATTTTGATACAGCTTGCAAGCTAATGTAGTGAGATGTATATGTTTTGAAAGAGAGAGATGTACATTATTACATGTACTATTTTATTTTGATGAGACATGATGTATATGATGTGATGATGATATATATATGTGATTTTATGTTTCATGATTCATGGTTTAAATGTTCATATTTATTTTGATTGTGCTTAAGAGATGTAGACTCACTACCTTAGGCATGTGATGATTATGGATTATGTTTATGATGAGTTATGGTTCTTTGTTTTATATATATTTATGATGTTTTGATTATGGTTATGCTCATGGATATGTGATGTGGCTTATTTTTTTGATTATGGTATCACATAAAGTAAGTTAGATAACAAAATTGGATGTGGGAAAAGAGATGAAAAACATGAGACATACATCTAAGTGAATACGTGAACCAACTATGAGAGGATAAGGAAAATGCATGATGATTTTTCATTAGCACAAAGAAAAGAAAACTGAAGTTAGATTGGTCTAAGGAACATAAGCCCTTTGAGTGCTTCACATTAGCATGTGTTGGTTGGTAAAAGGTGTCTTAATCACATCATGTCAAGTAAGTTAGGAATCCTTTGATTTTTAGATGGTAAAAATGGGAGATGGGTGATAGGTGGTGTGAATGGTAGTGTAACCTCTTGTGGGTTGGTTTTCCCCTTCTATAGGTGACCTAAGAATAATAATAAATAAGTCCATGTTTTAATGCAAGGTTTAGACTAATCAATGTGGGAAGTCTACTAATGTTATCTATGAAAGATGATTGTAGCTTTCTTGGGATAACTTGTTCTTGATTTTGATATGGGGTCTTTTATTGTTTGGTTTTGATAATTTTGTGAATCTTATCAATGCAGGAAGCTTCAAATGATTTCTTTTGACAAAATTGACTTGGCCATCCTTCAAGGGAGTGGTCTAAGTTTGGATTTGTTCATTTTGGTATTTGTCCTTCAAGGGAGTAGTCCATCCTTTTAAGCAATTTAGTTTCGGGTAGCTATCCTTCAAGAGAGTAGTCTACATGCTAGAAAATTTGACACAAGAGATATTTAGGTATCCCAAATTATTTTGATGCTAGGTTAGACATGGAAACGTCTATATAGGCTTGGAGGTCTACCTTTATGAGGGCAAAAACCTAAAGCACAAGAAGGTTAATGATAAGTGAAAGGGGTGGTTTTGAGAGATAATGGCCATGGGATTCCATCCAATTAGGGATGAAAAGTATCCATGAGAACCATGCCATAGGTAAATCCATGGTACCCATATTTAGGATTAGGCTATAACTATGATGATTAATCACATGGTTCTATGTTGTAATCGGTTGTCCTCAAAGGGATGGGATGAAGGTGTGAGGAAGGTGAAAATCTTGTAAATCAAGGGATGAGCTTAAGTTAGATAAAAGGTGAGTTTGATCCTTATTTAACAAAAGAAAGGACGTAGGTACAAAGCATTAAGAGGCTCAGGTTTTGGTTTGCCTTCAATAGAGGATGATTGATAAACTCCTAATTCATACTTGTGGGTTATGATGTAGAGTCCAAGCTAATTTAAAGCAAACTTGCCTCACTTGCTTTTCTCTATATTGGTCACATGTTGATTTTCCTTCAAGATGAGGTCTCTGATTTTGAATTCTTATTCTTTTATGTGCTTGTTATAAGTACACTTGAATCACTCTTGATAAACACAAATATGGTTAAACGTATCTAATTGTTTCTCATCAAGTAGCTCAAGTTATGCTAGACGTTCTTGATGATAGTCACTTTCAAAAATGATGTCTTGTAAGGATATGCAAAGAGAGGGAATATGGAATTTGAGAAGCAAGACCGCCTCTACTCCAAAAACCATAGAGAAAGGTTTATCACATATAAAGGTTTGAATGTTAGTGCGATAGGCCCACAAAGTGAAGGGGATATACAAGTGTCAATCTTGACTAGAAGCATTGACCATTTTGGTTAACATATTATTGAGGGTTTTGTTAAAGGCTTTTGCCTGTCCATTTACTTATGGATGATAAGGTGAAGAAAGGCTTAACTTGATTCAAAATGTGTCACAAATATCTTGGAATTTTTTTTGAAAGATTTTACATTATAGGGGATGCACCTATAGAGGTTTGAATGCTAGAGCAATAGGCCCAAAAAGTGAATGGGATGTGCAAGTTCCAATCATGACTAGAAGCATTGACCATTTTGGTTAACATCTTATTGAGGGTTTTGTTATAGTCTTCTGCCTATCCATTTACTTGTGGATGATAAGGTGAGGAAAAGATTAACTTGATGCCAAATGCATCACAAATACCATGGAATTTGTTTTTGAAATACTTACCATTATCGATGATGATCTTATGGGGAACACTAAAATGACAGATGATATGATGAGTGATGTAGTCAACTATCTTGTCAACTTTGTTTAAGATGAGAGGAATAGCCTCCACCAAATTGGTGAAATAATTGATGGTGGTGGTGATGGAGTGGTGCTACTATAATGAATGAGGATTAATTTCCCCAATGAGGTCTAGTCTCTATTGTGAGAAGGGCCAAAAGTCCTTAGATACTTAAAGGCCATAGGTCGATGCGTGATGTAAATTTGTGTGTTATTGATATTTAATACACTTATTCACATAATCATAGTAATCTCAGTTAAGAGTGGGACAATAGTAGTTGAGGTGAAGGATACGTTTAGTGACAACTAGACCACTAAAATGTCCCCCATAGATCCTGCCATGCATTGCCTTGATAGTATGGGAAACTTCATGACTGCATAGGTGACAGAGAAGGAGGCCATCAAAACCATGTCTGTAAAGTATTCCAACTAGTATGGTATAATGAGAGGTACCCTGAATAAAGGCTCTTTGAGAATTCCTAGAGAGGTTAGGAGGAATGATGCCAAGGTTGAGGTAGTTAAAGGTTTGCTCATACCAAATGTCTGATGGAGATTCCTCCACACTACAAATGGTAGGGAGGTCAGATTGGATATAAGAGGGTGTGATAAAATGATGAATGGTGATAGAGAGCTTAGAATTAGAAGGCAAAAATGGGATCTAGGAAGTAAGGGAAGCCATTTTATCCATGAACTTATTAGTAGATCGTGGAACAAATTAGATAAGGTAATGATCAAATGATGCTAAGAGTACATCTACTAGGTGTTTGTACTATTGCAAGACATTATTCTTACATTGGTAGGATCTATTGATCTAGTTGACCATAAGTTGGGAATTTCCAGAGATACTAATTATCTTAACTCCTAAGGCTAGAGCAGTTTGGAGACCTATTACTAGGGCTTCATACTTATCCATATTATTGGTACACTCAAAATAAATTTTGAAAGAAAGAGGAAGAGGTTCACCATTGAGTGGAATGAGAATAATTTTGGCACCCCCAACACACTGGTAATTCAAGATGTCGAAGAACATGGTCATTTGGTAGGTGATGTCCTCTTGAGGAAGAGTCACGATGGAATCATTGAGAAATGAAAGAGGTGGTTAGTTGTTTGGCAAAGGAGCTTTAGCCAATTGATTAGTAATGACTTGCCCTTTAATTAATTTATGTTAGAGGAACTCAAGGTCAAACTTAGCTATGAGCATGAGATACTTGGCCATACATTGGTTTTGGTATGGTTTAAAGTGCATGTACTTGAGTGGGTCGATGTTGGTGATGACAAAACTTTTATGATTAAGGAGTTAATGATGAGTTTTGGTAGCCATAAAGACTAAAGTGAGGCAAAGCTTCTTGATATGGGTTTATCGAGTCTCATAATCTATAAGTGATTAACTTATATAGTATACAACTTACTCTTTATTTTTTTCTTCATGGTGAGCAAGTATTACCCCTAAGGAATGGTCAGTGGTGGAGATATAAAGGTATAAGGGTTGATATTATTTAGGAAGGCTAATAATGGGTATAGAAAGAAGGTACTCTTTTAGTGAATTAAAGGCTTGTTGACAGTCCTTAGTCCACTTAGAAGATGTATCTTTCTTAAGGAGATGGTGAAAGGGTTGACATCTATCTGATAATTGAGATATGAAGTGATGGATGGATTGGAGCTTCCCCTGCAAGCTATGAATCTGATTAAGATGGTTTGGAGGTGGTATGTTGAGGATTGTTCTAACTTTGGTAGGGTCTACTTTGATTCCTCAAAGAGAGATGATAAAACCAATAAGTTTTCTAGATAGGACCCAAAAAACTCATTTATTGGGGTTGAGTCAAACATGAAAATGGATTAGGCACTCAAATATAAATTTGAGAACTTCTAGATGACCCTTGTGATATTTGGACTTCCCAAGGAGATCATCTACATAGTCCTCTATAATTTTGTGGATGAGATCATAGAAGATGTAGGTCATCACACACTGGTAGGTTGCTCCAATATTCTTTAGACCAAAAGGCATGACCCTATAGTAGAAGGTTCCCCATGAGGTGATGAAGGAAGTCTTATGTTGATCCTTAAGGGCAATCAAGATCTAATTATAAGGGCAATCAAGATCTAATTATATTCTAAGAAACTATCCATGAGAGATAACATCTTGTGACTAGTTGTAAGATCAACAAGTTAGTCAATGCTAGGCAAAGGGAAGTCATCATTTGGACAAGCAAGGTTGAGGTCATGATAGTTAACATAGAGGTGAAGTCCCCTTATGGGTTTGGTAATGGGAATGATATTGGAAATCCATTGGGGATATTCAATGGGTTGGATGAAGTTGATAGATAAGAGCCGTTGAAGTTCTTCTTTGACTAAAAAGGCAATATGAGGATACATCTTATAAAGATTTTGCCTAATAGGCGTAGCATCGAGATGGGTTATGATGTTATGGAGAGCTATGGAAGGGTTGATTATAGGAATATCTTGATAGGACCAAGAAAATGCTATGTTTTGGTCATGAAGGAAGGAAGGGTAATCCTATTTCTCTGAGGAATCTCAGGATTGACCAATATTTATAATGTGAGGGTTATCCTGAGTACCCAAGTTAACATCAATAGTGGATTCATTAAACATGGTTTGGTTTTCAAGAGGAAGGGATTTTTGGATAGAAGAATCCCCTATACCAAGATAGGTGAGAATGGATTCATCATCTTGACGTTGGATGGTGTGGATGGCAGGAGAATCATTTTCTACTATCTTAGATGAATCAAAGGAAAAGTTTTAATTTAGTTTCCCTTGTTATAAGTTAGGGGACCCAAACTAATGCTATTGACTAAAAAAATTAGACATGATGGTTTTGAAATCCTTAGGCTTTGAAAGAGATGGGGTTGTTGAGGATGGAATGTCCTCATCAATGGTGGTGATTGGTTTTGGTGAATCGATGGGTTCTTCTAGTGGGACAAACCCAAGGCCAAATAACTCATGAGGTTTATGGGTTTTGATCAAAGGTAACTCATGGGGTCCATGTTTATAATAGTCGAGGTCGAATCCCTTCTAAGAAAAATTGTGAAGGTACAATTTGGTGAATTCTAGTTTGTCTAAATAGGAAAAATCAGAGGTAAATGGTCAGGTAGAAAAGATGGTGGAAGAAGTGAGAAGTGGATGATCAAGTCCCCTATAGATGTAATTAGTTTGGTGGTTAGGAAGCCCAAAAATAATGATGGTTATGATATTAAGATCATAACCAGGATTATGGTCAAGATTCCCATACTCTTGAGGAGTAGGGAAGGCATCGAAGGCCAAAATATGATATTCTCCTAGTGAGAGAAGTTGAAACATAGGTTCTGAGGGGTCCTCTATAGGGATCTAAGAAGAGGGGATATATGAAATAGTTGAAGATTCATCAATGGTAGGGGTGGAGTTATTGTTGTTTGGTGGTGAGGTGGATGAGAGAAGAAGAATAATATTATTAGGTTGATATGTCATGTTTCAAGATGTGAAACGACTAGGGTCAGCTTGTATAGTGACCACTTGACCCTTGTGTTCTAACTTGACACATCGATGTAAGGTGGATGGGACACAAATCATGGAGTGGATCCAAGGGCATCCAAGAAAGATGTTGTATTGGAACTTGCCTTCTATGAAGTAGAAGATCTTTAGAAGCATGTGAGGTCCCAATTAGATGTGTAGGATGATTTTCTCTAATGTTATGGCCATAATATCATTAAAGGAATGGAGGACCATTATGATTTCTGACATGATATTCTTTGGAAACTAGAGTTGGTCATAATCATGAGAGGAGATAATATTAATACTAGATTCCCCATAAATCATCACCCTTTTTATGTGGGTTTTATTGATTTATATAGTGATGAAGAGGAGAGGATCTAGATCATTTAGATGAATGGAAGGTATTTCTAAATCCTGGAATGTGACAAAGGTGGAACATTGAAAATCTCTGACAAAGGATGTAAGAGGTTGAGGATATTTAAGTTGGTCCTCTATATATTATAAGGCCTCTATTAGTTCTTGGTAGTGGTGGGGAGAGGTGTTGATTAGTTTGTATATGCTCATCTTCACTAGTGTCTGGTGAAGTTATTTTAGAACTACTCACTAGATAGATTCAGAAGGGTTGGAGGGAGAGGTACCAAAAATGGATATTTTGGGTTTTGGTGAAGGTGAAGGCACTTGAGTTTGATTATAAGGTTGAGTGGTGGAAGGATATTTCCATGGAATAGACAATTTATCTTTCCCTTATCCTTTTTTTGGGCCCAAGATTTGATGACCATATGGATAGTGTGGATGAGGGGAAACATTAGGCTAGAAGGCTAGTTCAATTTCTCCTCACTCTTCGATAAGAGTGTGGGAGTGGGTAAATTTTGGATAGGTTCATTTGGTTTTTGGGTTGATAATGGGCTTAAGAGAGGTTTGTTTGATAATATATCATCCTCATCCCATAAGTTATGGACAAGTGCTTGGAGAGCTTTGTAATTTTCTAAGTCATGTCTAGGTGTCATGTGTTATGAGCATATTACACTATCATTGAACCAAGATGGTTTAGGAATCAAAGGGTCAAAGGGTTTGATAGGTGGTAAGTTTAAGGAAGAGGTTTATAAAAACCTTTGTAAAATGTTTGAATAAGATTCAAGCAAAGGTGTTAAGGGTGATGGGATTTTGGTTTTCAGGGTGAGAGATTTCTTAGAAGTAGGCTTCACCCCAAAAGTTATGGGTGGTAAAATGGTTTTGGTAGGTGGGTTTGATTGGGATTGTTTGGCATTGGATGGTTTTGAAGTACAAGGTTTAAAGGTGAAATATTTGGAGGTGGGTGATTGAGATGATGAAGGTTTGGAGATAGGTGGGTAGGTAGAGGTAGATAGTTTGGTTAATAATGATGGGGAGTTTGATGATTTTTAGGGGGTAGGTAAGGTAGGATAAAATGAGGAAGTTTAATTTGAGTATTTTTGGGATGGTTCACCTTCTTGATAGAAGGATGAGCTCCTAGGATGGAAGAAGGTTGGGGTCCCAAGATAGAAGGTAAGAGGGAAGTGGGTGGTACAGTTTTGGTTCTAGATGGGAGTTTGGGTGGTTCCACCTTCTTGGTTGGTTTGGTTAAGGTCTTCTTTGGTAGACTAGATGGGGTTAATTCAGACTTCAAATATGGGTGGATAAGGTTATAATTAGGAAGCATCCTTAGGTTTTTGATGGGTTTTATTAGAGAGGTGTCTTGTGATTTGATAATTTTGGATGGAGATGGTTTGGAGGGTTCTTCCATAGTTTTAGAGGGAGAAGTGTTTGATGAAGGGGTTGAGGTGATGATAGATTTAATGGTAGGTGTGATTTAATATGGGGTGGATTAAGGTGAGGTCAAAGGTTCATGATTGTTTTGATAGGGGAACCCAATATGATGCCAAAATGTGGCTCGATCCATATTGGGTTGAGAAGATGATTCTAGGCTTTAGACTAGTCTAGAGAAGGGTTTGTAAATTGGTTTGGTTCCTTGGGAATCATATTCAAATATTAGGCCCATAGGTTGAGTTAAGGGAATGGTTTCTTCACCCTTATCCTTGATGAAAGGTTTCAAGATTTAGGAGGATGTTTCCTCCATGGAAGGAGTAAATAAGGTGACCTCTCCTTTTGGAATGGTTTCCAAAGAGAGAGTGGGTGATTCCATGATGGGGGAGGAAGGTAAGTCCCTTACCTCATCAAGTGAAGGAAAGGAGATGGTTTCTTCCTTTTTGTTGGTATACAAAGGAATGGGGGGTAATTCTAACACTTTAATAAGTGGATTGAAGGAAGAGGTAGTTGAGGTAGTGGTTTCCTCATTGATAAGTTCACTCATAATTACATTGACCATATGGACCTCACAAGCATGAGATGATTCTGGTTTGTTGTCATCATGGTGGGTAGAAAGGGCATGATTGGGAAAAGGTTATCAAAAGATGTTGAGTGACTAATTTATGGGTGCATTGGGATTATCCAATACAAGTTCTCCCTTATCAATCGAGTTTTGGACAATGGTTTTGAAGGTGTTACACCTACTAACGTCATGTCTAATGACACAATGGAAAGCACATAGATCACTCTCATTGTACCAACTAGGCATAGGGAGAGAAGCATCAAATTGTTGGGGAGGTTTGATGGGGGGAATATGTATGATGTTGGCTTTGAGTAACTTGTCCAAAACTGAAGCATATGAATACCCTAGTGAAGTGTATTATTTTGGGGTAGCATGGTTTTAATTATGGGTTTGTTGATTGGAGGAATTAGAGGAGTTGGGTTGGCTGGGTTGGTTGAAAAATAGAGGTGGAGAAGTTTTAAGGACAATCATGTTTATGAATACCTTTGGTTTGGTTTTAGGTTGGTTAGATTGGTTAGTGGTTTTGGATAGGGAAGGGTCATTGGATTTGAAGTTAGAGTTTTCATTTCTTAGTTTCAACTTCCCCTCATCAATGGCTATGATTTCTAGTTTGCGTGCCATGGTGAAAGCCTCATCAAAGGTTCTAAAGTTTTGAACCTCTAGATTAGGGGTGATGCGTTTAGCACAAGCTTGAGATAAAATTTCAATTAACTTGGGTTAGGGCAAATAGAAAAAGAGCTATTTGATAAGATCTCTCCATTGGGATACAAAATCAAAAATTGATTTATCATCAAATTACCTAATGGAGTAAAGGTCGATGATGGAGACCTTCTTAGATATATTGATTGAGAAGTGGTCTAAAAAGTTTTAGGTGAGTTGGGAAAAAGAAAATATGGAGTTCTTAGTGATAACACTATACCAATCTAATGTTGGTCTAGATAAGGACATAGGAAAGGTGTGAAGGAGAAGAACATCATCGTAGGCAATCAAGTAACAAGAATGTAAATATTATCGTAGGTATTGTTGGGGGTTTTCTTTTCTTTCAAATTTATAAATTTTTGTTAGTTACCATTGAGGAGGGTAAGGTTGGATAGGGACAGATGGGTGAATAGGTTCATTTTATCCATCAACATTTTGACCAAATTTGTTTGGGGTTGGGGAATTCCATAATTATATGGTAAGTTTTGTTAGGGTTGGGTGGATGCAATATATGGTTAAATGGTAAAAGGTTGAGAAGATTCCACATGTTAGTATGTGGTCATTGAGGGTTGGATGATGCCACATAAGGGTTAATGGGCACAAGAGGTTGAGTGGAAGATGGAACTATGTATCCTTGTGGATTAGGAACATAGCATGGGTAGGGTGTCATACATATTTGTTGAGGATTTGATGTCGGTTGGTTTAGAGGTATGATCAAATTGATAGATTAGGATAGTGGTCACAACCACCACTTGACCCTGTACTACTGCAAGCTGACCTTGTAAAGTAGCTACTGTAGCCTCCACAATGGCTAATGTTACTTGATCCTAATATCTCTCTATGACCACTGCTTATACATTGAGGCCACCTCCCTATACCTATAGTTATGGACCCCTACTAGCTAGGTCTATATCCATAAGCTACCTACCCCCATCATCCCATCTAAAATCTACCATTATATAGAGGGCTTGATACCATGCTAAGTAGACATCAACAAAACCTGTGTCATCAATATTTGCTTTGATGGGTGAATTCTCATGATCAAGAACCATCTCCACTAGTTGTGGCTCTAAAATAAAAAACTTAGCATCCTCCTACCTATACCTCAAGAATGGACCTAAAATCCCCTGTATCAAGCCAAACTGCCTATGAACCCTATCAAAAGGGATGATCTTAGTCTCACCCTATCTCATTTCAAATATCCACATGTAGCTTTGTAATGATAAAATATATTGAGTATAATGGGCCTACCTACCAAAGCCATTCTACTCACCCACCTATCTCCAAACCTTCATCATCTCAATTACCCCGTCTACCTTGACATTGGCCATTTTGGCCCAAAACTATTGCACATTTTTGATGACCTTGTATGGTCCTTTTTGACTGCACTAACCAACATTACCATGTTGAAAATTTGAATTTTCACCACCTATTACACACCAGACCATTTGTGTTTTTAATGAGAGCATTTCCTACCTCAAATACCTTCAAAAACACTAACCCTATCTAGAAGACTTGAAAGGAATAAAATAATCAGTTATGCCTAACATTGTGTCTTGGTTACCCCATCACTTGTCCTTCTAAAACCAACCATTTATTTTTTACCAACTATGGCAACTTAGTCTATGCATGATCTTGGCTATCTTACTTAGTCACATTTTTGTGCACATGTTTACACTTTAAATGGCCAACCTTTTTGTCACTAACCTCATGACTCACCATAATTGCTTATGAAACCTACACCCAACTTTATTTCACCTCATAGACTCTCATTTTGAGGGGGAACACCTCATCCCATGCTCAGGGCAACAAACCCATCAAATCACAATCCATTTTTATTTTTAAACTTAATAATACAAATTGCATAACAAAAAGGGGTAAAATGTAGACACTAGAAAACCACACATAATGGTTCTAGATGTCAAAATGCCTTGGGACCCCCTAGGGACCACCCAACCTCTCTCGACCATAAACACAAGTCAGAAAACCCACTAATTAATCCACTAGACCTTGATTCAAGTTAGATAACTAGATAAAATAATTCATTAAATTTCCATTTTAACCCAACTTTATTCAAACCTTGATCACTGATGGTCACTTTGACCATTGACAATTACCCAACTACTGATAGTCACCATGACCATTGATGGTTAAACCTGACTACCAACAGTCAGGTCTTCCCCATCTGAATAAAGATAACTCGAGCTATGTGCAAGATAACACATCAAAATTTAATATAGATGGAAAAATAACACATCATAAAGTATCAAAACCATCAACTAGACCTCCTATGAAACCTTTGACCTCCATCTCTCTTTGCCTATAAAAGGAGGGGAGTAAGAGGTGAAAAGGGATCCAGGACTTTTAGCAATCAGGCAATCAAGCTATTAACCAATAGTCATCAGGAGTTTTTAGCATCAATAATTATTTATAGGTCTTCCCTACAGTGATTCAAAAACTAAGATAAAGACCTAAACCTCTACCAAAATTTCTCTTCAAGAAAATTAATGTTACTCTGCCCCAGTCACTTTTGGATCAGCTACCAAATATCAAACAACTAGTTAAGTATATTTCTAGTTTTCAAGTTTTGATTATTTAGTTTATAACCTAAAACCTTCTTAATCATATATTCTAACCTCCTGTCCCTAATAAGACCTTTAAAAATATACTACCTAACCACTAACCTCATTAACCTAAGCTTTATACAACACTTCTTAGAACCCACAACAATCACTGATGGTCACCTTAACCATAGATGATCACCCTGAACGCTGATGATCACTGTGGTAGGAAATAAAAGTATGTTATTTTCACTTGCTTACCCTCAACCAAATTACACTTTATATATTTTTACCTATTCATAGATTCCCCACCTATTTTTTGAACCCAACCTGACCTATTTAGCATTAGTATTGACCTGTTTATTACTATAATCTATTTATTTCTTTTATCAAGCATTTATTTCTTCTTGCATTCCATTTCAACATTTTTTATCATTTTATGCAAGTAATTCATATTTATTTACTTAAACTTAACTATTTTAATGGAGTGAATTGACAACCTCCTAGTAAGCTCACACTTCTTGGATCTATCTCACACAAGGCAATCCACCTTGTTATCCACCTAACAACCCCTTTGTTTTAGTATTTTCTTATCTACAAGTCATTCTTCCCAAGACAAAGAGGAACTCTTCACAATCATTTAGTTCACATGTGCACAAATAAATAGGTTATTATACCATACGCGTATCTATTTTCTTATTTAGTGGTGTCTAGAACCTACTGATATTCATCAAGGAGTTCACATATGACTTTTATTTCAATCTTGAGAGCCTTCCCTTGTGTGAGTATTGATAAAACTTTCTGTGCAGCTCCCCAATTCTTTGTAAGATCTATCAATAGAGTAGTGAGTTGATTATATTTTTACATGACTTGATCACCCATTAATTTTATAACTAAGGTGGGACAAACATTATCAATTAGTTTCCATGAATTTTCTATCTGCTCTTCTACTTCAACCTTTTCATTTTGTAGCCTTAAGACTTCCTACTCCAAATCTGAGGATTTCTATGCAATTGATTCTTAAAAGGCAACTACTCCTTAAATTTTTTTTGATAGTAGTAGTTATGTCACATCTAATAATGTTTCCATCATAGTGGTCGCAAGTTCCATATATGTGGTCTCAGGTGTCACAAGAATAGGTGTGAATTGAGCTAACAAAAACAAGAAAGTAGTTTACTGCATTGATGTAGCAGGGACATTCCATGGCCATTGGATAGAGATCTATGATGTTTCTTATATGGCCTTTATGTGAGATGTATTTTTTTCTTTTATCTATGTTTTTATGTCTTTGATCTCTTTGGATTGGGTTTCTAATTCAACCTTGGCCTTAGTGTTAGCTTTAGCTTCCTCTTCGGTCTTAGCCTTAGCATCAGCTTGAGCTTTGGATTTAACATCTAACTTAGTGTTAGCTTTGGATTTAACTTCAACCTTAACTTTAGCTCTGGTTAATTTTAATTCTAATGCACGTGTAAGTTGTTCTTTAGTATCCTTGGATTGAACTTCTTTCTCATTCTATTTTTGTTGCATAGCTTGTGCCTCTTATTGTTTCCCTTAGACTTCCTCTTATTTTTTCTTATTTACCTCCGCTTCTTCAGTGTGCTTGCACACAACTTCTGCTTCCTCAACTTTCTTTCTTATAGCTTTAACTTCTTTGGCTTACTTCTATGTAGCCTCTACTTCCTCAACCTCTTTTTATTTTTTAGGGCCAATGTCATGCTAATTTTATTATTGATTATGTGAAACTTCTTTTTATGTCTCTTACATCACTATTTGTTGATATTTTTTATTGTTCATTTCTTCCTTATTTACCTCCTCAGGGTCAAGTGTGTATTGCGTAGTTTTTTGTTTAACTAATTCCTTAGTCACAAGTATATCCATGGGTTCCTCCTCACCTTTGAGCTTAGTGTCTGATTTAGTATTCTCAGGTGATTATGATTCACCCAACTAGCCTTTACATACCAATTTATTTTTCATGGATTTAACAAGAGGCATGAGAGTCTACTTTTACTTCTTTAAAACCTTGAATTGAGGCTATTATTGTGCTACTTAATATAATTATGCACCACTTTCTTTTATAGGTTCACTAAAATACACCATCTTTTCATGCATAGTTAATGATGGTTTAACATAAGGGTGTGTGCATGGTCATCAGAGTAAGGCTGGTCTAAGACTGCCTTCTTCAATTAAATCCACCATTTACATAGGTTATGATCCTATGATTGATTCCACTAAAAATATTTTGGCCTCCAAATCACTTTGAGCTACTTCTTATCCTATAGTATCAATAAGAATAGAAGGAGGTGGTTGAGTAATATCAACCCAAAAGTCTTTTCTTACTTGATTTTGCACATGATAAATGCATACTAATTTCTAAATAATGATTCCTTCTCATCCTCTTTGTACACCTATTTTTTTATATCTTTTAACATTGATGAGAGCATTTCTTATTCTTCTACCCCAACTCAAGTACGTCACACTTGGTAGTTATCTATGGAATCATGGTATTATCGATCTAGGACTTTGTTTGAGAGGTTTTTTTCTTTGGTGGTGGTGGTGGTGAGACTATATGCATTAGTAATTTCCTCTTACATTTATCTTGTTGTGTTGGAGCTTGTGACTATGCTGGTTGTGGTAATTGAACATGTAGCTATGTTGGTTTTTATGAGGGTGCTTGCTTCACTTTAGGTTTTTTTGCCTCTAGAGGAATCACTTCTAATGGAGAAAATGAACTCACAGCTAAGGATTTTTGCCTATACACTTCAATATTTACTTTGAACATTGACATGAAAAATGGCATTGGGGTAATAGTTGGAGTAGCCAATACATGAACCTTAATCTAAATGCCATTATGTAATTTGGTGATTGGAGCATGATATCCCAGATATTATATTACATCTTGTGGGATCTTGGGGTGTGTTAGAATCAATGTTAGGGATTTGAGACACCATGTGTTAAATCAACCAAATTACTCATAATAATTCCCTATTTTTTTCCATGCAATACTTGCGAAGTCATTACCAGGCTAAAAATCTATAGTTACATTCACTGGCCCTAGTGGAGATTTCCACTTCATGAAAGATAATAAAAGAACCAAAAATTGGTACCAAAATGTTTGTGCCCTTACAAGTATCTTTTTGATGTTAGTGGTGAGTTCAACTACAAAAAACTCAAGCCAGTGGAAGTCCTCCCATATTTTTTCATTTGATAGGCAATATCAATTATGCATATTCTCATTTATTTCACATATTTGGTGGTTTGACAAAATATTTGTGTGATGCATTGTACCATGATGTATAGTGAAACATTCTCAATAGAGCTAATGGGTGTTCATTGCCTCACCCTTATGGTATAATTTTTATTGATATCTAAATTGATTGGTGGTGTTGTATACTTATAAAGAAGATATATTTATTATGATTGGGAAGGTTGGTTGCTATTGTCATGGTGTACACAGGAAGCTAGATTATAACATCTTGATATAAATGGATAACCCATTGATTATATCACCTTATAAAATTAATTATGTCCTCATCTAACACCCAAATGTAGGCAACTTAAGAAATTATTTAGTTTTGAAGCCTCACAATAGATGTTTAAGTATTAGGGTTCCTGCTTGTGTTGTTCCTTGAGTATCTTGGGCAAAAAAAGTAGTTTATGTTGCATATATGAAATTAAATGGATCTAGATCATTATATTTAGTTTGTTAAAGACCTAACCCAATTCCTATTTCTTCTTTTTATGCATCTTACAATGGAATCAATAACTGACCTCTCTTCATGGTTCAATTGGTGGTCTAGAATGAATGATTTCTTTACTTAGTTGTGCTCTGGTTCAAAATCTATTCACAATTAGGTATTATGAAAGTAGACCACAAAATTCTCTTGTTAGCTAAAGGTTGTAATGTTTTAGCATTGTACATACTCTTCTCTTATATAGCTGTTAGTGCCCAATTTCATGTCACCATCTCATTTGAATGCATTATCTATTTGTGAATGAATGTTCCTTTCTCAATTAATATTAGTTGATAGAAGTTACATTGACAGGGACGTTTAGTGCTTAGGATATTTTAGTTGCTTCTTTGGTAGTTATTATATGTGAGTAGTTGATCAAATTTCCTTATGAATCCACACGTCCATTTACTACCAAATCTACTTTGAAAATGATGCAATATTTTTAAAATGTTGCATTATTGCAGTCTCACATGACCATTTTCCTTTAGTTTTCCATACACGTCTTGTCTCCACCTTCCTGAACTTAATTAAAAATATCAATGTAATTAAAGCTAACTCTCTTTGATGAGCTATCTCTAGAATGTGATCGCATCCTATGATGATAATTAATTCTTGGTGGTTATGATGTGTTACATTGTAATGAACATGCTATACAAATATTATATCTTAAGAAAACAAAATAGAAACAACAACATTAAATAAAATCCTAACTACATGGTGCTACTCAACACTCACTCAAATTTTTAACTAAATGATAGAGATTAAAGATGATATTGGTTAAGCTTACAACCATTTATATGTCCTAATAATATGGTTTCATGCAAATATTTCAACACTATGGTACCCTATGGTGATACTTAATAAATGATATAGGGTCCTTTCCATATAATGCACAACTTTCTTAGGAATGCTTTAAATCTTCTCTCATAAAGCAATATTGTTTGCTCTAGGTAAAATTGCTTGGTTTTTAAATTACAATCATGCCATGATTTCTGGCTCTATTTATTAATTTATTATGTCCACCTTTCCCTTTATCTATTTTCTTCCATCTTTGTGAAACCCATCAACCGTGCCTATAATGAATCATGATCTCCTAATATCATGAACATTACAATGCATAGACTAGGAAAAATATATTCCTTAGGCATTACCACCTCAAGGCCATATACCAGTTAAAATAGAGTGAACCTCATAACTCTCTTGTAATGTATTCTATAGGCCCAAAAAATCACAAGAATTTGGTCTTCTCAATAATTCCTTTGAACATTAATTTTTTTTGTTAACATCTTCCCCAAGATTTTATTGGACACTTTTGCCTGGTCGTTTACCTATGGATGGTAAGCCATGATTTTATGGTATGATATCATGAATTCCTCAATGAGAGTCTCGATAGTAATATTTAATAAATTCATGACTTTATCACTTACTAGCTTAACTAGATATCCAAACCTCATGATGATGTTTTAATATAAAAATTTGGCAGCATCTTTTGCACCATAGCTTGGATTGGCAGTATCTTTCACCCATTTAGTGTAATAGTTTGTCACAGTAATAATATATTGGGCATGACCCCATGTATTTGGAAGAGATATATGTCTAATGAAGTCAATCCCCCATTGTTCAAAGGGTTGTTCTTCATGAAGAGAACCAAAGGCATTTCATCATGCTAGATTGGCTTGCCAATTCATTGAAAAACATCATAATGTTTAACAACTTTGTGCACATCTTGAATAATACAAGCCACCAAATACCACTCTATAGTAGTTTCCTTGTAGTGGCTTCTCCTATGAAATGACCCCATGAAATTCCTTGATGAGCCTCTTGAATAATCAATGGTCTCTCATGCCCTAGAGCTACTCTATGCAATACATCATATTTCCCAAGCTTATATAAGAATCCATTAATAAGGCTATGTGGTATTGCTTGGGTGACTATTTGATTTTTATCTCACTCAATGTAAGGTGTAGGAAAAGTTCCTTGTTCCAATAAATTTTCAATGTCCTCCATGTTATTAGGAAATACAAAAGTTTTAAATAAATGTGCATCTAGGGATTCATCTTCAAGTTCTTATGGTTCATCCCCATTGTAAATTTTGTTGAGGTGATTTGGCCCCACATTATCTCATCCTAGATTAACATTAATATGAAATTGAAATTCATAAAAGATCATTAACCACCTTTATATACATCCTCCCCGCATTGGTTTATTAACTAGGTATCATAATGCCCAATAATCTATGAAGAACTCAAAAGGATTAGCCAATAAATAATGCTACAAATTTTACAATGAAAACACCATGGCTAGTATTTCTATATCAATGGTCATGTAATTATGTTTTATAGTTGATACTATCCTATTGACAAAATGTATTGGGTGGTCTAACCCACCTTCATTTGCTTATGTTAAAATAGTTCCTACTGCGGTGCTAGAAACATCCACATGTACATGGAATGGTTTTTTCCAATCAAGAAATACTAATATCGGTGATGTTACCAACCTTTTATTTAACTCAATGAATGATGTTTGATATTTTGATGTCCATTCATATTTGGTATCCTTGCACAGAAATTTCTCCATAGACAGATATAGTTGTATACCCTTTTATAAACTTTTGATAATATCATGTATGGACAAGGAAGGTGTACACTTTGGTTGATTTAGTAGGAGGTGGCATTCCTACTATAACAAAAAAATTAGTTAGGTTAACCAAAATATCATTATTACACATAACATGGCCCATCAAGACACCAAAAGGGGTAAATAATAGACACTTCTTTAAATTTTAAAGCGATGCACAAAGCCATACATCACTCCAGTATCAATCTTAGTTTTGATAAGTGTTCTTTAAATAGAGAGAATATAGACCAAACATATAGATAAACTTCTAAGAAATCATGAATGAGATCTTTGAATATGTTTTCCACAGCTCTAGAAAATATAGTAGGTGCATTTTTTAAACCAAATGATATTACCTTGTATGCGAATGATCCCCATTTAGTAGTGAAGGTGGTCTTATCTTGATCCTCCTTGGAAATAGGAATATGGTGATATCCACTAAAAGCATCCATAAATTAATATACTTCATGCCTAGTAATGGATTCAAGGACTTCATCTATAAAAAGAATTGGAAATGTATCATTAACACAAGTGTCATTAAGTGTATGATAATATCCACACACTTGAATTTATTCAATTTTATTAGGTTGAACAAACATGGGACTCACGCACTCTGCCTTTTCAACTAGATAAATGATTCCAACTTCTTGAATTCGATCAAGTTAAGCTTTTACTTTGGTCTTCATATTAAGATTGAGCTTATAGGGTCACTTTTTGATAGGGCACGCATACTCTTTTAGTTCTATGTGCATTTATCTCAGAGATGGATCTACACCTTTTACCTCTAAGAATTTGCTTGGAAACACATATTGATAATCCCTTACCAACTGTAAGGCCTCAAATATTTTCTCTTGTTCCCAGTAATCCCATACTATTACAATCTTAGGGGTCAACTCTATCCCAATATTTCCTTCAATATTTCAAAAAGGTCCCTGATATATCTTGCCTGATCCAGTATGAAAAGTATAATATAGAATGCATTTGCCTTCACATTTTATAATGTTAATGTTGAGTAGTTTTTCCTCTTCCACTTGCTTTGTGCTTCACACTAGTTTGGGTTTATATTCACATTGTGGGTAAAAAAATCTTCTAGTTTGAGATCTCCATCACTGTCACTATCACTTGATTCTATCAGATCATTGATTTTTCTATTACGTTGATAAATAAGGAGTTTTTATTTTTGGTTGGATTTTTAATTATATAGTGCAATATCCAAGTCTTGTACAACCTCTTGATGAGATGATGATTTGGTAACAGTTGCTAAATCTTCTGCTTATCCATGACATAGATTTTTTTTAATTTTCTACAAGGCATTATGTACTAGTATATTATCATCTTCAAACACAAAAGATTGAATGAAATCTTGTTGAAGTTGTACCCAATGTTTGGTTTCCCTTCTACACTCTTCATGCACATACCAAGCTATTGGTAGAGGTGCAAGAGTGTGGTTGAATATGTGCACCTAATATCATGGTTTTACTCCTTGTATGGTCCATACATCCAAACAATGATGAATTTGAAATTCTAGGCATTGACACTCTTTAAAGAAAGGTCATTCTAATTTGACACTAGCTGGTAGATGAAACCTTACATGCAAGATTTTTCATGCTTCCTCCCACTATATTTTTGAGTTTCTATGTATGGCCCACCATATCACAACAATTCCTTTCAGTGCATAGCTGATTATGTTGACTCATTGATCCACCTCTGATGCATAGTGTTCAAGCCTCAATATGAATGGATTGAGATCCTCTCTTAAAAATTATTAAGGTATATAGCATTGTATAATGAACAACATGCACATATGTCCCAACTCATGATCTTTGTGAGACCAATTCAAGATGTGTGCATCTGATTCACCACTTATGGATGATGGAGAATCCTAGGTTAAAATACCTTCTTGGGTTGGTTCAGTATAGTCTATCATAGTTGCAATAGTATTATATAGGAAGTCTACATTAGATATTATCAAATAGTGCACTAAAGGAGAAACACAATCTTTGATGTGAACTTTCCTAACCAAAGAATTTCTTATCATGAATTTGAATACTAGTCATTATTCTTACTGTACAGTATTAGGTTTTTAATTTTGACACTCTAGAGACCACACCCCATTTTACCTTTCATATGTACCCATTTTAAACCAACTATTTTCCCTATAAGCATAAGGAGACTTTAAATTTTTTGGTATGACATATGACTTTTGATCTAACTTATTTAGGGTCATTTGATGTGCTTCTAACTAATTATGTATAGTATTGATGGTCATTAGTCCATCGTAAGACCATTTCTTACTAATTGAGGTAGGGTAATGAGTTTTTATTGTCTTCATGATGATGACCTCAAATCCACCCACAAGTTGAGCTCAACCACTTTAATTTCAACATTTTATAACCTACCAATGGGTTAAACTCTACCACAATCTGCCAAACTCAATGTTACTAGACTATAGCTCAAATTTGGTTGAAAAATTGCTTCCCATGTTAATTAGGGAATCATATTGATTGTATTTCTAAAGTCAAATACTGTATTTGAAATTCCATATCCATCAAAATCAATATCCATTCATGAATCCACATCCCAAGGCTTCTTGGTCATACCAAACTATTTTATTGACCTTTGTATGTCCTCATTGCGCACACTCTAGGAGATTGTGTAGGAGGTTAGTGATATTCTATGATATATCCTTATTACTTAGTTTATTGAGTAGTTTCATCAAAAAAAATAATTATGACGCCCTCTTACCTCATTATCATAATAATTTACCCATATATTTGAGCATTAATAGCTATGTTATCATCCTCAAAAAATGGTTTTTGTTATATTTCTTGTAATACCTACATAACTTGATACATTAAATTCTTTTCTGTATCAAGATCAGGATGTTTATCCTATTTAACTTTTTTAATACCATGATCTTGAGGCATTTCTAAAGGAGGTAAGCTTTGTTCATCTCTATGCTACCTTGTTGTGGCTTGCACAAATGCATTTTCCTTTGGCTACACATTGATCATATTTACATTATGCATTGACTTCTCCTTCTTTATTTCTCTAAAATAGGGAAATCTTATATTTGATGTTGACCTTCAACCTAAATTATACATAATAGACTTGTCTCTAAGGGTTGGTGGGGCAATTCCTCACATAATTATTATATGTGTTGCATAAATAACATTACATAGGGGGTTGATCTTGTTGATTATCATTATTATGACCTCCTTGATATTCGTCATGATATGCACCCCTATATCTTCCTTTATAACCTCCTCTATTATGTTGATATCCCCACCCTTGTGATTTTTGTCTAACATATCCTCCTTTCTGATTTGTCTATGCATCATATCCCCCATATTGGTGTTGAGGGTAACTTGGAATCCAGTTTACTTGTTGTTGTTGAAGATTCATATTGTTCTAGCATTATGCATATTGACTAGAATATTAGTATGAGGGAGATGATGTATTATTCTAGATTTTTAGGCCCTGTGGTTGATATTGTGGTGATGAAGGCATCTGATATTGAGGTGATGAGGCATCCATCCTAGAATACCTTGAATCACATTTTTCATCTTCACATTTGGTCATAGTATTGTTTACTTCACAGTTAGTATTTATTGAGTTACAACTATTAAGACATTATTTATTATATCTTATTTTAACTCTTACAAATCTTGGTAGCTTATCTCATTATGATTTGTAGATTTGTAAAAATTACACTACATGCTATGTGAATTTTGAATATATTGTTGGAGAAGATGACACTTGATGTAGGATGTCCAACTACCCTACAAATTTCACAAAATTCTATTTTAATTATTAAACAATAATTCCTATGATGTCCCTTTCGGCCACATCCTACACACCATAAGCCTAATTTAGGTTTTTCATTTTCATGAATCCAATTCATCTTCCTCATAAAATCATCTAACTTAGCTTATACATTTTATACCATCAATGGAAGATCCATGTAATCTTCTATCTATTCTACCTGTATGGTAGCAGACTAAGCATTAGCCTTGATGGAGAATTGGGATTGTGAAATAAAAAACCTTATTCTTAGTCTTAGGTCCTCTATGAACAAAGTAACCTTATCTTTTTATTCTAAAATAAAATCAATTTTGTTCATCGCATCAAAAAACTTACGATCATATTCTCTAATTGTTTCCACATATTTTTAACAAATTTCCTTTAGGTCTTGAATAAATTGACTGAAATATTTTTTACCTTAAATTCCACCACTATAAAATATTTAACTTTTGCAAGATTGAGGGTATTTACATTTATTTTTCAAATGAACTCCAAAACATGTCCTACCAAATCCCTAATGAGTTCACACTTCTTCACATCATCTAATGTTACCCATTTTATAATCCATTTCATTTTTTAAGTTACCAAATATTATTTAGGGTTCATAAACCCATCATAAAGCATTAAAGGCACAAACATACATGCATTAATCACCATAGCTAATAGTTTGGTAGTTTTTACTATAGATGTTTGAATACTAGAAACTGTAACTAGTGGTGATTTCGCACTTATTGTTATGATGTTAGGTGACTATGTAGTGTTTACTACAACTCTAGGTTATTATTCACTAATATTTTCAGGAGTAAAAATAAATCTTACTTCCTGTAACTTCTTTATTTCTAATGCTTGCTAGGTTTCTAAACTGAGCTTTTCAAACTTGTCAGTAAAAGAATCAAACCAACCTGAATCCACTTTTCTTTCTATACTTTTTATACCTTCAATAAATAAATTGGGATTGGGGTATGTGTAACCTTAAAATTAATTTCTTTTAATTCTAACTTTGAACTTGAACCTACAATATTACTGCTTTCAATTTTAACATTTTCCCAGGGACTTTCCTTCTTAGTTCCATATAAAAACCCCTCCCTTAACTGTGATCTACCTCTACTTCCTAACTATTCTACCTCTGCATCACTACTTCCAACATCTTCTTCTTCATTGGTCTCTTTGTCATATTCCACATACCCTTTTATTTTAGCATTTTCCACATCTTATCTCAATAACCTCTCCTCTCTAGCATTTTTTTCTTGTATGTTTCTAGCTCTAGAAATTTCTTCTCTACTCCTAGTCCTATTCATGGTTACTTCTAGATATTTTGTCTTATTCCACCTTTTTTGTTGTCATAGTTCCCTTTCTATTCCTAGAATTTTCTTCTCACTCTAAGTATTTTCATTTTCTATTTTATGGGATTAGGTTTAAGTTCCTTTTACTCAACTCTTCGTCATTCACTTTCTTCTGCATGAACCCCCATGGTGATCGAAGTGACTACTCCATGTTATTTGGAGTAGGAACCATGGCCTTTTCCATAACCAATATCTTTAACATCAAGGGTAGTTTCTAAAAAAAAAATCCTCTGATTCCTTGGATAATCTGATCTTATGCAGTCTCAAAAGCTATGTATCCTTGTAATACAAACTCAGTAACATATCCATTGATTTTAGTCTTCATCTAATCATCTACTGCTCAATGTAGAGTAAGATTAAAAATCAATTTAGTCCATGCATTAGTATAGAAAAACCTAAAATAAGCATAAAGGACATAATGTGCTAAGCCTACTCCCTTAAAGGTTATTTCTAAGGAAATCTAAGAATTATTTAAGAAAGGCATATACTAGCAAACCTTCCAAAGAGCATCCCTCTTTCCAAGAGCAGCCAAGAAGCATCATTTTCCATGGATTTGGTACTTCAAGTCTTTGTAAATAAAGAGTAGCATACTTATCCATCATTTCTTAGTACACCAATGGCTTAGGCTTGTGAATTTGATCAATATGTGAAAATAGGTGAAGCTTGTCTATTGTAATTTCTGCATAATAAGTTTTCATGAATGAAGCTTAAAAATGGTGGTCTTGGCTCACTTATTTATAAATTTTTGAAAATGATCATAATCAACCATGATCATCCATCTTGAGATTAATATGCATGGCCATGAATCCATTCAATTTTGGAGGGATTAGTCATAAATATCTCCATTAATATCTGGAATAATGGGGTTAATGAGGCATGGGAGGGCTTAATCCTAATATTTGTTCCATTAATGGCTTATGGATGCCACCCCATTGATGATGTCTTAGGGTGATGCATATTTGAGGAATGAATTTCCAATTAATATTTTTTTAATAACTTCCATGGAATTTTCACTTAAGTTCTTGAGTTGGTTTAATTTGCTTGAGTTTAATTAATTTTCTAAATTTTTTTGTAAATTGATTGTTCACTTAATCAAACTGGTTGAACTATCAATTTACCACATTATAATGACTAGAGTATAATAAGAAAAAGGTATCAGTTGAATACATAATAATACCCTAGTTAGAGCATTATGGACATGAAATAACACATGCACATGACATGTGCTTCTAAATTAAAATAATTCAGTAGTCTAGAGCATAATTTTATATGGTCATTATTTTAATTGAAATGATTTGAGAAAACATAATAATCACATAAAATGCATTACACTATTTAGGGATACATTAGCCTAGATTGGCACATGTACATGACAAGCTCGATCTATTTAACATATTTTATTGATTTTGGCTTGGATTGTGCATTTTTATAGAATATTCATTAGGAAATAGGAATTCGATGTCTACATTTTGTCCCTATTTAAGAAGGTGTGATGAGACATTCAATCAAAGCAACATCTTTTCAAAGATTAAAAAACTTGTTTGAAAGGTAATGATTTAAGAAATGACCCCTAATTCCCCCTCAAGAGGGAATGTGAGGATGAAAGAGAGGGATGGAATCTTAAAAAAGAGATACAAAATGAAATTAACCCATGGATGAAAGTATATCCATATGAGCTAGTGTTTGCACACGTTGATTCCCAATGATCAAAAATAGAATAGAGTATAATAGGACCCAAGGTAGGGGGAAGTGGGAAGAATTTAATCCCAAAATATAAGTAGCACACTTTGACATACCCAAAAGATGGAAAAAGTTGCAAGCTTAGGGAATGATCAATCTTGAGACACGTTGCTCACCTTAAATTGCCAGAACGAGGGCAAAAATGGCAAAGCTTAGAATTATAATAAAAATAAGAGCATTATTCCAGAGAAAAGAGGTGAATGAATTAATAATATGCCCCAATAGAGTGGATCTGGTCAATTGATAAATTGATGTTACCCAAGTAGGGCTGATTTTGATCACTGATAATTAATTTGGCCCTAGTAGGGTTGATTAGATCAATGATTGGTTTAAATATTATGCCCTAATAGGGTAAATTGGCAAGCATAGCTCAAGGATATAACCTAATACATAAATTAAATATGAGTGGGCACAAAAGTAGATACAAGGCTCTAATGACTGAACAAGTGATGAAAAATCAGGCATATGAGGATGTACAAAGGGATGAAAGAGATTATTAGAAGAATAAGGGTGGCTGAGCTAACTTGAGATATGCCACATATCCAAGCACTGCCTACATAGTCCAGATGAAATTTAGGCCAATATAGTTCTCCTAAAAGTGGTAAAAAATGGAATGATGAAAAAAAAAAGAATTTATCACTATTCAATTATGAAATCATTTTAGGTAGTAGATATGCAGGATAATGCCTTCACTAGATGCTATAATATAATTTAGGAGATGCACATCCCAAACTAATCATAAGAATAGTCAATTAGACTCATATTATATGTCAAGAGATGCATGTCTTACATAGAGCCTCATGTTAGGTATGGTGCATTTGTAAATGATCTTCAGAGCTTCATTGAGTTTTGGATTTGGGGCACTTGGTGTTTATTATAACAAATTGAAATTATGCATCATAAGTATGAGTAACTTATAATAACATGGTATTTCTATTGTGATTGCTTGGTTCAAATTTGAATATTTATAACTAAGGATAATCATAAAAACTACCAATACCAAAGTTACAACTATTTACATTTAAATAATAATAAATAAAAACAAAAACAACAAATACAAAAATGCAACCTAACTTAAAATCAAGATATGAACAATCATGATTCAAGTAGGAACAAGAATGTATAAAATCAAAATAAGAACAAATTAATAAACAACATGAAATCAAGATATGAATAATCAATATCCATGTGTATTAACAATATGCACTTGGAAAATAAAACAAAATAACAAGTTAAATACAATTCTAAACAAATCAAGTCTAACTGAAAACTAGACTAAAAGTGGTTATAGAATGTATTTGAATGCAAAATAAAAAAAGAATTCAATACAAGACAAAATAGTAACACAAAATACTAATACAACAAAATAACAAGAATAAATAACAAAATATTGAAAAATAATAAATAACAAAACAATAAATAAAATAATAACTCAACAACAATGAAAACATAAGAAAGACACAACAAAAGATAAATGAATGACCAATAAAATACTAACAAAATAAAAAGAGAGACAACAAAACTCAAAAAAAAAATAATAAAAATCAAATAAACACATATAAATAAAATTTAGTCATAATGTTAGTGAAAATAGAAAAAAACTATTCATGCACATGTAATAGAGGCATTACTCTTTACGACATGGTGACCCCTAATCTAAGAAATAACGAGACTAGAAAAAAAAACAAGAATAAAAGAGACAAATTTGCCCCCAAGTGGTAGGGAAATAACACATAACAAAATGGAGGGGGAAAGAAGAAAAGGAAGGGGTGATCGAATTGACTTCAAATGTATGAGATAAGTGGACGATGCCTAAATAGTTCTATGGATGCAAGATCCAACATAAACTTCAGGCCAAATGTAGTTATCCTAGGAAACGGGATAGAATAAAAGTGATGATAAGAAAACATGATTGATGTTGTAGAGGGAATATGGAAATAGGCTTGAAAAATGGTGAGAGCATTCAAATGATTACTTTCAAAATGGTAAGAGTGTGGGATAAGAATGAACAAAAGTGCAAGATTATGTTTTTCTTCTTTTTTATTGATCAATTTCTAATGTTTTTGTATTTTTGGGATAAGTAGTAGAAATGAAATATTAGAAAAAGGCCCGGGGAACTACCTAAATAAAGAGATTCACTTCTATAGGTAAGATTTCAAATAATAGTTAAATTATCTGCAATGGGGATTATGGATATAAACAATGGCATAGGGAACCAACCAATCAAGGAGATGTGTGTCCAAGAGTAGGAGTTCCAGTAAGAGCTAAAGCCAACTATAATGACCCCTATGATCTTATTAAGGCAACAATGCCTACGAAATAACAAAAAAATAATAATATAACAATATGCAGTGCTAGATAAATTTAAAGAACCATTTAGTGAACAAAAACCATATGTTGATGTATCCATGTTCACTTATTTATAAGAGGAAGTTGTAAAATATTGTTTACGCTAAACTACCTTGTAGAACTGATTCTAAGTGTGTCCAAAATGCATGATTCATAATCAAGATCATTATTCTTGAAGGAATAAAATTGTCTAGGTTAAAATGGTTTAGGGTATGAAAAGAATATGGTTCTAATTAGAATGGTTGAGGGTAGAATAAGATAAAATGAATGTGGTCCAAGATAGGATGGTCCAAAGTGGGCTAAAAAAGAGTCTAGTAGAATATAAATGATCCAAAATTCCAATGATCTAGATTTTAAATGCTTTAGAGTAGTAAAATAATATGGTTCACATTATAACAGTCTAGGGTAGGTCGAGACAGAACAAAAATGGTCCAGGATAGGATGATCTAGGATTTAATAGTTGGATAAAATGACTTTAACACAAGTTGCCCCCAAGTAAGGAGTCTTGTAGACAATGTTTCAAAAGGATGTCAAGTGTAGAACCACTTGAGATGTACAATTTTCATGGGATCTGGGAGTTTTTCACTACCTGGAGTAGCCAGCTAGTATGCCTCTTATCCATAGTTTTTTGTGATGACATATGGGCCTAACCAATTGGGTTGGAACTTACCCTTCTTTTTGTATTCAACATTAGTGTTCTTTTGATTCTCTTTTAAGAAAAAATCCCAAATTTCAAACTCTTAAGGGACAATGTGCTTGTTATAACTTTTATGCAATCTATTTTGATAGGCTTGCAAGTTGTTTAGGGCAACCAAATGCTTACCATCAAGGAGTTTTACCTCTTGCAACCTAGAAAATCTATAATCTTCATCATCTTCAATATGCTCCAAGTATACTCATAGTGAAGATATCTCAATCTCAATCGAGATAATAGCTTATGTGCCATAAATAAGGGAGTATGGAGTGGCTCCTATGGGGGTTTGATAATCCTAAAGGGTAAGAAAAATTTGCAAGTGTCAATTATGGCTAGCATCATTGAAAATCTTCTTTAGTATTACAACAATGTTTTGTTTGATGCCTCGATTTGACCATTTCTTTATGGGTTATATGGTGTGGATTTCTTGTGCTTGATTTTGAATTTTACCCAAAGGGCTTTAACATTTCATTTTACAAATGATCCACCATTACTAGATATAATACAGGTTGGAATGCCATATCAACAAATGATATGGTAATGTATAAACTTGGCAATATGCTTCTTGATGATTTAAGTGAGAGGAATGGCCTCGATCCACTTAGTAAAATACTTGATAGAAATGAGAATATGTTTATGGCAATAAAAATATGTTGGGTCAATTTTCTTGATGAGATCGAGGCCCCATGTCAAAAATGGCCATGGTGTAGTAATTAGCTATAATGGCAAAGAAGTTGCATGTATAAAGTTACCATGTTGTTGGCAAGAAACACACTTCCTAACATAATTACAAGCATTTATTTTCATATTGGGCCAATATTACCTTATTCTAAGGATCTTTTTAGCTAGGAATACATCATTGGTGTAGGCCCCACACATTCCTTCGTGAACCTCCTTAAGTGCTAACTTGTATTCTCTCAAAGATAAACAATGAAGTAGCGTTCCATCATAGCCTTTACGATAAAGCATATTTCCAAGAATGGTATAATGGGCTATGCAATAAAGGAAATATTTTTGATGATTATTGAAAAGTTGACCTAGAAAGACTTGCTTATGAAAATAATTATAAATTTCTTGAAACTAAAGTAGTTTAGGTGGGGGATTGGGACCAGTAATGGTGCATACCCTTTCTAAATCTGGAAAGATATGAGTAAGCTATAGAAGATTTTCAATGAGAAACTAATGTTCTTTAGCACTGCTAGCAATTTGTATCATGAACCCAATTATTGCCACTACATGGGTAGATCTATTATTAGCTTGTGATACCTATTAAAATTGTAGGGATTTGAAGTGAGTCTTGAGATTATCCATAATATGCTTGTAGGGTACAAGTTTGTCATCTCTAGTCTGATATTGATATGTGGTTTGATTGATAATCAATTAAGAATCCCCATAGACCATTAAGTCTTGAATATCCCACTATACTCATCACTAAGTGCTTCATAATCGACCATATTATTGGTACAATGAAAAATAATATGAAATGCCTTGGGAATCATATCCCCTTGTGATATAATCAACAAAATGCCACCCCCAAATCTATGAGAAGTGAAGGAACCATCAAAGTATAGATTCCATTATTCAGATTCCTACAGTACCTCTATTTTCATAATAGAATCATCTAGAAAATCAAATCTAAGTGGTTGAGTATCGATAATAAGGGCCTCTACACGCTGATCTACAATGACTTGCCTCTTGATGGATTTTTTATTTTGGTACTCAGAGTCAAATTCACTTAAGAACATGACCCATTTATCCATGTGACCTATGAGAGTTGCTTTGGATAATAAATATTTAAGGGGATCCACTTTAACAATGATAATAGTTTTGTTATTCAACACATAGTGTCAAAACTTTTGGGTGGCAAACACTATTGCTAAACATGCCTTCTTAATAGGCGTATAATTATGATCATAAGCCAAAAGTGTGTAGCTCAAATAGTGAGCTGAATTTTATTTTCCTTGGTCATCATGTTTAGCCAAGAGTGCCCCTAGTTCATGTTTGATCACTGAAATATAAAGAAGTAATGGCTATCCATGTGTTGGTAGTTTTAAAATAGGCAGGTTGGTCAAGTATGTTATGAGATTTGAAAATGATAATTGACATTCATTATTCCATTAAAACATGACCCCTTTCTTTAATAGGTGTGTGAATGGGTGGCACTTATTTGCCAATTGTGAAATGAACCTATGAATAGATTGAATCTTTCCTTACAGGCTATAGAGTTGTTTAAGATTAGAAGGTAGATGCATTTATACAATGGACTTGACCTTAGTAGGATCCACCTCAATCCCTCTTTATATTAAAATGAATCATAAATTTTTTCCTAAAGTGATGCCAAAGACACACTTCTTAGGATTCAAACAGAGTTTGTACTCATTAAGTCTCTCAAAGATTCTTTGTAGAACATCAGGATGTCCAACATGTGTTCTTGATTTAACTAAGATGTCATCCACATGGTCTTTAACAATATTGTCCATCATGTCATGGAAGATGACAATCATAGCACATTTATAGGTAGATCCAACATTCTTCAAGCCAAATGGCATGACTTGATAACAAAATGTTCCTCATGGTGTGGTGAATGCAATTTTGTGCTATTCTTCTCGAGTTATCTTTCTCTAATTATATCCTAAGAATTCATCCATGAGGGACATAATTTCATACCTAATAGTAGAGTCAATAATCATGTTAATGTTGGGTAGAGGAAAATCATCTTTGAGCCACACCTTATTGATATCTCTAAAATTAATACAAAGGTGTATACCCTATGGCTTTTTTTCTTACTAGAACTATGTTTTATATTCATTCAAAATAGTCCAGTGGTTTGATGAATCCTACCCCTAATAGTTTCTCTGATTTTGCTTTTACCAAAAGAGTGATGTGTGGGTGCATCTTCCTTAATTTTTGTTTGACTAGATTAGCATTTGGATGGATAATACTTTGATGCACAACCAAATTAGGGTGTAAGCTTGGCATGTCAAAATAGGCCCATGAAAAGATATCAATAAAATCCCTCAAAATGGTGAAAATGTGGTCACGCTCTTCATCAATGAGGGAGGATTCAAGATAAATAATTTTGGGATTATCATAAGTCCCAAGTTTACTTCAGTAGTGTTTTCTAAAAGGAGTGTAAAACCATCTTCTAGAATAGTATGTAGAGTTTGATCCTAATCTTCTTCTTCTGCTTCAGCCTCTGGTTATTCTTCCTAAAGCTTTGGATAATTAGATGAATCTGAATCCACTAGTTCAGGTTATATCTAACTAGTAAATATATCTAAAAATTCAAGTGTGAGCTGCTTAAAAAATTTATATTGTTTTGATGTGATGTTGGTATTAACTATGGAGATAGGACTTGATGGACCTTGTGCATCCTTTGGAGATGAGAAAACTTCCTCATCCAAGAGCACCTAAAATAGGTATTCACTCAAGGGATTGTCTTTATTTTTACTATTTCCATAACTAATGATCACCTCAAAGAGGTTTTCACCTAAGAATATTGATGTTTTATATTTTTCATGACCAAAAATATTTGCCTGCTCTCCAAAATAGGCAAAAGGGTCCAAAGAGAAATCTAATCCTTATTTATGATCACTAATTGAAAATCCATCTCTAAGGCCCATATAATCAACCATATATTCCTCATTCTAGAATTCATCAAGGGGTATGATATAATTTCATTGGTCCCAATCAATGATCTCAAGATGATAAAGGCAAAGAGGACAATGAGATGTGATAATCATAATGGAGTTTGAGTCAAGTAAGTTTGTGTCAGAAAGCTCATCATAAATACTATAATGGGATGTTATGTCATTATTAGGATTCTTATTGATAATTGATTTAGAATAATCATTATTGAAATACATGAGGTCACCCCTAGGTGGTATAAATACAAGACCTTGATTTAGGTGGGGTTTACCAGTTGATAATGGTTATAGGATTCTTTACTCTCATGGCCTGAGGCCTTCTCCTGTATAAACAAAGTTATCCATAATATGATTAAGGATAGGATATTTAGGATTCTAATAACAATCAATGATGTCATTACAATATAACTAGTCTCTTTCAATGAAAGCTTCCTAGTCCTAATTTGGTGAAGTAGAAGATACAAATACCATTGGTGGTTTCTATGTATCTTTATTATTTTTATAAATCATGTTGGGTTTGAAAGGGCTTTCAGAAGGTTTGGGTTTGTCTAAATATTTATGATACTTGAACAACCTAACAATATGGAAGGCATCTTTCAGATGGTACATGGAAATGCCTGCATCCTCTATAGTGACCTATTATGCAAGGGTTACGAGAAATGGATAAATCAAAGTGAAAGCAAGGTCACTTGGTTTGATATAATTGGATTTAAGTGGATGAAAAACTATTTATTTATTCTTCTTTATGAAAAATTTAGAACCAGGGTAATAGTTATAATTACGAAATTGATCCTCTAGGTGTTTTCAATACTGGTAGGGATGTAGATCGACAAGAATGGTGACTTCAATCCCATCATGGGGGAACTTGAGGCACTAATGTAAAGTGTAAGGGATAGTTTTTACTTCACGGATCTAAGGACAACCAATAATTATGTTATAAGGCTACTCAATATCCATAATATGTAACAAGGTATGATGGGACACAAACCTAATAATGATTGGCAAACAGATAGTTCTAGAAGATTCATTTTTGATGTTATCATATGCCTTAATTGTGATTATCTCTAGATGAATTTACTTTATAGATTAATCCAATCATTTTAATAGTTTGAGGGACACTATGATCAGCCTTGGACCATTGTCTATAATACCCCACTTGATTTTATGGTTTTCAATGATGACCTTAATATACAAGGGGTTATAATGGCTAGAACTAAGAGTGGACATGTATCTTTGATCAAATGTAACCTATCAAAATGGACACAAATACCCTACAATTTTTTGAAATTATTTAGGGTTAATGTCTTGGAGGATAGTGGATTATTGAAGGAAGTTGTTCAAAATAGTTCTGTAGACTTCAGATGTACACAAGGATTTTACTTAGTTGGTTTGAGATGCTATAAAAATTTTCAATAGAAGCATGAGAATGTTTAGATTTGGCTAATATAGTGTTCAAATTTGGATCTAAAGGCACAATGTTCACATTGGGTCTAGTATTGGAAGAGGGCAAAGGGCCTTAAAGGGTGACTCATGAGTGTCTTGTTGTGATTGTGCAATTTCGAGCCAAAAAGGAGCCATTATAATTAAAATATAAAGGAAAAGGGCCTTGGATGGTGAATCATAAGCATATAGTTATATTAGAATAATTTTGAGTTGGTAAGGAGCCATTATAATTAAAAAAAGGGGTCCAAAAATAGTAACCCATAGAAACTGAGGTGCAATAGAATTGATTGTACCTGATGCGGTGTTACTTAAAGGGGAGGGTGTTGACCCTATAAAGAGGAGTCAAGTACTTCATGAACTATGAGATGGTTCATAAGCTTTGATAGTGATGGTGGTAACATGGTTTGTATAAATATGCCCCATGCTGTTATTTTAATCATAAGGCATGCTATTGTAACCCAGGTTATTAGCATCGGTATTATGATCCTGATTATGAACATGATGATTATGATTTTATTCTTGGGCTTGTTATCATTAGTTTTATCTTTTATTTTGATTGTTTCTTGTTGATTATTAATTATGCTTATGAAATTGGTCTTTATAAATTCCCATATCCTGATTAGTGTTTTGTATTGAAAGTTTGATTTCAACCTCACTAATTTCAATCAAATATTCAATGAGATGTCTCAATTGAACAAATAGATAAACACCATGGCCAATAATATGATGGAAGTTGAAAAATTCATTTTCCCAATACCAATCAGGTTTGGGTTCATCTTCAAGAAATGGCTTTGGTACAGGCCACATAATCAGATTAGCTATTATGAGCTTTTAGAACACGACCTCAATAGGCTCTCCTAGTTTGCTAAAGACTATTTATTGAATGCTTTGCATGGAGGATCCCTTTATAAATTAGTCAATAGATAAGGTGGAGATAATTGCACATTTGGATCCAATGGAACCTGCACCATTTTTACATGTCTAGATTCAATCACCCCATTCCCCACCATGTTCTTGTTCTTATTCTTGTTAAACCCCTTAGGTTTATTTTCTATAACAGTTTTAACAAGTGATTGGGTCTGATTAGACATTTGACCTTGTGAATAAATATTGACAAGGCCTTTAGTTATAATCACCTTCTCAGTATGCACACCCTTATCTATGATTTCCTCAAATGTATTTTCATAAGTGAGTCGTAAGTTATGAGCCCCTTTAGGGTATAGGTTCTATACAAAATATTGGCCATCTTTTTAACTAAATAATTATGTTGAAATCATCTAGCTAATGATCACCACCATTATAGATATGTTGTGAAACTTTCCCCATATCATTATTTGGCTTTGTATAAGTTGACCACAATCAAATCATGTTCAACGTTGTAAGAGAAATGGTTGACAAGTTTTTTAGATAAATCATTCCAATCTACCATCGATCCCTTAAGTGACTTGAGGAGCTACTCTAAAGCTTGTCCATCCAAACTACATGAAAATAAGCAAAGAAAATAAACACTACTATAATCTACCCATTGAGATGTGAAATTTCACCCTCGTGGAAGAGTTATTTAGGTTCCTTCACTCCCAGTCACAATATAGGAATAACCCTAGGCTATGGGTATCCTATAATAGGGTTGAACCTTAGGAGAAGGATAGATTCCTTTTGATGGATCACCTAAACTAATGCTACTACTGATAAAAGGGTTAGAAGTGGGGAAAGGGATCCTAATAAAGTTAACCAGGTGATGCACCAAATAAAAATGGAAGACTGTCATAAGCTTAAACCCATACTAGATCAATACAAGACAATGCTAGCTCACACAGCCTCATATACCAATTGATTGTATAAGTGTTTCATGGACAAGGTTCAAGTAAAACTCTAATCCAAACTTACAATAGCTTGAAAACACCTTAAATGAGGTCATAAAGGAGGACAATGGATGATTAATATTATCTTACATAATGTTATCATGCACAACTCACTCAACATAGATGCAAGGCAAGAGATAGTTAAAGAAAGTCTTTTATTGCATCAAGAGGTAGTTCTTAAAAATGCTTGATAGGGTTTATCCTAATCAAAATGAGTATATTTTTCAATATCTCAAAGAGTCCCCTGCTCTTCAAGATCAAGTAATCCTTGTGAGAGTCTAGAATCCAAGAGAGAGAGAGAGAGAGATTTACAATGTGAAAGAATGGGGTGATATAGGAAAAAGGGAGAGAGAAGAGGGATCATGTTAACCAAGAAAAATCAATGAGCTATCACCATATTTTGATCAAATCAAAGTTAATACATCATAGACAAAATAGCCTCCATTTTATCCAATAGTCTTTAATCTCTTCTCATTGGTTGATAAATACACTATAAGATAAAAATCTATTTTGAAGATGATGGGTCATGATCTTACCAAGAAAGGAAGGCTATGAGAAGAATTAAATGATCCACTATGTTCTCTAATCCCCAAATCCCTTTTTTTAAATCTTCTATGCCATGTCCCACTTGGCTTCATTCTAAGGACAAAGTCCTCATCCTTGAATCTAGATTGAGCCATACCATGTCTGCTTTAAGTGGTTGTAAGTACCTACTCATCATGGATATGATTATTTTTAAAGATAAGACACTCTTACATATCTCATTTATATCGACACATACTCCATCTTGAATATATATTTACTATATATTGAAAACCAATCTCATTTTTTTTTCCTATAGCTATCATGTTAATGAAAACCTACAAGCTATAAAGTCTTGATATAGGTGACTGAATGTTCCTAATGAATTGTGGATGATATGACTATCATATTTATGCCTTGACATGATCTTTATTGCAACCCCTAGACACATATCTACTATAAATGAAAACTAATCCCATTTATTGGTTTTCATATAGTCATCATCTCTACCTAGGTGCATTTACGTCACTTGAACAACCTAATAGCCCACATTTAATCTTTATTAGACCCAAAATATTGATTTTGCATCAACAGAGCTTTAATGGAATCATTCAAACTTAAAATACCCATTTTGGTTCATCCTGGGATCATACTCAAGCTCGGATCTATGCATCCATCTACCTGGGTCTAGGTTAAAAACCACCTTGTTGACTTCTATCTAACATCTTTTGGAATCAACTTTGTTCATTAGTCGTCGATCATTGATTTGGGCCTATCAAATTAAAACACTTGGCATCCTCATACCTATTTTGAGTCTTATTGAATTTTTGACCTTGACTCATACCATCAATTCTATTTTATATGAATAGATGCAAACCATAGATATTTTACCATTCTAATGTGGTTAAGACACTTGTCACCTACGTATTTGCTCCTAGGATCCACTGGCCTTTTGACCCATTACTCACCATTAGATTTACTTTATATGATTTCACACTCTCTATTGATCTATTTGGACCCACTAATTTTGTCTTTTCCCACATGCTATTAGATCTTCTATGAACTCACAAGATCATGCCACTTGTCAGCTCTTCACTTGATCTCAAGATCCTCTAGTTTTTTTACTTTAAGTTCATCATTGATCTATGAATACATGATCAAATGCATGTCATTGGATCTTTAAGACCTAATGAATCATTAGATCACTACTATCTATTATATATTATCTTATCTTCCATGATTTAGACACTTGTCAAACCCGCATTCACTCTTTTGAATATTTGAATTCAAATGATTACTTCATGAGGCCTAAATTTGACATCTACATGCGCGTCCACTCTACAAGTTCAAATTTAAAGACATATATCTTGAGATAGAAAGCTTATCAAGATATAAAATTTCTAGAGAATGATTTAGGCATGAATAATTTCATGTCCATGTGATATTTTGGCCTGAGAGGCTTTTTAGTCATACTTATAAAATGCATAATCAATTTGACCAATCTATTTCTACATGATGTTTGATAATGGTCTGGCTCTTCTAGACTTGATCAAGTCATTTCTTGATCATCTATTTCAATTAGGAAACTACTAATCTAATCTATCCAAGTTAAAACTTGGTATATGGGCCAAAAATGGCCAACATCTTTGGTGACTCAATTGGGAAGAATGCCTTATATGCTTGAGAACCCAGACTAGTTGCCTTGTCTAATCCATTGGGCATGGAGTCACAAGTCTTTGATCCGAGCTAACATGAAATGATGCAAGGCTGCCCCTCTAGATAAATTCCTCTTGAAGCAATAAGAAAAATAAGAAACAAAACAAACAAAGTGCCCAAGGCACTTTGGAAAAGGAAACACACAACAGGTAAAAAATGTGCACAAGGCACTTAGAAGAAAATAAGCAAACTATTCTAATATTTACAGGGTTGTAACTTATAAGCATCTTCCTCCTAGATCAAATGGAAAAGATTTAGCATCACTCATTTTTGGTAAACTAGGATGGAAAACACCTTGCTTTTGAGAGCTCATGATAGGTGATCTAAGATGCCTGATTGCTGACTCTTTTGACATGCTCTCAAGAGGATGAAATGGGATAAAAATGTCTCCAATGTAGACATATTGGTCCATTTATTCAAGGCTTGATCCATGAATATAACTAGGGTGCAACTTAGATTTTGTTTATCAAGTTACTTAATCATGCATGTTTTTCATATTGCTTTTTAGGCTTCATCTATTATATGAATTTTTTGTTTGCTTTGAGGACATTTGAATATGTCATTTCTAAGTGGCTCTAAGCCTTCATGTCTTTGATTATATGCATGTTATGACATTTAATCATGTCCTTGTGTGTGTATTTAATTTATGTGTGGACATTTGAACATGTCCTTCCATGTGGATCCAATCCTCCATTATTTTCTATTATGTGTGTGTGAAAATTTGAACATGTCCTTGTATGTGCTTTCTATTCAAGTGGGTGACATTTGAACATGTCCCTTGTATGTGTCCCCTTGGCCTTCTATTATGTGTTTTATGTGTTGTGCATATACTCTTAGATTGTGTGTGTCATAGCCATGACACCTTACTTGATTCTTTTCTTATATTTAGATGCCATGATGGACATCATGCATCCACCTAACCCTTCCAATGCCATGATGGATATCATGCATTTTTCCCTAAGTAGTCCTATTTAGTGTTATATACTCCATTGATAAACTATTTACATTCTTATTTATCACATCTATTTAGACACACTTACTATGAATGCTTATTTTCACATGCATTTTACATTATTACTATGCTCAATTTACATACGTGACGATGCCATACTTTTTTCATATTGTCAATATTACTCAGATTTACTTTTTTACATAAAAACCACCTATTGCATAACTATTTATTTTGAGTTAAGTTATTATGCAATCTAAATAACTCACCTCAAAAGAGAAGGTAGTCACAAAGGTTTTTATTAGAGACTAGATTTCCCATATTAGTATACATACAAGATCTAATAGTGATTACACATAATTTCAAGCTCAAAAAAACATGGAAAGTCATTTTGGATAGAAGCACCATATTGGACAAGAGAACATAACTCTAGTGTCCTTCCCAACATTTTTGTCCAAATGCCTAAAAATAGTTATTTCCATAATTTATTAGAACCATAATTTGTTCATAGTAGTATATACCAATTTCATAATCTCAATTTCCAAAATTACTCAATTTTGTCTCATTTTTGCTTAGTTTTGGGGAAATCATGTGTGACATGTTGTTCCAAGTTAGCACATGGGTTTGATCATAATTTACAATTATTTTACTCGGTCCTATAATCTATATGCACTAGATATCAGTTGCGGGCATGTGTGTGGAACATCACTTCCATGTTGCTTGATTTTACATTAGTTTTGAAGATGAAATGGTAAATTCATGTTAGTTTCCACATTGTATACACTAGACCCAGATTATGCTCAATATTTGCACCTTTTTTGTTCTATTTTTATGCTAGAATTGAACCTTATTCCATATTTAGTGTTTGGTTCACTATTTGCACTAGTATTTGCATCAGAACTATCTATTGGGATTCATATAAAGATTCCAAATTATTTCACTACTTTGGGTATGCGATGATGGAGTCAAGCACACCTTGATTTATTAATCACAGTCATCCATAAATGAGGATTAGGGCATGCACAATCCAATCCAAGCTATTCAACATCAATGAAATATCCAAGGGTATAACCTGCTATAGTCACCAGTTACTTGCATTAGGAAAACATAACAATTCACATACCCAATCAAGTGTATTCTTTCCTTTTTACTCTCAAGGTTCTTGTATTTTAATTTTTTATATTCATATTAAGTAAATACTGATATTACATATGTTTCATTGCAATTTTTTACATGGAGCATAGTTTAGCTTTGTGACCTACATCTAGGACTCCTCTTCATAGGTAAGTTTAGGTGGGTACACTTTTTATTTTTACTCTAGTAATTTCACTTTGATTCATTAATAGAATAAATGGGGGGTGGGGGGAGGGTGGGATAGGTATGGGGGGGGAGTAGACACATAAATTAACATTTAAGCTAAAATTATGCACTTGTGACCACTCTTTTACACACTTAGCTCTAGACCTATCTTAGGGCCCATTTTGATCACTTTCAACCACCTTGCACACTTTGTTAAGCTGAAAAATGAGCCCTAAATTTACTCATCTCTATATTCCTATCAGTCTTACACATATTTTAGGCTTGGAATAACACTTAGCATGATCAATCACCCATTGTAGAAGAGTGCATTAGGGGATTATATCACACTACTCTAGTGTCCTTGTCCCCTTTCCTATATTCCCACCAAATAACGACTAATTTGTAAAATAAAAAAATTATAATAAGGTTGGCCTATTGATGTAGGGGAATATTCAAAGGTCTCCATTTTGAGTTTTCCTAGTTTTTATAAGTCAAATAGAATGTGTTTTTCCTAGTTAGGAGTCTTATAGGTAATTAGAATTTGAATGGTAGTTCATTATGCATTTTCCTGCCAAATTCTTGATTTAAATTTTCAAACTCTTATGTCAAGGTTTGGAGACTTCATACATGTCTAATGGAGTTTCAACATTGAAAATTTGTGTGGTTAAGCTTTATAAAGTGGTCAATAATGCCCATACATACATGGATCACATGTTAAGACATTTTGTTAGTCTTGTTAGAACTTGAGGTAGTTAGCATCCTCCCAACATCCATAAGGAGTTAGAGTGTCAGTTAGGTTAGTTATGAGATATAAAATATTTGTAAATGTATATTTAAGTCAAATTTGGAGGTGGATTTGAAGTGTAAGGATATAAACCCCTAGAACATGATTAAGAAAGTATTTTTGATTTGGAAAATAACTTGTAGACCTTGACTATTAGCATTTTTTGCTCTTGAAAATTATGTTTCACTATGGTTTGAAATCTTATGAGTGTGATAAGTAGGGTATGTGAATCTGATGTCTATATGTCAATGAATGATAATAAATTGAAGTGGAATGTATGTTTTGTCTAAGAGAATGAATAGAAAGTTCCCTTTTGAAAACAAAATTGACTACAAATTTTGTGTATTCTATGTGCAGATAAAAGCTAAGTGGGCAAGATAGAGTTTAGAGAAAATAAATCCTTCCGAACATGTTTCAAAATTTATTATGAATTTTTTAAGTTGACACATGCCTTTTTTTTTTTTCTTCATGCATTTGCTAAACTGGTTTCAAAGTTCTTCATGAGGGATAAATTTATAGATCTTGTGTTTTTCCATATTTTGTATATTGTGTTCAAACATGTTTAAAGGTGAATTTTGGTTGAGGGTAAACTTTGTGGAAAATTTATGGACATATACAAATAATAATATTAAAGGAAATAGGTTCCAAGAAACATATAAAAGGAAGTTTTGATGTTTGAAAGGGGAAATATAGACCCTATCTCTTGTGTGATGGTCTAAGGATGACTGTATAGGTTGTATATAGAAAAAAGAAAGAAAAAAATCTAAGTATAATATTTATTCAATTTTAGTGAGATTGATAAAATAATATGAAAATTTTATTTATACATTTTCTTGGTTACCTTTAAATCTTTGGTGAAGGAATAATACTAAATTGTAGATTGTTTCTGAATGCGCATACACAGTCCAAGACAAAGTATGGTTATAAGTGATGACAAAGGTGTTAGTGGGAGGTTTCATGAGGTTATAAAGGTGTACAAGAGTTGTAACATGCTTATTCAATTATCATACTGAATTAAAATTTTATTAGAGTATTCATTTGCTAAGATTATCCCTCTAGGGTAGTTATAGTTAAACATGAACCCTGTGCTAGGCTTTCAACATAAAAACATGGATAGAAAGAGATCTAGCTGGTGATAAATTCCAAAAAAAATTTATTTGATGTGAAATGATGTTGGATAAATTATTTTATAAGTTTAAATTTTATACCATATGTATAGGTATGGATAAATGAGAGTGTGTGTTATAAAAATGTGACAGAGACCTAAAAAGGCCTAATTATGCCTAGGTAGAGGAAGAAAAAGACATCTAGAGAATGAATTAAACCATGAAATTGCATTATAATATAGATTTAGATATAGGGTATTTGAAAATAATTTTATTTTCTCAATGTTAAATGGTACTTTTTCGTACCAAGCAAATAAGCATAAAAAAGGCTACTAGAAGAGAAGTATGGTTGTGGGTATGAGTGGTGAAGAAGGTTCTTGAAATTGAAATTGAGTATAAGTTGTGTTGAAACCAATGTGTTAAGCTCTAAATATGTCTTTCATGTTGATGGATTGGATATTTCAAGAGTTGAGGTGGTTTTGACCTAAAGAAGCTCTAAGCCTAGAGAAGGCTTTGTGTGTGAGATTGTTTGAAAAGGAACACAAGTAATGAAATGTATGAATTTCATGAATGAATGTGAGTTGTGTGTAGGACCTAAAGATAGAGATCAATAAGTTTTAAATATTCTTAGAACTTAAGACCATTAAATAGAATGACATTGAATCTTGTGAAGGAATTAATAATGCAAAGTAGAAGGAAAAGTTTGATAGCATAAGTTAGTGATTACAGGTGTCAGAGCCATAGAAGGAGCAGAGATAGATGTGGTATCTACATCACCTATGTCCCTAGTGAGCCCAATTTTAAATAAATAAATATATAAATAAATTTCAACCCATTGGGCACAAAAGAGGCTTTCACATCAAAAAACACCATAATCATAATTGTGTATTGAGATCAAAGCACCTATTTCTCTCAATTCTTATTAAATATAGCCCTAGTCACCTAGAGGTCAAATCTAAATACATATTCTAGGTCATAGTTCATGATTAAAGCACTTAATCACATTAGTATTGCACCAACATTTATCATATTTCACTAGTTATTCAGACACCACCATATCATGGGAGAACAATATGAAGTTTGATCCTTGTTTGGAGTATTGGTATGTAGGCATTGCTCAACACATTGTGTTTTAAGGTACATCCTAACTTCAACCACTAACCCATTTTTCCCATTGATTTTAATTATTCTTCACATGTCAAAGAGTTAGGGTTTTAAAGGAAAATCAGTCACATAATGGCCTTTGCAAGTGATCATAAGCTCTCGTACCAAATATAGGCTTTGAAAATGAAGACACATATAAACCAAAAACCTTGATTCCTTCACTGTAAGTGGATAAGATCACCCTAGATTGGACATGAGTGCCACCCCTCTAGTTTCTTGTTCCAAGTGTTGTTTTTTAGGTCTAGATCTAGCTATTGGTCCTTCTTTATAGTTCCTAGATCTCTTAGTATTACAAGTCTTAGTCTTTGATCTATCTAACAACATTATTTTCCAAATAATCTTTGTTATCTATTGCACTTTTTTATTATTAATAAGTTTCTATAATTGCATAGTTTCAAATTAGTGAATGTTATTATTGTTATATTATTCACGTGATTGTGCACAGTAGTGTTGTCATCTAGGATATTGTTATCCCAATTTTAATAAAACAAAAACATTGTAAACCCTTTGAGATGTATTATAGATAATGAACCTAGGTCCTACAAAGTCTACAAAAATATGACAAAGGTAATTGATAGAAAAATATTCCTAGTTTTATATTACATTTACGTGGGGTTTTGGTAATGCATATTAATTATCACTTTGAGCATTATAAATCATTATATCAAATCCTTTCAGAATAAGAGAGTAAATTGGTCACTAATATGTTGACTTTGATAAATCAAAATACTTATTTTATAAGATATTACAACATTCAATTCATCGAGCCAATTCATTTTATAATGTCCTTTAAGTGAAACTATCCTATATCTTTGATATGTTTAGTTTATAAAGTTACACTTGTTCAAGTATAAATAAAGCTTTGTTTACTCCTTATTCATAATGCTAGTATTTTTAAGAATAATTAATAGCATATCATTAATATTAAATTGAGCTTCATTACTTAGAGATTAGTACTTATCACGATACTTATTTTGAAATAGTTTAAAAGGTTATGCTTTGAGACATGTAGGAGATGTAGATATTAAACATGATAAAAGTAGTATAGGAAAATCAACGATTAAAAATAATAAGGGTGATAATATGGATAATACTATAAAATACTCTTATTTTTTATGATAGAAGATGAATACAAGACTAAATAACAAGTGATGACCACTAATGAATGTAGTTATTGTAACTTTAATGTTTTCATTCATTATCAAGTCAAATACAAACTATATTCTAATTTTAAAAAACTTATTGTTTTATTTTTCATGGGCTTACAAACTATAATATGATTTCAACAATCATTTTCATAATCTAAACTTGGAGTTTAACTTATGGATCTTGGCCTTGAATATATATTGTCCTTCTAGTTTCAAGATCGATACATATAATGCCATTTAATTCATTTAATCAACTCAAAATTTCAATTAAGGTGCACTTGGTGAGTTTTATTACTTATCGGTGAAGGCAATAATTTTTTGGTAGATTTTCATTTGTTTTCTACCTCTCATGTCTCACATGGTGTAACCCATGTGTTAATATTTCAAAATTTCAAACTTCTACATTAAAATCTTAATAAAATCATCTTCAATGCAAATATGAAGTCTTTTAAACTTTTCAAACATTTAATAGATGAAAAATACAGTGTGGGAGGGGGGTGGGGGGTAGGGGGTAGGGGAAGTAGTCAAATTTCAACCCATCACATCTCATCAAAAGGCTCTGAACCCATCCCACAAGTCTAGAAAAAAATGTGAAATCTAAAAATTACATGATAATTAAAAAGGGCATAGTCATTATTAAAATAACAAAATAAGGGTGAGTTTTAAAAATGTCCGTTAGTAGTTCCTATAGCTACCAACCTGGCAAGCTTGCCATGTCACTACCCATTGTGTACGACCTAGGTCTACGTGATGGACCAATTCCCTAAGTCCCTAATCTCAAACGGTGTTGGCAATCGAACATACTTACAACTACCCACTCTCAATCCCACTATCCATGAATTATAAAATTCCATTAATGGCATTTATGTGACAAAAAATTTCTAATCCCACATTTTTTCTAAAACTTTAAGTTATTTTTAAAAAATTGGCTAATACATTTTGGTAAAACTTATAGTTACAACTTGTTAATGCTATTAGCTAATTTCCTAAAGCATTTTATTTCCACTCTATTATTTGGTATTAGTGGAGGCTAAATTCATTTTAATACATTCATTGATTTGCATTTGTAATTTTCCTAAGCCTTTATCATGAGTGTATTATATGTCATGTGGCCGCCATTACCAATGCCAATTGTCAACAAATTAAAGTTAATAATGGCAGTGGGCCATGGTTACTCCAGGCATAGGCTTAGAGACTTAGAGTTAGTTTCAAACTTTCAATACTTTATCTCTCACAACATACAAGTCACAAACTCACAAATTCACAAGGTGAAGGGCCAAAGGCATTTCTACTACTCTGCAAGGTTATATATTTACCAAAGTTTGAACATTGAACTAGTTAGATTTATGGCATCAATGTGCAAGTCTATTTACAGACTCCAGTCTCCAGAGATTGATTGTAATTTTCCCTCTACAAATTAAGATAAGTACTGAACCTCCCCAATTTCTTAAGCAAATAAATGAAAATGATTTAAGGAAGTGTTATGATAATATGATGGCCATTGGAAATTTGGTGACATGGAATTTTGGAAAGCAGATTGCAAATTGTAGGGACGGTTTTGTCTTAGACTCATAACACAATTTTAAGGTTTAATTCATTATTCAGCTAAGCTTTTCTTTAGTAAATCAAGGTAAATAATTATTTTAAAACTAGAAAAATACAAAGTTGTGTAGGGTTTAGAAATTTATTTTGAATATAGATTATGGGTATTTTGATTTGATTGTGAGATTATGAATATATATATTTTATTTTTATATATATTTATAATATTAATCTGTAGTGAATATAGTTATATATATATAATACTAACCTATAGTGTGTGTGTCTCTACATATACACACACACACACATATATATAGTTTCATATATATATATATATATATATATATATATATATATATATATATATATAAATGAAAAAAATATTCACTAAAAATTATTATTATAAATATATATATATATATATATATATATATATATATATATAAAATACTAATCTAGTGTGTGTGTGTGTGTGTGTGTGTGTGTGTGTGTACGCGCGCGTGTTATTTCATTTTTATGACCAATCTAAGTGTAAATTACCAATGTTTATTCTCACTATAAATTAGTATTATAAATCTATAAAACTACTCACTATAATTACCAATTTACCAATCTCACAGTAAATTAGTATTATGTGTGTGTGTGTGTGTGTGTGTGTGTGTGTGTGTGTGTGTGTGTGTGTGTGTGTGTGTGTGTGTGTGTGTGTGTGTGTGAATTTATGACTTGTGAGAGATAGAGTATCCCTAACTTCTAAAATCTTGCAGCTACGCCACCATAGTCCACTTCCAGTAGCCATCAGCTGATCACCATTATTAATTATTGACAACTGGTAAAAAGTAATGCATTAAAATGAATTTAGCAAATTAGTTGGGCCACTGGCACTGACTGGCAAAGTGTAAGAGAAAATTAGTAATGCCAACTGGCAATGACAATAGACAAGTTACAACTACACATTTGAACAGAATGCATTCACCAATTTTTTTTAAACAACTTAAAGTTTTATCAAAAATGTAGGACTAGGAATCTCATGTCACATAAATTCCATTAATAGAATTTTGTGGGATTAGGAGTAGGTAGTTGTTACTTGTTAACTTGTTTTTCCATTCACCTTATTGAGTGTAAATTACCATTTACCAATCTTGATTCTCATTGTAAATTAGTATTATAGATATATAAAACCAATCTCACTATAATTAGCAATCTCGCAATAATTTAGTATTATATATATATATATATATATAGTTTCATTTTATATATATTTATAAGACTAGTTTAAAGTGAGATTGGTTTTTTAAATTAGTCTTATAAATATATATAAAATGAAACTATATATATATATATATATATATATATATATATATATATATTTAATTATATTATATATATTTAAAATACCAATTCAAAGGGAGATTGGTCTCATAAAAATGAAACAATACAACTCATTTATTATTATTTTAAGGTAAAGTGTATACTTATTACATCAACTTATTCATACTATTATATTTTGATGGCTATTATTTACTTAAATCCTAAAATTCTCAGCAGTCAGCACTTTTATAAAAATGACATTTTGAAATTTAGAAATGATTCTAAACCCTTATCATAATAAATTAATAAAATATATAGTTTTTTATTGAGATTATAAATGATTTTAAAACTTAATCTTAATCCTAATTTTAATATTACACTCTGGTATATGGGACTTATTTATTTTATGCTTTTAATTTTTTCATCGAGTAGGTATAAATTGTGAGAACATAACTTATATTGGTCATCCTAAGAAGGATAAAAATCAACTATCACTTGTTGATGCATTTCATATCCCTCAATATTCTAATCAACAATGTTAGTCCAGAAATGAAGACTTTGATGTTCATCTACATGAAGAAAACTATGAATCAAATGGAGAATAGATTCAAGAAGAGGAACAAGTATCAAAAAAATAAAATAAAAGTACATTCAAGTCTAAATGGAAAATAATATTTTCATGGGCATATGTTGTAAAAGGTTGCAATGGTTTTGAAAGGATAAAATTTTCTTGATGTGTAAAATATAAAAGAGAGACTCCATTTGCTAAATATGGAAGTACCACCCTTCAAGTCAGAAGTTTAAGAGTGCATGTAGAATCAAAGCCTCATAAATTTACTTTCTAAATTTTGGAGGGAGAAAGGAAATGAAGTAGTATTCCAATTGCCAAACATGTAGAACTAATGGTAGACACTAAGAAGGAGAAAATCATATATGTGATAGAAAATATGTATTTTGTTTCCATACATGATTTACCTTTAGAAGTTTATAATCCAATTTGTGACTTGAATAGGTATAAAGACACTCCACACATGCTTCTAACAGATGAATACTCTACATATACAAATACCACATCTAGAAAAGAGTTTTTAAAAGCTGCAAAGGAGGTATATTGAAAAAAGTTAAAATATTAGACTCTCCATAGTCCATTTTACTCAATTTTAGTTGATGAAAGTATTGATCAGACTATAGAACAACATATGATAATTTACATTACATATTTGTCAAATGAAGGAAGAGGTAAATGTGTAACAAAATTTATATGCCTCCTTCAAATAAAAGATGGAACAACTCAGTCTATGTATGATGCATGATAAGTCTTTTAACAGAGATGAATTTATCCTTGATAAATTTAGTTGGATTTGGATCTGATGGGGCTTCTACTATGAGGGTTATTTGTGAAGGTTTCTACTAAGCTTCATCGAGATGCTCCTTAATTAATATATATTCATTGCATAGCTCATCAAGAAGCATTAGCAACAAATGATGCTTCATCTTATTTTTTAGAGATATAATTTATTGAAAAATTTGTAAACAAAATTTATTCATGGCTTGAAAAATATGCTAAAAGACACAGAGAATTAAGAGATCTAATGGAGTCATTTCAAATCAGTCAATTAGAGGTGTTGTAATTTCATCAAATTAGGTGGCTCTCTAGAGAAAATGTCATGGAAAGGCTTTTCAAACTCATGCCTATTTTCTTGAGAGAATTGGAGTTAGAAGATAAAAAAAAGTATGATTTGGCAAGAATTTTTTAAGTACAATTTTACATCCATTCACTTGCAGACATGTTTATTGAGTTGTATAAGTTGAATACAAAGTTTCAAGATGACCATGTTGACATTACTTCTATTGGCACTACCTTAGATATTACTATTGACATGGTTCATAGGAGATTTTAGAGAGACATATTTAAGGTAGGTACAATACATATTTCATCTTTTTAAAATAGAGCATAAGGAGGAACTCTTGATTTTATAGATGGAACAGGTACAATACATATACATCTTTTGAGATTTGAGAGCTTACCTAACTCATAAATAGAAGGAGAATTATATGATTGCATTGAATTGGGAAAAAGTTTTATAGTGAAGGTTATTGACTCTCTAGATGTAAGGTTCATAGATTTATATATTGTGATTAAGGAATCCAAGAAGGGTGGTTAGATCATATGTTAGCTTCAAAATGAAAAGAAATCAAAATGAAGACAAACACATTAACATGCATAACACTATCTTTCCTAGATCAAAGGGAGAAGCAGAGTGAATAAATAGTAAATGACAAAGCTTAACTAAAATGAAAAAAACCATACATTCCTTACCTTCCTTGAATGCTCTAAATGATGTGTTCAGTTGGCTTGCTCGGATTGTACTCAAGAAGTCCTTAGAAAATGGAGTTTTATGGATCCTTCTCTCCTTGGTACCATTGTTGGATTTGTATCTTGATGTGTCTCAAAGTGGCTTGGCTTGGAATTTTGGCATTATAACTCTATAATTTTGAATCATGTACCAAATCCTACATTATAACATTACTATGTCCAATCTCTCTAAATGAAGAGCTCTAGGCTTGTATTTATAGGTTTGGCAACTAAACCCAACCCAAGGTGAGTTAGGGTGTAGTTAGAGCTTGGAATGGGTTCAAACCGAACCTTTGTGAGTTAATTAACCCCAGTAAAGTTAAAAGGTGTCTAAACTTCATGATTATCATGTAATAGGCATGGGTGAGATATTTTGGATTTTGGACAACTCACAAAAGGTAATTATGACTTCCTAGGATATTCTTTTGATTTTTGAATTTTCTTTTTGATAATTCATTTAATTACTCAAGGATGAATTCAATTAGGAATTTTATTAGGATTTATATGTTAATTAATTATTTTTATGCATTTGAACATTTACAAGTTTTGCTCTATTCAATTAATTTTTAGGCCAAATTACATGTTATGAAGCCAAATTTGAGACATTTATAAATTCTTAGGCTAGATGTGCAAAGGTTGGTAATAATTGATTTAAAGTCGAGTATGAAGCCATTGGTGGCCACTTTTAGGTGTTTAAAATTTACCTCTATTTTAGAAGGCATTCCAAGCTATAAAAATAGTAACATCTTCTCAAAAAATAAAAATGTTCTATGTGCTTATGACTTCAACAGTAATGTATGAACTATAGGGTGTCCCCTTGAAGTAGTGGTTGGTAAAGGGGTCAGAAAATGATCCCTCAAAAAAATGAAATGAGTGGACCAAATATATGGTAACTCAATGATTTTCCTAAAGACAGTCAGAATCACTGAGAATGTAAGTGGGATGGTGGACAATGATTTTCCCATAGGTGGTTATAATCATTGGACGTTGATTATGGCAAACAAGTCCTAGTTGGGTAGAAGAAAGTGAATGATTTGCCCAAAGATAGTTATAATCATTAACCTTCAAATTGGTGGAAACATAATGATTTACCTAAAGGCATCTATAATCATTGTAAATATAAGTGGGATGATGTGCAATGATTTTCCCATAGGCATTTATAAGCATTGGACCTTGATAATGGCAAACATGATATGAAATGATGATTAGAAAGATGATAATATCAAATTTGTATAGAGGATAAAGATGGAGTAGGCAACCTGCTAATATGGAGATGCCCATCTAAACTGGTAAAGAGGATAATTCTTTCATTATTTAATTACTCTATTTGGGATATGATTTGGATGAGAGAAAGAATTTTGTTGGTGTTGGTACCAAGGAGATATCAAAGCTAGATTTGTCATGTAGATTCCTTGAAGCTGATTTTTGCTATAGCACATGACGGTAGGCATCATGATAGAACACCACAAGGACTTGGCTAAAATATACATAAATACTGACTCCCAATCCAATACTCATTAGAAAATAATGCACCAATGATAAAAACCATGATGACAATGTTGACATATGAATATGAAAAGATTCAAAAATAATTCACAAGGAATCATGTAATGAATGCACATAGACTAAATCGAGGTAATAGTAATGAAAGCAAAAAAATAGACACATAAACAAACAAATATTAATAAAATAAACTAAACAAAGAGAAACAAACAACAAACAAACAATGGTTAATCACAATGTTAGTATAAATAATGTGACACAAACAAGATGAAGAACATTGCCTCTAGAAAATAGGTGATAACTTAACAAACAAACAAACAAGATGGGTGAATAGAAGAAAAGGAAGGGGGTGGCTGATTTGTCTCCATATGTACTAGACAAGTGGACACTACCTACATAGTTCCATGGACATAATATCCAATAAAAAATTTAGGCTGAATGTAGTTCTTCTAAAAAATGGGATAGAAGAAAATGATGATAAATAAAACATGATGTATGTGATATAAGAATAGGAATGAACTCAAAAAATGGTAATAACGTGGGATAAAAGGCCAAAAAAGATGTAGAAACTAAATAACAATTGATTTCTTGTGAATTAATAAGGGTTCTCAGAATCCTTAAGGCAAAGAAGTGGTCAATATTTTTGGTTTTTATAAATGGTTTTTACGAATGTTTTTATAAATTTAGAGTATCTCAACTCAATCGAGAATGATGAGATACTAAACTATCCAAGCTCACAAAATGGTGAGAACATTCAAACTAAAATTTTGTTCACAAAAAAATGAGTGTTCAAATTGAAATTGCTCACAAAATGGTGAGAGTGTGAGAAAAAGGGGATTGAACTGACCTCAACACATGTCGAGTGATACTTACATATTCCCAAAATGGCCTCAGGTCATAATAGTTCCACCTTATAGGAGAGGAATCTAACTAGTGTAACAGTCAATTCAAATAAAATAGGAATAGTTGGTAGATTGGCATAAGAATGACAAGTTGGATTGTCAAGACAGAATAAACAAATGTTGTTCCTAGTTTTCCCATAGGTGGTTATAACTAGGATACAATGGCTCAAATCAATGATACTAATTTGCCCATAGGTGGTTATAATTAGTATCCATACTGGTGAGACACTAATTTGCATAAAGGTAGTTATAATTAGGCCCAAATAAATAAAGCATGGTAAATAATGAAATAAGAAATAAAGGATGCAATTGTCAAAACTTTTGTCATACTACTCCAAAGCATGGCCTTGGTCTGGAATTCTTGAAACAACTATTGAAACTAATCTGAATCTTTATGTTGAATAGGTAGGGAGTATCAAAACATGTTGGTTGATAGAATAGGTATGGTAGGATGAAATAGTGGAATGGCAAATTGATAGAGTGATAGAATGGTATGGTACAAATAAAATTATTGATAATATGGTACAACTTGAAATGGTCCTCATAGACAACACACCAAGTCACTCAAGTGAAGTAACTCTTGAAGTGTATAATTTTTAGTGGCTTATCAAGTTCATCTCCATCTAATGTGGTGATCCCGTATGTGCCAGCATATTAGTTTGAAACAATAATGAAAGGACCTACCCAATTGGGTTTGAACTTCCCTTTATGCTTCTTCTTGATCGTGGTATTCTTTTGGTTTTTTTTTAGGACAAGATCACCAAGTTCAAAGTCTCTAAGTTTTACGCATCGATTATACTAGCCATGGAGTTGGTTTTAATATGATTGAAGGTGATTTACTATGGTCAAGCGTTGAGGTCAACATATCCCCATTTCTAAAAAATTGAGGACCCCTATTTCAAATTTTGCAAAATTGTGCTTTGAATTAAAAATTCCACTTGATTAGATTTATTTATTTGAAGATCATCCACACCAATGGCTTGATTAACATTTTAACATAGTCTTCATTTGATTTTATCTAATGTTGCCGATGGTTTATTCATGTGATTTCATGTTTCAGGTTTAATGGATTCCCAATTGTGTGAACAATGTCTAGGGTTTTATACATTGATGCTAATTTGACCCTTTATTTTGATTAAACCTTGGTCTTTTAATCAATTAATTGAATCAATGTTTAAATCATGTAAAAACCTTAGTCTAGTATATTTTAGCCTAGGTCTTTTCAAAATAGATTCAAATTTATGTAGGATCAAATTTTTGTGGGAGCATTTTACTATGTCTTAGGCTTAGTTTGAATTTTATCTTAAAGTTATAAATGTGTTTATTAACATGACCAAAACCTTAGTCTAAAATTTTATTCTAAGTCCTTTATATCTCGAGACCTCACTTAGTCATTTTTATTGTTAGCGGGGACTAATTAAATGTGGGAACACTTTATTACATTCTATACTTAGTTTAAATTTTATCCTTAAGTGTTAATCATGTTTATTAACATGACCAAAACCTTAGTCTAAAACTTTATCCTAAGTTCTCTTTAAGTTCCTGAGGCCTTAGTTTATTTTCATTGCCCGTAGGAATGAATTAATGCAAGGACACCAAGTGTGAAGATCTTAGGAGTTTGGACAAAGGATCAATGGTGAATGGATGATGGCTTGAGCCAAAATGTCAAAAAGTTATAAGAAAAATGTGAGAGTGACAAGTGTCACAATCTCAGATACAACTCAAATATCGAATGAGAGTGAAGAGTCAATAAGTCAAGGATGCTGAGAAGAAATGTGAAAGTGACAAGTGTCAGGAGAGCATTCAACATGTTTGCAAGGTAATAAAGATCAACAACATGCATTTGATCATGCATCCTACTGATCAAGAATGTAAATAAAGGTAGAATTTTCAAAGAGCCTAGAATGAATGTGATAATGACACATGTCATAACCACAATGAATTGAATGAAGATCAACCAATCACATTCAATCTCTTGGATCAATATCTATGGTAAACAAAGAGTCAATAATTAAAAGGGAATAGACTACATGAGAATCCTCCACATGGAAAAAGAGTGTTCTACCAAGCTTCCAAAGTACATAGAGATCCCATGGAGCTGCCAAGTGGGAAAATATCAAGAACATGAAAAGGAATCAATGGGCCACAACAAATCCAAGGCTAGGAGGATCCATAAAAGATTGATAATGTGAATTTAATCGAGCTTAGGGATTGCATGAGAAGGTGACACATATCCAAAAGAAAAAAATGGTCACATTTTAAAATTTAATGAGCAATGTGACACGATGATGCCACATAAGTTGAACACATCATATTTGGAGATCTTGTGGACCTAGACACATGAAAGGTATAAATGTGCAATCCAAGTAAAATCTAAGTCATGAAGCTCATAGTTGAAACTTAATTACCACCATTGAAGCTCTATGTATACCTCTAAAAAACCCTAGATTGTATGTATTGCCCCAATTATCTCTATTTTCACTACAATTGAGTTGAAAGAAGGTTGAATTATTATATGCAATTGAATATTTTGATCAAGATTATAGAAATGGCGGCATATAAGCATTTTTTAAAAGAAGATGTTGAGCTATATTTAAAATTAGATGTTAAAGGTCATGTGTTCAAGGACATTGAGTTCATTCCTACTACCTTAAACATAAGGGACAATAATTGGTCAAAATTATCCTAGAGAATTGAGAACCAGTCAGCTATCACCAAGGGAGAATTGAAGAATCTCTCGACAAAGAGGCTATAAGATAACTTGTAGTAATCCAGATGACTAGTCTATATTATGTAGTTATGAAACCAGAGGTACTTCATTGCATTGATATTCTTGCTCCCATTTTTAACTAAGCTAAGATAGATAAGGGAACTTTAATAAATGAACACAATCATAAGAAAATGGATTAAATTTATGCTATTGCATTTGAGTCCTATTATAAACTACCCAAGCCCCAAATTGACCTAGCCTCTATCAATTCATGGGAAAAATAGCAAAATTTGATGGACACCCTAGCTACATGGTTAGAATTTGGGAACCATGTCTTTTCAGACCTTAATAAGAACATCCTTGTCAGTCAATTTAGACCTAGAATTAGGATGATAATGACAATGTTGAAGAAGTTTTTTTGGAGTGAAACCACAACATATGTAGATCCTTTGTGGGTGCCCATAGTCTACTTCATTTTTTGAAAAAATAATTTTTCCCCTATGAGGTGAGATAATTAGCATCTCCTTGAGTAAGCAAATATATGCAATTAGGCATAAGAAGAAAACTCAGTTTTACATGATGTCTTATCTCCTAGATTCACTTTGTGCAACCAAAAAGATCCCAAATCAAAGGGAATGGTCCCCAAATGGAACCCAAACTATTTCATAGTATTATTCCAAGTTACACATTTTAAAATATGGAGATCACATTCAGTTCATATGTGACTATGTTTACTTAGCATTGAGTGAGTCTATAACTAGAACTCCCATGGAGAGAGCAAGCCCTCTAATTAATAAGTCTATGAAAGCTATGGGGGATATATTTTTATATCTATATTGTACCCCATAAGGATTGAGGAACTCAAAATTCTCCTTTTAAGCTACCTATCCATGTTCTTGATAAACTAGTAGAGTAAGATGTGGACTACTAGTTGTTCCATGGTATTGATGGTCTATGAAAGAGCTAAAGAAAGGGAGTCCTTCATATCTTCCCAATGAAAATTGGCAAGATTATCTTTAGATAATGGGATCATATTAAGGCTGCCTCAAAACATAGATCATCTTTTAATCTACATCTATATGAACTTAGACAATGGGACCCTTATGGAAAAGTTAAGAAGCATTTGAAAATCAAAGGTATCTTCAATATGCCATATGAACATGAACCTGGTGCCTTATCATATATACACTAAGGCATCATCCTACTTTGAAGTGACTAGGAGATTAAAGGAACACAACTTAAGACCTAAGTCTAGACTAGAGATAAATCAAAAAGTGGATGATATATGGCAATTGGGCCCTAGGAAATATCATCTAATAAGTGGTGAAACTTCTAGATTCCCATCAGCTACTACATAGGTAGAGACATAAAATCCTAAAGAGCATAGGCCTAAAAAAAAGGCCAAATGAAATTACTTCTAGATCATTAGCTCACAAACCTCTCAAATCAATAGATTAAGAGACACATCAAGAGGAGATTCATATGATAGCCCTTGATCCTAATGAGACTGTTGAGGATGAATTAAATATGTTATCCATGATGTATGATATAGAGTCAGATGAAGAGGAAACAAATGTTGAGGGAGCCAAGGAAGAAAAAGGGAAAAAAATGGAATTAGACTTGGTGGTTGTTACTCCTCCAAAAAGAAAAGTTGAGACTACACTTACCTCTAAGAATGAGAGACCTAAGGTAACTAACACTACTCCTTTAAGTGAGGTAAATTTTTTTAGTGAATAAATTCTATTGTATGGACCACCAATTCCATACTGGTTCATTTATAAACCAAGGTTGGAGAGAGTTCCTACTATGCATCATCATTGGTCTTTGGTGAAAGCTACTAACATCCACTTGCAATAAGAAATGAAACCATGGATCATTACTCTATAAGAAGATGAGGAAAGGAGATTAGCCACACCAAGTCATTCAGCAACTCAATCACAAGTTAAGATCCCTATCTCATAGGTGACCCAATCTTTAGTTGGGGTCAAATATGATCAAGAGACTACCAGTTTGCAAAGGGTGATTGAGAAAAATGTCATCCAAGGTGGTGAGGAAATGACATATCAAAGAGTAGAACCTTTGACTAATTTGACTCAAAAGCAAGGATAGAGGCTTGGTGAGGATCCCATTTTTTAGGAGGATATTCTTGAATTAGCTCAAGCACATCAGATCAATTGTAAGCTATTATCAAAGGGATAAAGCAACAAAAGAACTTATAAGAATAGTCTCTCTTACAAGTGCTATGAGACATGGTCAAGCAATTTGAAACAACCATGTATGATCTATTCAATTCTTTGAAGGTAGTAAAGTCCAAGCAAAACTTGGTAAACAACTAGGTTACTTTGGTTGCAAGCCAAGTTATCCTATGGCAAGCTTTAAACAACCAGGTGAAAGACTCGATCACTTTATTAGTAGAGGATCAAATTCTTGGCTTTAAAATAGTTAGCCTATCCCATTTGAACATGGTTATGGCTATATTGATAGAGAATATCAGATCTTTAAACAAGTGATCCAAGGAAATGAGAAATATTTCTAATGATCTCAATCAATTAGAGAACGGGATGGTGCACATATTGGGAAGCTTGATCTAGGATCCTACTTCACTCAACCCCATTGGCTTGATCACTGATGAAGAGTTAAAACATAGAGCTACTTAGTTCATGCAGGAGGTAAGAAGTCAAAGCCAAGGTAAAATAGGGACAAATAACAAAAAGATCATGGACATGATTTTATCAACTTAAGCAAAAATTAGTGATTCTAAAAGCATCAAGAAGGATTTGGACTGGGTAGATAAGGACCTCAAATCATTGGTAGATCAGGAAAAGTGGATTTTCATGGAACTCATTGTCAACCTAAAACTAATTGATGAGCAACACTATAGAATGAAGATCTTGTAGTAGAGATAAAGGAATGTAGAAACAAAGGAGTCTCAAAGTCAAATTTGTTGACTTAGGAATATTCTCTTGTATAGGAACATGTATATTTTGAAAAAGGAATATTATTTTTATAAAAACATGTGAAACTTTGTAAATCACTTTTCTTATAGCTCAATCCATTTAGAAAATGTCTATTTCTAGAATGTTGTAGAAGGACAGTTGTCCTAGACATTTGTACAATTGTCATTTGGCATGAATGGCCAAAATACCTCCTTAGTTTTATATACAATGGGTATTGTCATTTGCAAAGAGGAGGGATTTTTTGAGAAAAAAATATTTTTAAACTTGGAGCAATTAATCCAAGAAAGGATTCTACAAATTTTGTCTAGTATTTGTTTATGTGTTTGTTATTATGGTTGCTTCCTCACTTATCTATTTGGATGTTCATATTTGAATGGTTTTTGAAAATTCTTGATGTACATATATGAATGTAGAGTTGCCAATTTGTGCTTATGCTAAGTTGATTGAAAGATCTTAGGTTCATTTCATTTTTCATGCTTTTTGTTTCTATATGATTTCGCTTTCACATTCAAAGAGAGAATAAGAAACTAAAAGAAATGGTCTAAGGCTTGTATGTACCTGGATGAAGATTGTGCACCGTAATCCAGACGTTCGTGAGAACTCCTCTTTGGTTGTGGAGGATGACACCTGCAAGAGAAAGAGACTAAGACAAATAAGGCGTTAGATGAGGAGATGGTGGGTTGCCAAGCAAAAGCTTGATCCCAAAAGCAAAAGCTTGAGGGATGTCAACCCACTGATTGATAAAAGGATGTCTGATAAATAGCAGAATGATAAAAGACTGCAATGATAAAGACTGAAAAGGAAATGGAAGCAAATGCTTACCTGAATGATGTTGTCAGGCTGGTCACAATCACCGATGTCGGTGGTCCTACCGGCATCGTTTGTCAAGGTCTACCGACGTCGGTTAGTCTGCTAACGTCGGTTAGGGCAGTGGTCTCTGCGGCCAGTGTCGGTCGGGGCAGTAGTCTCTGTTGTCAGCGTCGGTCGGGGCAGTAGTCTTTGGACAAGGTCTGGTCAAGTTTGGATGGTCTGAGAGAGTCTGGGTTTGTCTAAGGGTCAGCAAGGAGTCTGGGTAGGGTCTAGATGGTCTGTGCAGGGTCTTTGCAGGGAGAAAGAATGGTCTGAATAGGGGACCAGATGGAAAGCAGAGGCAACAAGGAGATAAGGATTTGGGTCTAACTGATAGTCTGAGCTACGGGGATGATATTACTTAAAAGTAATAACTGAGAACATAATGAGAACACAGACAATATACATACCTATAGCTTGCAGAAGGAGTGTTGTTGATACCTGTCCCTGTTGTTGATGTAGCCTGTGTGGAGGACCTATTGCTGGTGTAGAAGCCTGCTGTGTGAGGGAGAGTGAGAGGTCTGGTTTGAATATTGGTAGATTGATTGGCAGAGTGGTAGATGGTCAAAGACTGAAGATTCAAGGATTCAAGAGTCAGATCAAGAGCAGGGGTGAAGGCTGTCGACGCTGGTAGAACCACTGACATTGATCGAATAATGACTGACGTCGGCAGCTGAAGAATGGGGACAGAGGCTAAAATTAGCCTCTATCTGTTCTTGCACGCTGTCGAGTCAAGGGGCCATGGGAAAACAGTCGAGAGGGTCTAAATAGGCATGGGAGAATGAGGAATAGGCCATAAATGGGTCATGGGGGTATGAAGGGCATCCAAAGAAGGGCATCCTAGGGTGGTGAGGTGGCATGGGGAGAGAGAGAGGGAAGGAGAGAGAGGGGAGAAATATTAATTTAAAATAGATAATTATTTCAAATTAATAAGACATAAGATAGGTTAAGGATGGAAGTGGAAAGGGACCAAAGGGGACCAAGGGGGGAGTCGACCTAGGGAGTAGACACGATTTCGGTGTCTACATTTGCCCCTTTTTGTCTTGTTGGTTGTTCTGGATGAACTGCAAGACAAAAATAGGTGTTGGTTGCCCCAGGTATGGGATAAGGTTGATTTTGTCCTATTGGTTGTTCAAGTGAACTGCAAGACAAAAATAGGAGGGTTGGTTGCCCCGATTATGGATGAGGTATTCCCCCTCAAAGCAAGAATCGAGGGAAGGGAACCTAGAATCAGGTGCTAATTTGACAAAGAGTGGATGAAGATGGTGAAGATGGAGTGTGAACGCTGCAAAATTCATGATTGAATGTATACCACTTCACGAGATGGGCAGGTCAAATTGTCACAGGTCAAGGGTTAAGGAGTGCCAAAATTGAAGTAACCGGGCCCTAGCATTTGGTCGTAGCTGATCGGGTTATTCAATCTAAGCTATAGCTCCAATGGTCATCGTGTTTCAGGTATCCCAGGCTTAGGAAGTGCTCTTAAAAACATGAAAATGTCACAAGTAGTGGGGATCAACCAGCTTGCGATCTTATACTTGTGAGGGTCAAAAAATAGTCTACGCACAAGTTTTTTAACCAGTCGTGGGGTAACATACATGCAAAAACAACCAAGGCAACATCGTCTTGGAAGTGGTCGGGGTCGGAGGAGATAGTCATGATCTCCATGGTCATTGGTCAAGGTCAAGGTCATGGTCATGGTCAAAGAAGAGAAAGTTTGTCCATCAGAGAGACGAACAAACGAGGGTGGTCGAGCTAACCCCAGAAGACAGTTGTGTCATCTGAGTGATGCCTACATAGCCCCGGTCTTAGGGCCTCATGCCAATGTAGTTCTCCCTAAAAGGGAGGAAGGGTCAAAGTGGTCGATGGTCTTGGTGGAGGTCAAGGTCATGGTCAAAGGTCAAGATATTGGTCAAAGGAGAGAAGATTTGTCCATCAGAGAGATGAACAAATGAGGGTGGTCGAGATAACCCCAGAAGACAGTCATGTCATCTGAGTGCTACCTACATAGCCTCGATCTTAGGGCCTCAAACCAATGTAGTTCAGACTAAGGGTCAAAGTGGTTGATGAGATTGGACGAGGTTAAGGTCATGGTCAAAGGATGGATAGTTTGTCCATCAGGTAGATGAACAAACGAGGGTGGTCGAGCTAACCTCAGAAGACGGTCATGTCATCTGAGTGTTGCCTACATAGCCCCAGTCTTAGGGCCTCAGACCAATGTAGTTCAGACAAAATGGCAAAATAGTTGATGAGATGGTCGGGGTTAAGTCATGGTCAAAAGGGTAAGAATGGTTTGTCCATCAGGGAGACGAACAAATGAGGGTGGTCGAGCTAACCCCAGAAGATAGTCGTGTCATCTGAGTGCTGCCTACATAGCCTTGGCCTTAGGGCCTCAGACTAATGTAGTTCAGATGAAGAGACAAAATGGTCGATGATTGGTTGATGATTGATTGTGGTCATGGTCAAGGTCGAGGTCAAAGGATTGGTCAAAGGAAAGAATGGTTTGTCCATCAGGTAGACGAACAAATGAGGGTGATCGAGCTAACCCCAGAAGATGGTCGTGTCATTTGAGTGCTGCCTACATAGCCCCGGTCTTAGGGCCTCAGACCAATGTAGTTTAGACAGAAGGGCAAAATAGTTGATGAGATGGTCGGGGTTAAGTCATGGTCAAAAGGGTAAGAATGGTTTGTCCATCAGGGAGACGAACAAACGAGGGTGGTCGAGCTAACCCCAGAAGACAATCATGTCATCTGAGTGCTGCCTACATAGCCCCGGTCTTAGGGCCTCAGACCAATGTAGTTCAGACGAAGAGACAAAATGGTTGATGACTGGTTGATGATTGATTGTGGTCATGGTCAAGGTCGAGGTCAAAGGATTGGTCAAAGGAAAGAATGGTTTGTCCATCAAGTAGACAAACAAACGAGGGTGGTCGAGCTAACCCCAGAAGATGGTCATGTCATCTGAGTGCTGCCTACATAGCCCCAGTCTTAGGGCCTCAGACCAATGTAGTTCAGACTAGTTGAGAAGATTGGTCGATGATTGGTCTTGGTCATGTGTTGAAATGATGAGGAGAAAATGATGTTGCAGCCTTTTCCATATTGTGTAATGGTGTATTCTGCAACATTGGTTGAGGGGTCTTTCATCCCTAACAATTTTCCACAGTCATGATGTATGTATGCTAAAAATGAATTGAGGTCTATTTATGCTTCAGCAAGTATTGGTTTATGCTTAACATAAATTGTGTCTAGTCGATAGTTTCCATGTGTATTGGTGTCCATAGAAACTATGTGAAATAGACTAGATCATGTCGTTGGTCTGAAAATGTTTTGGTTGGTTTGGTTTGGGTTTGGTTGGATAGATAATGATTTGGTTGGATGCGTGACCAAGATGTGTCAAAAGTGAAAGGCGAATTGCTCTTTCATTGATAAGGACCAGAACGATAGCATAGGTAAGGGGTTGTTTAGAAACAAAAGACCCGTTTATGCATTGTGTCATTGACCAGTGGTTGTGTTAGAGAAGCAATCAAATCACTTGACGTTAAGTGAGCTCAAAATCCCTAGAGTATGCAGGGGTGATAGGTTTGATTATGAGATGGAAAGGGGAACCCTTTTTTGCAGGAACAACTTTGCCCCGTTTATAGGTGACCCCGAGAACGACTATAGACAAGTCCATGACTTTAAAGTTTTCAGTCATTTTTTTTTTTTTTTGAAGGCAGACTGATCGATGCGGGAAGCCTGCGAGGGGATGTTGTCTTGCTTTGTGGTCATGTCGTGAAGCTGATCGATGCAGGAAGCTTCATAGATAGTGATGTGTATGTAGCAAAATTTAGGCATAGCCATCCTTCGAGGGAGTGGTCTATATTCTGCTTTTTATGTTTTTGATATGACTTTGGCCTAGCTGTCCTTCAAGGGAGCAGTCTAGTAAATATAGCAATGATGATGCAACTGTCCTTCAAGGGAGCAGTCTACATTTATAGTTTTATGACCTTGGAATATGCATCCCATTTTGATTTTTTTTTTTTTTGACTGGACTTTTGGTCATGGACTTGACTATAGAGGTTTAGAGGGTTTCCCTTTTATTAGGATGAAGCATTCATGCTTGCCAAAAAGGTTGACTGATGTTCGCAGGGTTGAGGGTTGAAGGAATAAGAATGACAATGACGGGAAGTACTCAAGGGATCGAGCTCAAGTTAAATGTCAAGTGAATAATTACTTGACTAACAGTGGACTAGTCGAAGACGCAAGACATAAAGGGGCTCAGGTTCTGACAAAGTCCTGACCCATGATTGTGTTATGATGCAAGGTCTGAGTCAATTGGTAGAAAACTTGCCCCATTTGATTCGTTCCAAATTGGTCACATGTTGATTGATGTTGAAGGAGTTGGTCAATGTTTGGTCAAAGTTTGGGGTCGATGCTGAAGAAGTTGGTTGATATTTGATCAAGGTTTGATTGAGGTTGGTTTGAACGTTTGGTCGAAGATAGGTTGAATGTTTGGTCGAGGTCGAGTCGACGGTCTGGTTGAGGTCGGGTCGATGCTTGGTTGAGGCCGGGTTGAATGTTTGGTCGAGGTTGGGTCGATGCTTGGTTGAGGCCTAGTCGAGGTTTAAGATTAAAAGAGTGATTGATATTTGATCGAGACTAGGTTGAAAGGTTGGTCGAGGCTTGGATGAAGGTTAAATTCCCCCAGCAGCTAGGGAGAATGTTTGATAGATTGGTCAAGGTCAATTGAGGCTTGGTGGTCAAATTGACTGTGGTGATGTCGAATAAGGGGGTAAAAGGTGGCAAAGGGACCATAGTCGGGCGTGGAGATCCCAATTTAGGTGACGAGGTTTGAGAAGCATGGGTCGGTATTGATGATTTGTCGAAGGGGTGGTCAAGAGGATCCTTGATGAGAAGGGAATCCTTTTTCCGTTGTTGACAAATGACAGCTTTAAGAGCGCAACAACGCTCAGTGTCATGTCCCAGAGTGTGGTGATAATGACAGAATTTAGAGTTGTTGAACCAAGATGGTCTAGATCTGAGAGTTGATGAGTGGGGCAGTGAGGAGGTTAAAGGTTTTTTGACGATGTGGTCAAGAATAAGGGTGTCTTTCTCCAAGAATTGGCGAATGACAACCTTGAGGGCACAACAATGTTCAGTGTCATGCCTAAGTGTGCGTTGATACGCACAAATTTGAGAGTCATCAAACCAGGGAGATTTTGGTCTGAGGGATTGATATGGCTTAAGAGGTGGGAGATTGATGCAAGAAGACTACAACAAGTGCCATAACAGCAGGGCATAAGAACCTGCTAATGGGTTTGTGTGTCTTGTTGCAGTGGGGGTTGATGACTTTGGTTTGAGAGGCGTAAGAGGCTTTGGTCGTACCATCATTTTTGTGGGTGGTGTAACCACACATGGAGATAGCACTTTGGCGGTGATAGGTGTTGGATGCTTTGGAGGAAATATATGTCTAATGGGTTGAGAGAGTAATGGAGGTGACTTGCCTCTATGAAGTATGGGAGTAGGAAGCACCCCTATTAAAGTGGATGGATGCGGGCCCAAAATTGAAGGTAATGATGAAGGTGGGGGAAGAGTCCTCTGGTGTGATTTAATGGCCTTCTTTGGTTTGGGTTGAGGGCCACCATTGTGCGAGGCGAGGTTAGATACGGGTTTGGGTTTAGATGTGGATGGAGGAGAGTGAGATGTAGCAATCTCAGGTAAAATATAAGAGGAAACCGTGATTGGGTCTTCCTCGATCGAAATGGACGAAGAGACTGGTTCTTCTCTTGATGGAGAAGAAATAGGGGAGTGCGGCTCCGTAGTTGGATAGAGTGTAGAAATGGTCATGGTCTCGATGTGTGTTCTAGGCGTGGGGAATGTATGATCCCCCATTGATGACAAAAAGGATGAGGGTGAGGCAGCGGGTGTGGGTGCCATCAAAGCATCCTCCAATATGAGAGAGGTCGATGGAGGACTAATAGGAGAAGAAAGTTATTCATCCTATGGAGGAAGAATAGGGGAAGAAGGGTCTTCCACCTGTGAAGGAGGTTGGTCAGGGATAAGAGAAAAGACAGTGTCGACCGTGTGTATATTATGGTCTTGAGGGTCATTGGTAATGGTCTGGACATTATTTTGAGTAGGCGGGTGATTAGGAAAGGGTTGTTTGAAGATGTTGAGGTTTTGGTTGGGTAGGGTGTTCGAGTTGTCCAAGATGAGATCCCCCTTGTCTAGCATGTCTTGGACAATGTTTTTGAAGGTTTGACAGTTGTCCGTGTCATGGCCTTTGACACGGTGATAGTTGCAAAAGTCGTTCTCCCTGTACCATGCAGGGATAGGTGTTGAGGGGTCGAATTGAAGTGGTTGGATTGAAGGGAGATTGAGGACCCCCTGCTTGACAAGTTTATCCAAGACAGAGGCATATGACTCTCCAAGTGGAGTGTGTTGATGTTGTATGGATCATCGTTGGAAGTGTTTATTGATGTAGTCTAATGTTGAAAATTGAGGTTGGTTGGTTATTGTTGAAGATGATGGTCTAAAGATGACAGTGTTTGCTGACCCCTTGGACTGGGAGTGGGCAGAAGAAGGTTTGGATGAAGAAGGGTCATTAGATTTTGCGTTGTTATTATGCAATTTGACCTTATTTTCATCGATGGCACGGAGTTCAAGCTTTCTTGCCATGGTGAAAGCTTCGTCAAAAGTACGGAATGTCTGGATCCACAAGGTAGAAGAGATGTGCCTATCACATGCTCGAGAAAAGAGCTCAATGGGCTTAGGTTGAGGCAAGGAGAAGGAGAGCTGGTTGATTAGGCCTCTCCAATGGGCGACAAAATCGACTATGGATTCATTGTCAAATTGCCTAATGGAGTAAAGGTCTGTGATTGAGACTTGTTTGGTGATGTTGATAGAAAAATGGTTGAGAAATAATTAGGCAAGTTGAACGAATGAAAAGATAGAATGCCTGGTAAGAGAGCTATACCAGTCAAGAGCGGGGCCAGAAAGTGACATGGGGAACGTGCGTAGAAGTAACGCATCGTCATGGGCTATGAGATAACAAGCATGTCTGAACGCTCACAGGTGTTGTTGTGGGTCCTCCTTACTCTGAAAGTGAGTAAATTTAGGAAGCTCCCACTAGTTGGGATAAGGTCAGATGGGCACAGAAGGATGAATGGGTTCGTTGCAAATTTGCTCATATGACAAAGCATTGATTGAACCAGAGATAGAGGTCTTGAGACTAGACATTTTGTCCATCAGCATTTTGATTATGTCAGCTGATGGATTGGTAGGTGGGGCACCTCCTAGGTTGTAGGGTACCTGGAAGGTGGTCGAAGAGGCGTATGACGTACTTGGTTGCGCTTGTGTAGGTGCAACATAAGGGTAGTGCATCATAGGGATAGATGTCATGGTCAAAGGGGCTCGTGCCATGAAGTTGGAAGACACAAGTTGACTAGATACCGCCAAAGGTGGTTGAGTGGTGGCACTGGTAAAAGGATAGGTTGTCACTTCCGCATGTACAGGTGCAAGAGTGGGTGAGGTCGAGACAACCAAGTTCTAGTATGGTGCTGAACTTGGTTGAATTGTGTGTGGTTGAGGGGGCAATGATACCCCGATGGAGGCAGGTTCAAAAATAGATGGGGAGGCCAAACTTTGCATATTGGTCATGGTCAAGTGACTAGTCGAGATAATAGGCTGAGTCATGATGGGTTGGGTAGCGGATGACGTCGATGTCATTGCCGTTGTGAGTGAAAGGCCCCGCATTTGGTTTCTTGCGAGATAGTTTTGGAGGGCTTTGACATTGAGGTCCAAGAATCTTTCAAAATCTTGGTCCCCTTCAGGGACAATGGGGGTCTGAGTTGGGCTCGGTCGAGTAGGAGTTCTTTCGGTCTCTGAGTGGAACTCCATTATAGGACTAGTTATGGACGGGGAAGACGGAAGTGGTTGATACCTTGCTTGGTCAAGAAAAGCCTTGGTTCGACTGTGTGTCAAAACCATTCGAGCCAAGAATGTTCAGGTTTTAGAAACTGTGTTTTTTCAGTTTTAGAAACTCAGAATGTGGTTTTGGCAAAAAAAGGGTCGGGTTTTAGGCTGCTATTTTGAAAAAAAGGACTGTGACAGTGATCGACATCAGTTGGAAAACCGATGTCGGTGAGAAAAGATGGCCGACGTCGGTCAGATAACCGATGCCAGCGAGAAAGGTTTGCTGACGTCGGTGGTAAAACTGATGTCGGTGACTGTGGTTTTCTAGAAACCCAAAAGATTTGAGAGTTTTTGGAAAAAAATGAAGAAGAACATCCTCACTAGCTCAAACAAGTAGATAAGAACAGAAAAAATAGAGAGAGACAGGCAGACCCTAAGCGTTAAATCCTAAGAATCAACTTTTAGAATGGGTCCTAGAAGAGGTAGTCTATGGATGGTTTCAGGTTTGTTTAGGTGCTCAAGAGTCTGGGTTAGGTTCGGTACATGGCCTGGTGCTAAGGAGCAAGCTCCCCTCACTTCACGAGCCCAGTGATAAGCTGGTCTCACTTAGCCAAAATATACCTTCCCTAGAGATTATCCTCCGCTAGAGAACGGAGTGGGCTTTCCCCTTGGTGGTGAAATCCAAGTGGGATTGCCAGGGAGGGGTAAGGTATCCACTGGGTGATGAAATCCCAATCGGCCCTTGTCTCAAGTATTGTTTGATGTTTGATTTGTGCACGTGATTTGGTTGTGTAACATAAGTGTGATTAATTCATGATGTGGTCTAATTACTAGATGTGGACTAAGAAATGCAAGCAAGCAGAAATGAAATGTAGTGTGTTTTTAAGCCCAAGTCGAAATGTTAATTCGTATGAAGACAAATGGAGAAAGGGTGAAGAGTATGATTTTTGACTAGTCTATGATGCAAGAAAGGAAAGAAGAGTTCTTTTTAATCCTGCTTATGATGTCTTTTGGAAGATAGAAGAAAGAGATGGAAAGGAGAATCCTAATGCACCCTATATGAAAAGAAAGAAAAGAACCTAAGGAAGACCCTAGGATCCCACTGGGCGTGCCAGAATGTTTCTATACGATTTCGCTTTCACATTCAAAGAGAGAATAAGAAATTAAAAGAAATGGTCTAAGGCTTGTATGTACCTGGATGAAGACTGCGCACTGTAATCTAGACGTTTGTGAGAAATCCTCTTTGGTTGTGCAGGATGACACCTGCAAGAGAAAGAGACTAAGACAAAGAAGGCGTTAGATGAGGAGATGGTGGGTTGCCAAGCAAAAGCTTGATCCCAAAAGTAAAATCTTGAGGGATGTCAACCCACTGATTGATAAAAGGATGTCTGATAAATAGCAGAATGATAAAAGACTGCAATGATAAAGACTGAAAAGGAAATGGAAGCAAATGCTTACCTGAATGATGTTGTTAGGCTGGTCACAGTTGCCAACGTCGGTGGTCCTACCGGCATCGATTGTCAAGGTTTGTCGACGTCGGTTAGTCTGCCAACGTCGGTTAGGGCAGTGGTCTCTGCGGCTGGCATCGGTCGAGGCAGTAGTCTCTGTTGCCGGCGTCGGTCAGGGCAGTAGTCTTTGGACGAGGTTTGGTTGAGTTTGGATGGTCTGAGAGAGTCTGGGTTTATCTAAGGGTCAGCAAGGAGTCTGGGTAGGGTCTGGATGGTCTGTGCAGGGTCTTTGTAGGGAGAAAGAATGGTCTGAATAGGGGACTAGATGGAAATCAGAGGCAACAGGGAAATAAGGATTCGGGTCTAGCGGATAGTCTGGGCTGTGGGGGTGATATTACTTAAAAGTAATAACTGAGAACATAATGAGAACATAGACAATATACATACTTATGGCCTACAGAAGGAGTGCTATTGATACCTATCCCTGTTGTTGATGTAGCCTGTGTGGAGGACCTGTTGCTGGTGTAGAAGCCTGCTATGTGAGGGAGAGTGAGAGGTCTGGTTTGAAGATTGGTAGACTGATTGGTAGAGTGGCAGATGGTTGAAGACTGAAGATTCAAGGATTCAAGAGTCAGATCAAGAGCAGGGGCGAAGGCTGCCGATGCCAGCAGAACCACCGACGTCGGCCGAATAATGACCGACGTTGGTGGCCGAAGAATGGGGACAGAGGCTAAAATTAGCCTCTGTCCATTCTTACACGCTGTTGGGTCAAGGGGCCATGGGAAAATGGTCGAGAGGGTCTAAATAGGCGTGGAAGAATGAGGAATAGGCCATAAATGGGTCATGGGGGTATGAAGGGCATCCAAAGAAGGGCATCTTATGGTGGTGAGGTGGCATGGGGAGAGAAAGAGGGAAGGAGAGAGAGGGGAGAAATATTAATTTAAAATAGATAATTATTTCAAATTAATAAGACATAAGATAGGTTAAGGATGGAAGTGGAAAGGGACCAAAGGGGACCAAGGGGGGAGTCGACCTAGGGAGTAGACATGATTTCAGTGTCTACACTTTCTTTGTAGACGTGCTAATGCAATTTTCTTATGGAAGTAAATCTCTAAAGTGAAATTGATTTCTTATTTACATTATTTCACCTTTCTCTTGGACATTTTCTTGGTACATGGTAAGATCTGCAATTTAGATATTTCATGTCATGTATTAGTTTAAATGTATGTCTTGATGAATTCTAAACTTTGTCATATTATCTAGACTGAAAATCAAAACACCTTTTTTATGCCATATGCTTCCTTTTGCTTATTTTTTGATCAATTCACTTTAGTTTAGCTTTTATTATAATTATACATGCTAGGTTAGACTTTAGATCTTAGGTTTTGATCATAATTCACTATATTTAGTTTAGATTATCTTTAGATTTCACAATCAAGCTTTTAGACCAAGGTTACCCCCAACAACTAGTTATATTATCATTTTATGAAACAGTTACATTGTTTTGCCATTATTCCACCAAAGATATCAAGAATATCATAACCAGCTACTCATGTAATGGATTCTTTGAGTCTAAAAATGAGAAGAGTGTTTCCTAACACTCTGTAAACCTCATGATACACTTTCAAGCATCAACAAGTATAGTTTCATTGGCACTAGAAGGAAGGTTTTAGTTAAATCTTTGTGAATTTAAAGTATATTTGCTAATTTTGGTGAATTTTTTTCAAATATCAAAGAATCCTTTGCATATTTGTGTTTTTTTTAATCTCAATTGTGTAAAGATCATTGATATTCATGGTTTTAGACTAGTTTTTAGGCTTATTTAGCTAAAAATAGCTATTATTTGAAGATTTTTGATAGTTCATTGTAAAGGTATCTTAGTAAATCCAACATGTTTTAGGTTAGTGATAGCAATTTTTTTCAAAGATTGGTTGGTTCTTTCAATATTTAGGGTTATTTGAGCTTAGAGGTGTAAATACCACTCATAGTCACAAGATTGGACACATCTTTGAGCTAATTTAGTTAAATATATTTTTCATTTGTCATTATTTGCAAAAATTTCTTAACCTGAAATTTTGATCATTGTTCTTTGCAAAGATAAGGTTTACATGTCAAATATTGAATAGGGTTCAAAGCTTACAAGCTGGAACTGCCAAGAATCAGGACTAGGTCATGTTCAAAAATAAGACTTCCTCTTCTTTATTTGGAAGTTCATAGGAAAGCAAGAGTAGATAAATGTAAGCACGGGGTTTTAATGTCTCAAACTACTCCATTTGTACATGATACTCTTATGTTCAACCCTTATCAAGGTATGGCCTGGTTAGGAGGATCTTCCATTGATGTGATAGGTATAATACATGATTTGCCTTGAAATCCTTAGAAATAATTGCCTTCTTTTAGTCCTTCTAGTGTTGTAACTACTAAAGAACATATTAAGAGCTTCAAAGCTACTTTAAGACTATTAAACATTTTTCATGAATATGTTGCATGTAGATTATTTCCATTTACTTTTAGAGATGCAACATATGAATGGTTTCTTAACCTTCCTAAGAACTATATTGTTAGTTTGAACAATTTTAATGATTATTTCATTGGTCAATTTGGAAAAATCAAAAGTCCATGTGTCCTTTATCAACAATTCACCACTATAAAGAGAGATTCAAATAAAACTATAAGAGATTTTAATGCTAGATTACAGAATATGTATAGTAGGACTATAGCTCCTTATAGGCCTGATGTAGCTTTAGCTTTAGAAATATATAAATATGCTATATATCTTATGACTTTTGTGTTTCTTAAAATATTTACAAATGTCATTGATACATTATCCTTGGCCTATACTGAAGCTATGTTAATTTATGATGAAATGCAACCCCAAGGCCAAATGGCATATGCCATTCCAAACGTTAATCCAAATTTTCCTATGCTAAATTTCATTCCTAATGCTAACTAAAATAAACCTTCTTTAAATCAAACACCAATTTTGAATCAATTACCCTTGAGGCATGCCCATCCTAGTTAAAACCTAGGATTCTTAATAATACTACAAGTGGATCTCATCCATAAGATCAAAGAGCTTTGGGGCCAACTACTGGTAGTAGTACTCAAGTTCATAAATTAGAGGCACCTAAAAGTGAAAATGACTCCATCCTCAAAATGGTTCAAAAGCTAATCACTAATTTCCTTTAGTTTCAAAAGCAAGTAGGTAATGTTGGGGAGAGGTCTAACAAAAATTACTCTTATTAAAGGTTTAATATACCTTCAAATAGGTTTTAAAATAAGAACAATTAGTTATTTATTAGTAAGAATATGCCTAAAATGAATATGTGTGATGTAGCTTTAGTAGATTATTGTAGAGTTCATAGTACTTCAAATCATGGTGAATTAGATTGCATTGAAATTTTTAATGCTTTTAAAGCTTTTCAAGAAGAATAAGATACTTTTGAAGTTGTCCCTAATAAAGACAATGTTGTAGGTACATCTGGTTCTTTAAAGTCATCTAAATCTACTAATACAACTCTCATGATGGAGACATTTGACTTTCCGTTCCAAGATGAGAATGAGCCCAAGGATACTCCTAAAGAGATTCATGATTTATAATAGTATCTAAAGAAGACTTATCCTCTAAGGGATAGAGAGCATAAACAACCCTTGACAAGTTCAATTCCACCAAATCTCATTGACACTCCTAATCCTACAACTGACAACAGTCTTGAACCTCTAAAGGGAAGTACTTATAGAAATAATGTTTGTGCATCTAGTTCTTCTACTAGGGGTGGATATAATATAATTGAGGATATGAAAAAGATCAAAGCTAACATTACTTTACATGAATTGACTCAAATTACTAAACAAAGAGATTTTTTGTTAGAATCTTTATCCAAAAATCCTAGAAAATCACAAAAGGTCGCAAATGCTAATGTAGTGATGTACAAGAACAAAGTAGAGGTTTCACCTTTCTTACAAACAATTAGAGTTTTTGGTAAAAACTTGCATAATTATTTATTAGATTTAGGTGCTATTAATATCATGCCAATAGGTATTGTGAAAAACTTAGTTTGACTCTAATTAAGTCTGATAAATTAGTTACTCAATTAAATAAATCAAGTGTCAAAGTAATTGGTAAATTATTGAATGTTCATATACAACTTGTTGTTAAACTAAGGATACAACAATTCATAGACATTCAAGTGGTATATATCTCAGATGCTTATGGAATGCTACTAAGTAGGGATTGGACAAAGTTTTTGAATGGATACATGTCCATTGACTATTTTCATATGTGGCTACCATGGAGAGGAGTTCCCAATCAAATTAGGATAGAGAGGGAGCCCAAGATGAAACACATGATCACTGAGTACAATATTACAAATGAAAAGGTTAACATGGTCAATTTTAATTTAGGATTTTATACTATTGATACTTCTAAGGTATATAACTCTAAAAAATTTCATGATATGCCTAGACTGTGGAAGTTATATTTTTATAGTGCTAGATGTAAATCAGGTTTGAGAGTAGGAATTGTTCTAATCAATCCCATTGGGAAAGAGCACAATGTCTCTTACAAACTTTACTTTCCATGCACTAATAATTTGGCTAAGCATGAATCACCAATTCTAAGATTACAATTTGCTATCAAACATAAGGTCAAATAACTTCTAGTTTATGGTGATTCAGAACTAGTAGTTAATTAAGTTAGAAGCAAATACTAATGCAAATTGTCTTATCTTAAGAAGTATAAGTTTAGAGTTTAGGACCTAATTGAGTAATTTGATGTTTTTAACATTGTGTCAATTCCTATAGAAGATAACAAGTCTGATGATGAGCTAGCCTCAACTATATCTAATCTTATGCCCAATCAAGATCAAAGCTAGGAAACCTTACCATTGAATTGGTTTCATGTCCCTTAGTTCCTGATAATGTTAATTATTTATAATTATTTAATGATGATAAATAAATCATAGATTTCATGAATATACCAGGAATATTTGAGTCTCATATCATAGATGAGGTCAATGAAAATGCACTTGATGAAGACAAAATTGATGATTAGATAATGTAACTAAGTGACAATAAGATTTCCAAAGTCATGGTTGCCTTAGAAAGATTGTTTGATCAAGACAAACTAGCTGAAACTGTTAAAATTTCCAAGGTGAGTGGGAAAGATTAAAATGTAGTTGGAATTGGAAATCAAGGTCAACCCCAACTAGTAAACATTGGTATAGCTTATACAAACATAGAATCAGAAAGAGCCAAAGATTTGTTGACCAAGTACAAAGATTTCATAGCATGGTCTTATGAAGACGTAAAGATTTTTCATCCTAGAGTCATAATCCATACCATCCCATAATCCTATAAAACTTTTAGGCAAAAGTAAAGACCAATTAACCCTATTAGAACCATTGATCTATAAAGAGGTCAAGAAGTTACTAGATCCTAAAATAGTTTTTTCTATTAGACATTCTATCTGGGTGGCCAATTTGGTGCTAGTTAGGAAGAAAAATGGAAAAATTAGATTGTGTATAGACTTTATAAATTTTAACAAATCATCAAAAAGGATAACTATCCCTTAACTTCTCTTAACCAAGTCATTCAAATTGTTAGTGGTTCTGCTATGATGTCTTTCTTGGATGGTAATTCAGGTTATAACCAAGTGCTTATGAACAAGGAAGATAGAATGAAGACTGCATTTACAACTAAGAGGGGAAATTTTGCCTACAAAAGGATGATTTTTGGGATTATCAATGTAGGAGATACCTTCTAAAGAGATATGGACCATGTTTTCCAAGGTCTCATAGGTAATTGCATTATCACTTATATAGATGATCTATTGTGTTTTCTAAAAACAAGGAAGATCATATTATGCACTTGCAACAAGTATTTGAACATTGTAGGAGGTATAAAAATTCCCTTAATCCCAAGAAAATTATTTTTTATGTTACAGAAGAGGAATTATTAGGACATGTTATAACCAAAGATGAGATATATAGGGTTAATGTTATATCCAAGATAGAATGCCTTAATAGTAGAAAAAAATTAAAATCTTTCTTTGGGAAAATCAATTTTGTGAAAAAGTTCATTTTTGGTTTTGTAGAGATTGTGAAGCATTGAATGACATATTGAAGAAATATACCAAGATCATATGGAATGATAAAACAAGTAAATCCTTTAAGGATATTAAAGAAGTAATAGGACAAGCACCAATGCTGATAAGTCCTGATTTCACAAAAGATTTCTATCTTTATTCTTTTGTTTTTTTTATCACATTATAGTTGTTTTTCTAACTTAAAAAATAGATAAATATGACCATCCCATTGCATTTATGAGCACTAATTTTAATAATGTTGAGTTAAACTATTATTTGATTGATAAACAAGCATTTGCTTTAATTAAGTCAGTCAAGAAGTTTAGACACTATATTCTTAGGAATAAAGTGCATGTAATATTGCTAGATCTTACCATTAAACTTAAGCCTAGTCAATGTGAACTAAGAGAGAGAAGAGGTAATCGGATGTCTATAATTTAAGAGTATGATCTTGAGATATAAACTACCAAATTGGTAAGGTGTCAAGGATTGATTCAATTAATTTCTAACACCAACCCTAAGCTAAGTATCATGTAGGTGGATCAATAATAATTTCAACCCAATGACTGGTATGATTCAATTGTTCATATTCTAATCAATGGCTCTTATCTTGCAGTATTAAGTAGAGAACAAAGAAGAGCCTTGAGGCACAAGGCATCACATTTCTTAATCAAAGAAGGAGTACTTTATAAGAAGAATTATGAAAGTATATACTTGAGGTGTGTTTCAAAATAAGAAGCAATTGAGATCTTGAGTACTTTTCATGAAAATCTTGGAAGTGGACACTCCTCTAGAAATAAAATAGCTCACAAGATCCTAAGAGTAGGATATTATTGGCCTACAATCTTCAAGGATGCTCACAAACATGTTAGAGAGTGTCATCCATGTCAGATTTTCAACACTAAGGAGCCAAAAGCAGCCATGCCATTGAGGCCAATTGTGATTGACCAACCTTTTGCTCAATGGGGATTAGACTTTGTGGGGGTCATCAACCCTAATTCTTTAGATGGACACAAATATGTGCTCATTACTACTGATTACTATACAAGATGGATTGAAGCAGTGGAAACCAAGTAATGTAGAACTGAAGATGTGATCAAGTTCTTGGAAGGGAACATTTATACAAGGTTTGGGACACCAGTTTCATTAGTTTGTGATAATGGGTCTACCTTTATTTCCATTGAAATGACTGATTGGATCTATGATAACAACATAATTCTCAAGTTTTCATAAAATCATTACCCTCAAGGTAATGGAGTTTCAGAGTCAACTAATAAGAATTTGATGAAGGCTATCAAAAAATCTGTAGATGATAACCCCAAGGACATGGCATAAGTTACTTAAGTAAGCTCTTTAGGATGACAAGATGAGAGTTAAGTAATCATTGAAAGCATCACCATTTATACTAGTATATGTTCAAGAGCTAATATTTCTAATTACTCTCAAGCTACCAACCTACAAGTTCATGCAAGAGTACATGGAAAAAGACCAAGAGTATGCAAATACAAGGCTACTTGACATCATACATATGGAAGATGCAAGGGAAGGGGCATTTTCCAACTTTAGTAGACATCAAACCATAATTAAAGGATGGTTTCATAAGCATTTAAAGATTAAGGTGTTCAAGTAGGGAGACCTATTTATCCTCTAGGACAAAGCATCTGAACCTAAAGGAAAACATTGGAAGTTCACACCTTTGTAGATTGGTCAATATCAAATTACTGAGACATTGGGATACAACACCTTCAAACTCAAAGACTTGTAGGGAGCAGAGTTCACATTGCCAACAAATGGGCAATACCTCAAGCACTATTTCTCTGCCATTCTACCTCAAGTCTTCATGAAGTAATTTATAAGACTAGTTAGAGTTAGTGTAGGTAGGCCTTAGATTAGTTTATTTCTTATTTTTTGTTTGTGCATAGTGTTTATCTATATTTGTTTGCTTATTGTTTCTTTTACTTTGTATGTGTTTGTTTTCTCTACCTTGTTCCTTACTTTCAATAAGTCTTTTTCAAGACAATCCTCAAGCTCCAATTTATGTAGTTGATCAAATAACTTCACAAATCAGGAACGTAGGTATGACTCTTAAGAATTAGTTGATCATGGACTACAGAAATGTAAGCTTTATATTATAGTTCTAAGAAATTGGTGAGGGCTAATTAGTAAGTTAATTATTTATTAAAATCTTAAACCTTGTTATGATCTAAGTTTGATTCTAATAAGGATTGCATATGTTGAGTGAAATATTGAGTCATTAGAGCAAAGTCATGTTAGCACTTAAAACACAATTTTGCCTAGGATGAAGTTTATAACTAATGATAATTATATGAAAATCAAACATTTGACACAAACCCCATTGACCTAGCTAATTATGGTTGCCAACCTTTGTTGGATAGTTAAATATATTTGAAAAATATAAAAAATAAGGCCTTATTGAAAAATCAAAGAGATTTCTAAGCAAAGGTGATTTTAGTAACCTCTATCAAGGCTATGAATGCTTGGTTTTTAGTGGAGCAAGGTCTAGAGTGGGACCACAGGTATTTTATTGGGGGTTATAGATGCATGGTTAGCAGTAGATCAATACCCAAGCCTTCCCTTTCATGAATCATGATTCTTAATGAACATCTAAATATGTTGTAAGTCAATGTTAATGATTAAAGTCATGAAATCTGGAAGTTATCCTCTGAATCCCATGGAAATCAGTAAAGTGGAATCAAAGCACACACACAACATAACTAAGTTTTAATGTTTGATCATAATTTTGTAGGTGAAAGACTTATTTTAGTTATGAATTTATCTTAATAATGGTACTTAATCAAATGGAATAAGTAGCCCGGTTATTATTTTAAACTAAGAGTCTTTGAATTCTAACATATTGATATGTTTCCCCTAGAAGTCTCCATTTGTTGAGGTCAACATACTCCCATTTCTAAAAAATGAGGACCCCTATTTCAAATTTTTAAAATTTGTGTTTTGAATTAAAAATTCCACTTGATCAGAGTTCTTTATTTGAAGATCATCCACACCAATGGCTTGATTGACATTTTAGCATAATCTTCATTTGATTTTATCTAATGTTGCTAATAGTTGCTATATGTAGTTTAATTTTACAGGTTTAATGGAGTCCCAATTATGTGAATAATGTCTAGGGTTTTATATATTGATGCTAATTTGACCCTTTATTATGATTAAGCCTTGGTCTTTTAATCGATTAATTGAATCTATGTTTAAATCATGTAAAAACCTTAATATAATATGTTTTAGCCTAGGTCCTTTTGAAATAGATTCAAATTCACGTGGGATCAAATTCACATGAGAATGTTTTATTGTCTTAGGCTTAGTTTTAATTTTATCCTAAAGTTCTACTCATTTTTATTAAAATGACCAAAACCTTAGTCTAAAATTTTATGCTAAGTCCTTTATATCCTAAGACCTCACTTAGTCATTTTTATTATTCACAGGGACTAATTAAATGTGGGAACACTTTATTACATTCTATACTTACTTTAAATTTTATCATAAATTTTTAATCATGTTTATTAATATGACCAACACCTTAGTCTAAAACTTTATCCTAAGTTCTCTTTATGTTCATGAGCCCTTAGTTTATTTTTATTGCCCATAGGAATGAATTAATGTGAGGATGTTGAATTTCAAAATCTCAAGAGTTTGGATGAAATATCAACGGTGAAAAAATGATGGCCTAAGTCAAAATGTCAAAAGTTTCTAAGAACAATGCGAGAGTGATAAGAGTCATGATCTCGACAACTCAAAGATCTAACGGCGAGTGAAGAGTCAATAAGTCAAAAATGGTGAGAATAAATGTGAAAGTGATAAGTGTCATGAGAGTGTTCAAACTATTTACAAGGAAAAAAATATCAATAGCACATGTTTGATCATGTGTCTAACTAATCAATAGTGTGAATGAAGGTAGACTTTTTAAAAAGCCCAAAATGAATGTGGTAGTGATGTGTCACAACTATAATGAGTTGAATGAAGATCAAGCAATGGTGTTAAATCTCCTAGATTAAGATCTATGATGAGAAAATATTCAACAATTCAAAGGGCCCAAACTACATGAAAAGCCTCCACATGGCACAAGTGCATTACACTGAGCTTCCAAAGTACACAGAGAGCCCATAGAGCTACCAAGTGGTAAAATATCAAGAGATTGAAAAGAAATCAATTGCTCATGATGAAGCCAAGGCTATGAGGCTCCATACAATATCAATGGTGTAAATTTAGTCAAACCTCAAGATTTCATGAGAAGTTGGCACATGTATAAAAATGACAAACAGTCACATTTTAAAATTTAATGAGCAGTATGGCACGACGATGCTACATAGGCTGAACACATCATATTTGGAGATCTTGTGGACTCATACACATGAAAGGTATAAATGTGAAATCCAATAAAAATATAAGTCATGAAGCTCATATTTCAAACTTCATTATTGCCATTAAAGCTCTGTGTAAACCTCCAAAAAAACCTAGAGTGTATGGATTGCCCCAATTATCTCTATTTTCACTACACTTGAGCCGAGAGAAGGTTGAATTATTATCTACAATTGAATAATTTGATCAATATTATAATAATGGTGGTACATACTCATGTTTCAAAAGAAGATGTTGAGCTATATTTGATAATAGATGTTGAAGGTTGTGTGTTCAAGGACATTGAGTTTGTTGCTACTACCTTGAACATAAGGGACAATAATTGGTTAAAATTGTTCTAGAGAATTGAAAACCAGTAAGTTATCAATAGGGGAGAAGAGAATAATCTCTTGATTAAGAGGCTATATGATGACATTTTAGCAATTTAGATGACTAGTCTACATTATGCAACTACAAAACTAGAGGTAATCTATTACATTAATATTCTTGCTCCCATTTTTAAGGAAGTTAAGATAGATGAGGGCATTTTAATTAATGAACACAATCGCAAGAAAGTGGCTTAAATTTATACTATTAAATTTGAGTCCAATTACAAACTAACCAAACCCAAATTGACCTAGTCTCTATCAATTAAAGGGCTAAATAGCATAATTTGATGGATACCCTAGCTACATGGTTAGAATTTGCGAACTAGGTATTTTCAAACCTTAATAAGAACATCCCTATCAGTCAGTTTAGACTTGAAATTAAGATTATAATTACAATGTTGAACAAGTTGTGTGGGAGTGCAACCATAGCATGTGTAGATCCTTTGTGGGTGCCCATGGTCTACTTCATTAATGAAAAATTAATTATTACCCTACTAGATGAGATAATTAGCATCTCCTTGAGTAGGCAAATATATGCAATTAGACATAATAATAAAACTTAGTTTTACATGATGTCTTATCTCCTAGATTCCCTTTGTATAACCACAAAGATCTCAAATCAAAGGGAATGGTCCCCAAATGGAACCCAGACTGTCTCATAGTATTATTCCAAGTTACACATATTTAAATATAGAGATCATATTTAGTTCATATGTGATTGTGTTTACCCATCATTGAGTGAGGCTATAACTGAAATTCCTATGGAGAGAGTAAGCCCTCTAATTAAGAAGTTTGTGGAAGCTATGGGGGATATATGGTTATATCCAGATTGTATAGTCATAAGGATTGAGGGAACTCAAAATTCTTATCTCAAGCTACCTATCCATATTCATGATAAGCTAGCAGAGCAAGAGGTGGCCTACCAACTGTTCTATGGTATTCATAGCCTATGGAAGACGAAGAGAAAAGGACTCCTTTACAGCTTCCCAATGACAATTAGTAAGATTATCTTCAGACAATGGGATCATATTGAGGTTGTCTCAAAACACAGATCATATTTCAATCTAGAACTACATTAAATTAGACAATGGGACCCCTATGGAAAAGTTAAGGAGCATTTGAAAATCAAGGGTATCTTAAATATGCCATATGAACATTAACCTAGTGCCTTTGATCCTATATACACCAAGGCATCATCCTACTTTAAAGTGACAATGATATTAAAGGAACACAACCTAAGACTTGAGTCTAGACTAGAGAGAAATCAAAAAGTGGATGATAGATGGAAATTGGGCCCCAGGCAATATCATCTAATAAGTGGTGAAACTTCTAGACTCCCATCAACTGCTACATACGTAGAGACACAAAATATTGAAGAGCATAGGCCTAAGGGAAAAAGGCCAAATGAAATTGCTTTTATCTCATTAGCTCATGAACCTCATAAAGCAATAAAGTAAGAGACACATGAAGAGGAGATTCATATGATAGCCCTTGATCCCAATGAGACTATTGAGGATGAATTAAAAATGTTATCCATGATGTATGATACCGAGTCAGATGAATAAGAAACAAATGTTGAGGGAGCCAAGGAGGAAAAAGGAAAAGAAATGGCATTAAACTTGGTGGCTATTACTCCTCTAAAAATAAAAACTAAGACTACACTTACCTCCAAGACTAAGAGACCTAAGGTGAATATCACTACTCCTTTGAGTGAGGTCAATTTGTTCAGTGAATAAAATTTATTGTATGGACCACCAATTCTAGAGTGGCTCATTTATGAACCAAGGTTGGAGAGAGTGCCTAATATGCATCATCCTTGGGATTTGGTGAAATTTATTGACATCCCCTTACAATAAGAAATAAAACCATGGATCATTACTCTATAGGAAGAGGAGGCAAGGAGATTATCCATACCAAGTAATTCAATAACTCAATCACAAGTTGAGATCCCTATCGTGCATACACATATTATTTTCAATTTTTATCAAATATCGATGCTTTACATCTTGCAGGAACCCATTGAGACTCAATTTATCTAAGTGCATGCCTTAAGGGATGTATAGAGAAATGGGTGGGCAAACCATTAGTGCTTTGTAGGATTATTGTCCCTTATTGCCACATATTACCAATCTAACCAGCTCCTAAAACCCATTCCCTAAACTATTAATCCTTTGTTACAAACTCCTCCAATATTTTTCCTCTTTCCACATCTCTTTTCCTCACCTTATTCCTTTTTTTCAGTCGACTATACTAGGTCAACTAGGTCAACCCTATACAGTTTTAGGATATTTTAACTTAGGAATTAGGTTAGCCTTTGGTCGACTTAGTAAATAACTATCCAAAATTGTTCTAGATTGACTGGGTTGACCCTATCAACTGACTTTTTTAGAAGGTTCAAGGGTCAAATCTACCTATAAATATAATATCATTTCATCATTATTTAAATATGCAATCAAGAGTTATTATTCACTCATGCTTCTTTATAATCTGCTCTTCCACTATTCTATTTGAAGAGTCTTAGCTTAGGGTTTCTACTTGGAGAATCTAGTCTTGTGGATAAGTCTTGGATGCTTTGGCCTTTCTAAGTGATCCTTACAAACTACAACAACCTCTTGTAAAACCCCATTGGCCAAGGGAGAGATTAAGTCTCGATGGGTTCACATTCAGGTAAGTATTCTCTAGCTTTGATCCTCTCTTTAGTAAATAGAAGTAGCATAAGTATTAGCTTTGAATAATATTAATCTTCATATTCCATGTATTAGGGTCTTACTCATACTTATCTTAATTCAAATTCTCATATACATGTTTTGATTGTTTACTAACCCCTTATGTTGTGCCACAAGCTTTGGTGAGCACTAAATTAGATTTACTTTTCTTGTTATTAGATTAGGTGGAATATCAAAACCTAGGACCCCTTTAGGGTTATTGCATGATTGTGTTAGATTGGAGGCTTTGAAACCCTTCTTAGCATAGTGTATTATGATAAGAGATCCCCTAATCAAGTCTATTGGATCCCCATATTGGTCATGCTCCCACTTAATAAATGTGTTCCCAATCAAAAGTGTAGGTATGCTCTATCTTCTTTGAGTTAGGATTGATTTATAGACATGATGCATTTTTTATTGCATACATTATGGTGAATCCAATGTGAATATAACCCTTGTAGGATTTGTTTCACTTATTTCTTTTATTTTATCATTTTTATTATCATATATTTACAATACTAGGTGAACTGTATCGACACAATTCTAACTTTTATGTGTAGGTTTAACACACAGTCACATCTATACGACTTTGTTCTTTCTATGTAGGTTCTTTTTCAGGTACAAGCTATTAGATCAACTCATTATACCAAGTATAATTTTTTAGACTTTCAAACATCCAGTCTAGACTACTATGTTGACTCAGTCGACCCTATACATTTCAAGCACTCGACAATAAGCTTCTGCAAAGCTAGATCGACCTAGTTAACCCTGTTAGCAGGATTTATAAGTATTCTTCAAGGTTATCTAATAGAAATCTCACTTCTATGCATCTCCAGACCTACCAAGGTTCCTTTCTATCCTTTCTCTCTTTTCTTACAGTCTTTCTTTTCATAATTTGTAGTCTTTAAAACTACCCTTATATAGTCACCTAGATCAACTCAGTCGACGCAGTGCTATATTATGTGTGTTGTCTAGATAACTAGGTTGAATTTATCAACCCTATTTATTTTTATACCTTTGCTTTCATAGTATAAAGGTGAAACTTCCCACCTAGTTCTATATTTTTTGCATACACTATTGATTGCATCGATACTATACCATGTTTCAAAGTCATAATTAACCTTTATATGCTAATAAGTATCTCACACTTTTATTTCTTGTTGATTTCATGCTTATAATAGTTCACATAGTCTAATTATGTGGTTTTGGATATATTTTTAGTTTCCCTATTTTTTATTTATGTACACACAACCAAATCATAAAATCTTAACAAGTATTTTAACAATTGTTTACCCAAGGCCAATCTACTTGGATTTCATCACCAAGGAGGAAGCTGACTTGGTTTTCTAGCCAAGTATAAACATGTGGTTAATGGTATATTTTGGATAAGCACTTGACACCCTTATCACTAAAGTGTGTGAAGTGAGGGGGTAGTCCCCAATACCAAGCCTATACCATTGCCAATACATATCCCTTTCAGCCCAAACTTCCTGAAACTATCCTTAGATTAATTTCTAGTTCTTTGCTTATAGCCAACTTCCCATCACATTTAAAACTGTATGATAATAATATAAATAACATTTAGGTTGACCATTTAGCTAGATTTTACTTTCCAAGTTGATTGCTTTCTCTTTTCTCAATTGTATTTTGTATTACAAAAACTTGCATTAGCCAGTGTTGGTGTAAGGTTTTATGCTGTGTACCTCAATTGGATAAACCTCATTTATCCAATTGATTATTTATTTCCCTTCAGTTATTACTTTTCTAGATACTTTCAAAATTATTCTTATTTTAGTGCATGGTTATTTCAATTGGCATAGTCTGTTATAGGCTATTTGGTTTTCCTTGTCTACTTTACTTGGTCGACCTAGTCAACCCTATACACTTTTTCAACCTCTATCTACTATGCTACATTGACCTAGTTGACCCTGTACATTTTGTAGGCTTTGTTTCATGTGTTCGGTCAATCCAGTTGACCCTGTACTATTTTTTTCCTTCCTTATTTGCTAATCTAATTTATTGTCTTCCTTATTAGCATTCTGTTCATTTCTCTCCAATCATAATGAAGTCTCCTATCAAAATATTATTGGATAGTTTGACTCCATTTAGATACTATATGGGATGTTCATTTCTCCCTCTCTTTTCCTCCCAAGAGCACCATCACTCTTGGGGCATCTCTTCCTCTCCTTCATCCATCACTTGTAACATGGTGCAAATCACACCTCAATATGAAGTTAATGGATTTGATCTTTTTTATACCTACTAAGATATTTCTCATCTCTAAAATTTTCAAACTAATGTGGGAGATATTGACACAAATTTAATCAATAATCCCACTAATAATCCATCTTCTAATAACCCTCCCCCTAACACCAATTTGGGGAGTGCCCCTACCAACACCAACCCACCTTCTGATACAATTAAACTTATTGCCCAAGTTATCTAGTAATTGAACATAATTAAAAACTCTAACACCAATCAAATGATGCAACTTCAACAACATTTAATTAATATGGCTAATCAACCTCTAGCTACCCATCCTCAAGCTAATCCTAATTGCATTCCTCTACCTCCTAGAGATACCTTAGGCAATGTTATTCCTCAAATCGTATTGAATAATAAGATGCTTTAAAATATTCAAAATGAGCCTTTATCCCATTTAATTATGTCCATTGATATTGGTAATATATCTCCAACTATCAATTATGATGGGACTAAAGACCCTACCTCATTTCTCAAAGCCTTTAGTGACCTTTACAAAGAGAGGATCCAAACTAATACCCTCACCATAACTAAACTTTTAGTAAAAACTTTCACTGGTGATGTATTATAATAGTACAACCAATTAGCCCAACATTTTATTTGGGAACTTGAAGATTTTGTCAATCCTTTAGTTCAGGATTTTCAACACAATGATCTTCCCAAAAATTGCCTTAACTATTTCCCATTGAATCAGCTCACGACTTTATCAAATGATGGAAATCATTGGCTCATAAATATGACCATAACATGACTGATGATAACTTGTTCAAACTTTTTATCACTTATTTGACTCATTTCTTCAATATAAGGTTCGAACCTTTGCTCCCCAAATACTTAATGAAGCTCTTGATCAAGCTAAATGTCAAGACTTTCTCATGAAGCAATTCAGACCTAATCCTAAACTTATAAAAGGATATTTTCAAACATATACCAATGTTATCATTAGAAATACTCTTAAACCAAACTAGGAGTTGCCAAAACTGACATCCCTTCATCTTCTCACACACCACTTTCTATGTAGTAAATGAAACAACTCTTACTGCCCTCTAGACCTTTTATTTATCCTAATAATCCTCCCAAATGGTATGACCCTAATCTATTTTGTTGGTTCCATGCTAACATTGGTCATTCCCATGAATCTTGTAGAGGGCTCACTAAATTTTTTGTTTCTTATATGCTTGGTGATTCATTTAATCATGAAGCCATGATTAACCTTCAGTGTCAAGAGTACACCACTGCTTCTCAAAAATGATAAGATTCTAAAGCTTCTACCTCAAATAACCAATTTTTTTTAAAAACCAATAATCAACCAAATACCAAGGATTTTTATACCATTGATGCCAATTATGATAGGAATACCACCAAGCTACCTCCATACATTTTATAATGGCTTCCTCCTTTATTACTTAGGGACCGTACTATTCCTCTTATTGACAAGATTACTAAATTTCCCCCTCCATGCAATGCTCAATATCCTTCTTTACTAGAAAATGCCTTCACTTGTAATGACTTTGGAGTGGCAAAATTATTTCAAAATCCTCTCATCATGTCTCGTCATAAACTCAATAATATTGGTATTTCACCTTCTGAAACTCCCCCTGATTCTCAAACATGTATAATTTATCGAACATATGATGATAATTATATAATAGCCTAAGCTCAATCTCAAGATTTGGATGTCTAGCACTATCAGAAAACCTTGGCTCAAATTCACGCTTTTAACCAAGATATCCATACCATTTCCATGGATCATGACTTAGATCTTGAGGGTCATGTGCCTCCTACTAATTCTCTGATTATTGATACTCCTTAGGTGGTAGATTAAATTATACCTTCCAAACCTTCAAAAATTCCAAGATCTCCTTTACCACCTATTGATCCAATTATTATATTTAATCCTTCTCCAATCACCGAAACCAATGATACTCTAATCCATTCTAATTCATCTACTTCTCCTACTCCTAAGATTACACTAGATGTCAAGGCAATCGATGTCTGTTAGATGCATTCTAAGTATGATAGCCATGGTAATCAAATTCTAGATCTCAAAGTAGATGTTGAGTATTATGGTCCTCTTCCCATCTTACCTAGTGATGAAGCTATTCTTGAAATACTTCATGATCGAGAATCACAACTTCCTCGGCAACATCATAAACTTGGAAATTTTAAAACTAAAACCCCTTGTTTTAACAACTTTGTTTCTAGAATTGATCCTAAAACTCATCCTATTTCTGTCTTACCTAATGCACCATATCACTTTCAAGACAATGATGCCATGCTTATCAAAGAAACCACTCACATTGAATATGGTACTCCATCTTGTCCTTGACCAATTATTGTCACTCGTGAATTCTCACCTACCGAACATGATAATTTTAGCTTATTATTTGATAAGTATCATGAGGTTTTTGTTTGGTCCTATGCAGACATCCCTGGTATTGACCCTAGCATTATGGTGCATAATATCATTACTTATCCTGATGACAAACATGTGCATCAAAAGTAAAGCAAATTTTTGCCTGATGTTTCCACCTTATGTTATAAGGAAATCATCAAATTACTCCATGCTAAATTTATCAAACTAGTGGATTATTCCAAATGGGTTTTTAACATTATTTCGATTTGAAAAAAGGTCACTATGGTCATTTGCATTTGTATTTATTTTTGTAATCTTAACCTCACTTGTATTAAGGACAACTTCCTGTTACCTTCAATAGATGTCATCATTGATTCCATAGCTAGTTAGGAAATGTTATCTCTTATGGATGGATTCTAAATTTATAATCAAATTCACATTGCCCCCAAAGACCAACATAAAACCACTTTCACCATGGAATGGGGAACCTATTGTTATGTCAAAATTCCCTTCAACCTCAAAAATGTCAAAGCCACTTACCAATGAGAAATGACTCACATATTTCATGATCTTATCCACAAAATTGTTTAAACCTATGTGGATGATCTCATTACCAAATCAAAAATTCATCAGACTCATCTATTAGATCTTGATATCATCTTTGATCACCTTCTTAAATATTGAGTTAGACTCAATCCTTATAAATGTGTCTTTGGTGTCACATCTAGAAAAATTTTGGGCTTTCTAGTCTCTCTCCATGGCATTGATGTTGACCCCACTAATATTAGTGCTATCATCAACATGCCCATTCCTCATTCCATTCCTGGCATTCATACTTACTTAGGAAAACTTAGGGCAATTAGATGATTTGTCCCTGAAATGGCTTATCACATTTACTCCATCAATTCTCTCCTCAATAAAGGTACTACTTTAGAATGGGTGGACCCTTGTAAAAAATCCTTTGATAACATGAAAGAGTCATTGCTTCACCCACCTACACTTCATCATCCTTCCAATGATTGACCATTGATTCTATATACTTCTTTCACACCTATATCAAATGGGGCAATGCTTTCCCAACATGATGATACTGAAAGAGAGTATGATATCTACTATATTAGTTGATGCCTCATTGATTATGAAACATGTTATATCAAAATTGAATGTTATTTCCTCATCATCTATTTTGTAACTAAAAAGCTTCACCATTGCATACTTTTCCAAACTACTTATGTCATCATTCATTCTGACCCCCTTCTTCACTTCTTCTCCAAAGCTTTTCTTCCTAGAGATAGAATTGGAAAATGGATAGTCATCCTCATGGAATTTAATCTTTTCATCATCACTCAAAAATTTGTTAAAGGGCAAGTCATAGCTAATCAAATTGATGTAGCTCCTATACCAGCTACCAATCACCTTCAAGATGATCTTCTAGATAACATTATCCTTTACATTGAATGTCTTAATCAAGCCATTTCTCTTAAAGATTATTTTCATAACTTTACCACTCATATTGAATCAAATAATCTTGATGAATCCTCTATTCCATCCAATACTACTAAACCTAAAGTAGTTATCAAGGAGATTCCTAAAATTAATGTTGACTTGCATGAGGATACTTGGAGCCTGCACTTTGATGGTGTTAAATGCCTTCAATGAGCTAAGGTAGGTTATATTCTCACAAGTCCTCTTGGTAAAATCATTCCTTTAGATTTTTGCCTCACCTTTGATGTCACAAACAATATGGCCAAGTACGAAGCTCTAATCTTAGGCATGAGAGTTGATCTTGACTTAGATATTCAATACCTATATGCTTTAGGTGATTCTTAGCTTATTTGCCACCAAATCAATGGTGATTACCAATGTAAAAGTGAGAATCTCATTACCTATCATCAAGTTTCAATCACTCTTACCAAGGATTCATCTCTTTCACTATTGATCCTATCTCCAGAGATAAAAATTCCATTGTTGATTCACTCACTTCTTCAACATCTCTCTTTCATCCCCATCAAGTCCTTTTCAATCCTACTGTTCTTATACAAATAAGCAAATCTCCATCTTCTACTCAACCACTAGATTTTCTCATCTACGACATCAAGGTTGTTACCATTTGACAAAGCCCATGGTATCAATACATTATTCAATTATTGGAACATCAAACATATTCTCCTAAATTAGACTCTTGTAAAAAGACACATATTCATAAATAAGATTTTAAGTATGTATTTTGATAGAACATATTTTATTATCACAACATTTAAGGTACATTACTCTATTGTGTTATGCAAGATGAGGTCCCTCCTCTTCTTGAACAAGCACATGGGGGAATTTGTGGTGGACACTGTAGCATACATGATACAAATGCAAATACCTACATATGGGTTACTTTTGGCCCACTCTTGAAAAATATGCAATCATATTCACTAAAAAGTGTACTCCTTTCAAACTTCATGATGATCCAATTCATTCACCTCTAGATGAGCTTCAAACTATTGAATATCCTTGGCTATTTTCTATGTAGGGATTCAATCTCATTGGCAAATTACCTCACTCCTAATATGGGCATGTTTTTATCATCACTGCTATAGAATATTTTACTAAATGGGTTGAATCCATGCCACTTATTAATGTCACCAGTCCTACCATTTCCAAATTTATTTTTAATCAAATTATTTGTTGTTTTAGTGCTCCCCATACCATCATTTCAGACAATGGTGGTAATTTCAAAAATAAGCATGTCAAACAGTTTTGTGCTAAATTCAAGATCAATCACAAATTTTTTACACCTTATCATCCATAATACAATGGCCAAGCTAAGGCCACTAAAAAAATTATCCAAAAGATAATTCATGAAACTCGTATGGATTAGCATCTTCGTCTCTACCCTACTCTTTGGGCCTAGCAGACTAGCATACGTACTACCACTGGGGCAATTTTATTCTCTCTAGTTTATGGTTGTGAGTCAATCCTTATATTAGAATTTGAGCTTCCCTCTCTTTATATATATCTTCATGGTATTATTCTTGATGAAGAATTAAGTGAAGCTCACCTTCATGCCCTTGATCTCTTTGATGAACGTCATATTTCTTCTTTGCAACATAATTTCCAATATAAGGCTCATATTACTAAACAACATAGCAAATGTGTTAAAATCTACATAATTAATGTTGGTGATATTTTCCTTAAATTATACTACACCCATGATAAATAAGGCAAATACACCCAAAAATGGTGGGGCCCCTATTTAGTCAAAGATATTCTTGGTCTAAGAACTTACCGCCTTCGAACCAATGAAGGCCATGTTTTCAAAGAGCCCACCAACATATAATTCATCAAAAATTACTTTGCCTAAACATTTTATTATTTCATGCTTTCTATCTACATTTATGAAGTCTGAAAGAATTCAAGAACCAGTCGTGGGCACAGGAAAACCTGAAGGATTTTAAAAAGGTGGGAAATTTCTGTAGACTTTTTGTCTGCAGGAATTTGTCCCCAGACTTTTTGTCCATGGGAATTTACCTACGGAAATAAGCCTAGGGAAAATACCCATGGGAATTGTCCTTCCTTCGGACAAAAAATCTGAAATAATTCAAGAACCGACCGTGGGCGCAGGAAAAATTGAAGGATTTTACAAAGGTGAGAAATTTTTGCAGACTTTTTGTCCGCAGGAATTTGTCCCCAGACTTTTTGTCCATGGGAATTTATCCATGGAAATAATCCTGGGGAAAATACCCACGGGAATTGTCCGCAGGAAAGCCCGATGAATAGTCCACTAAAGAAAAAATTTCAAGAGACTCTAAAGAAGCCCGAAGGCCATCCGAAGACCGCCTGAAGGGTAGATACCCTTGCGGGGGGCTCTTCCCAACCCAAAGCAGGTCATTTCTTAAGGCCTGAAAGGGCAAATTCAATCCATAAAAGTGCCAAATAGAAAATTTAAAAGAGGACCAAGGGGTGACACACTCGAAGACGTCAAATTCAACAAGCAAACTAGCCATTGAAAACATAGTGACAGGGGCGCGAACATCAATTTTAAAGCTCATAAAATAGTTGTTGATCCTTTGAACCTACAGACCTGAATGCATTCATAGGCTTTAAGGCCAAGACTAGTAGAAAGTGAGGAAGGAACAAAATAGCAAATTGAATCCAGGATCTGATTCAATTAACCAAGAAAGGAGGAATGATGAAGGTAGGATCAGATCGCTAGGTGGACATTGAAAGTTGCAAATTTTCAATAGCGTTACTTGTTTCCCTGCATTGATAAAATCAAATGGGTAAATTCTCCTAAGTTCTAGCCTATCTTCTTAACAGATTCCAATGCAACATGATGTGTTATTGTTCACAAGTCCTTCTTGAAGAGGCTATATAAGGGACTCTCTTTTATTGTAAATGGGCTTCTTTTTGACAATCAGAATGAAAATTTGCCTAAATTGAAAGACACTTCTGAGACTTTGAGCTCATTTTGTTTATCATATTTTTTTATTGGAATAAGAAAGCAAGTGGTTTTTCAGAGTTTGTGATGTAATATCTTTGTTATTGAGTAAACTATTCTTATGTCTTTTTCCTTAATATATCTTCTATTCCTTTAATTCAACAAGCAAAATTAGTGATAGCAGTCAAGAAGGTGTCCTGAAGAGTCAAGTGTGGAGATACTTTGTGCCCCCATAATTGCCTTTAGTGCGTTTTCTTTTCATTTCTATGTAAAGAACCTTGGGACGACTTTGTGCCCTCATTGTCCTTCGTATCTTACTCTTGAGCAATCTAGGTGAAGACTTTGTGCTGCATCTCAATTTGCTGGTTATTACATCCTTTGCTACATTTTGAATTTACTACTTGGAGTATTCTTGTGGCTTGATGAATAGTACTTCTAAAAGAAGAGTGCTTTCTATCATTTTCCTTGAGTTTCTCCTTTGATCCACACACATCATCTCTGAAGAAAGAGAGATGGATGGTTTGTCCTATCCTTGAGTATTACTTTCTATGTATATATATATATATATATATATATATATATATATATATATATAGCCTATCTATATGGAACCTCCCCTTGATGAGAGGAGAGATCAGTCCCCTTCTGATGTGGTGAACCTACACATTTGGACGACTAATCTTCCTACTTTGGTTGATCAGACCTATTTTGTTTATCAGTATGTTGATCAACAAAATATTCAACTAACAGTTTTTGGCGACTCTATTGGGGATATCAAATATCCATTATCCATTTATAATCTATCCATTCACCTCCACACTAACTGAGAAATAACACACAGTTTAAAGCCTCAAGCTTTAATTGAAGCAAGGTCAATTCTTTTCCATTTTTGTTTCACAATTTGGCAGATTCAAGGTATACACGAAGCCAAAGGGATAAAGGTATCGTTGACCCTGTATTCGAGTTGGTACAAAAAAGTGATTTTGATATGTTTCCTTCACCATCTCATCTCCAATGAACCAAGAGCTTTCCTCCTACTAAAGTTAGATCTCCATTGCCAGACAAGTATCTACTTCTACTGTTGATAAAGCTTTGCCTATAGTTACCCCTCTAAGATTTGTTATACCTCCTTTTCATAATCCTACAATGGCAATTCAAGGCACCTGGGGTAATGCTTTTCATCCTCTCAATCTTACTCCACCTCTACATGAGCTTCCACGTAGTTCTAGAAATAATTTCTCCAAATTCCATGGTGATAGAAAAGTTCATCCTGATGAACACATTGCAGCCTTCAACATAGTTTATGGAGTAATCGGAGTAGAATTTGAAGATGTAGCAGTCAGGATTTTTGTGGAGACACTACAAGGTGTTGTTAAAGATTGGTTTTATCATCTACAGAATCAATCAGAAATTGATTGAAATACTCTCAAAGCTAAGTTTGAAGCCATATTCAAACTTGTAAAAGATGCACATGCACTTCTGGCTCAACTTACACAAATGAAGAAAGAGCCTTATGAACCTATGAGAGATTTCATAGCCAAATTTGAAAAACTAAGAAATAGAATTCCTGTAATAGCTCAACCTATAGCTAAGAATCTTAAATAATTTTTCATTAATTCTTAGTTACCTGAAGTAATTTTTCTCTTGAGACGTACTGGTCAAATAGATCTTGCTACAGCTCAACATTTGGCCACTGAAATAGAAGATGATCTCATCTTAGCAGGCAAGATAAGAAAAGATCCAAATAGAAATAGAGCTTCATCATCTTCTGAATATGCATCTACAGGCACCACAGATCCAATGGTGCAAAAATTGGCAAATGAGTTACTTGCTCTCAAAAAGCAAATGGCTCAAGGAATGTCTTTTGCTCTTTCATACAGAAGGACATTCCCAAATCAGTCATATCAGGGCAATGCTGCCAAGAATCAAGGGCAATAGAATCGCCTTCCCCACAAGGGAAACTTGCCTTGGAAGCTTCTCTAACCAATTTAGCAATGGGATATTTTGAAGCAGAATTAGAGTTTTCTTTCCATCCTGAACTGAATCAAGAAAATGACGTTGATTTCTTTGAAGACAATCAAGAAGAATCAGCTGGTGACTCCCACATTGATTTCCTGAACCACCAGGATGAACTTGGAAGCAAAGGAGAATCTTTTGATGGATCATACGTAGTGTTTACAAAGTCCAAAAACCAATCAGTCTAGTAGGTTTATAAAGAGAAGATAGAAGAGCAACCGCAACCAATAGTCATGATTGTTAAGCGTGGAACCATTCTACCTTTTCAATCAAAGGATCCGGTAATCACCCAAAAGGCAAATACATCAATTTCACCTTCCCCTTCTACTTCAATCTCACAAACTAGCCCACCTCCCATCCCTCCTAAAACTTAGAAAGTTGAAGTACCTTTCTCTATACCTAGCTCAATTCAGCAATTTGACATAATCGATCATGTCAAAAAGACAAAAATACAAATGTCTAAGTTCAAATATTTATAGTCCAATCCTGATCAATTGAATAAGCTGGTCCAATATGTCAAAAACTAAACCATCTCTGTAAGAAAAAAGGCTAAAAAAGTAACTCCTGATTCTCCAAAGAACACGCCTATTCCAAATAATATGGTCATTACTCCCCCAGCTGCTCTTAAAAAAATAAAACCTTTCTATGTTTCCCTGTTAATTAATGGCCACAAGCTGAGTAGCTATATTATAAACTTAGGTGCATCTGATAATGTCATGCTAGCTAAAGTAGCTGAGTCTCTTAGTCTCACACTGACCAAGACATTTGGGAGATATTTCTCTATGGAGAACAAGCAAGTACTATTGCTTGGGCAAATCAAAGATGCCCAATTTGCATTTGCAGCGTTTCTAGATAAGAGAATCAAGATGACTGTCTTGGTGGCTGATGTCCCAGCATCTTATGGCATTTTACTTGGATGAAATTTTTGCAAGAACATGGGAGGAAAACTAAGCATGGATCTATCTGAGGCAAGGATCCCTGTACAAGGCATAATGAAGAGGTTGCTCCCTTAAAAGGAAGAAAAATATGTGGTCACCCAGACATCATCCCCTGAAGCTCAAATTATTTTTGAATCTGCAGGTATGGGTAACTATTTTCTATCTATAGATGAAGTGCATGAAACACCTGAAAGTATCAACTCAGAAATCAGTTCAATAAGAATAGTAGAAAAACTAGTAGGCTATAGTACAGACCAAGAAGGATCCTCCATCTTTGATGAAGGAAAATCTAAAGAAAAATTATTATCAGATGAAATATGGACTTTGGAATTTGATGGTAGTTATTCTTCTACCGATTCAGGAGCTGGGATTGTTTTGATATCTCGTCAAAGAGATATGTTTCCTTCATCTTACAAATTACAGTTTAGTAACACTAACAATACAACTGAATATGAATCTCTGTTGCTGGGCATGAAGGCTGCTCAAGACAAAGGCATCAAGTTTTTTCATGCCAAAGGGGATGCTAAATTAGTAGTTTGTCAAGTGAGGAACTTATACCAAACCAAGAATGAAATATTATTCCACTACCGTAACTTAGTTTGGGATCAAATTAAAAACTTTGATGCTTTCAACATTTCTACCATACCCAGAGAGTCTAATAACAAAGCTGATGCACTTGTTGTTTCAGGAACTCTCTTAGTTTTTCATTCAGATTTCAAAGAAAATAGGTATACCATTGAGTTGGTCTATAGACCAAGTGTTCCTGACAATGCTAATTATTGGCAAGTATTCAATGATGATCATCAAATCATTGCCTTTCTAGAACGAAAAGACAATTTTGAACAACTACGTTTTAAAGGCAGTGAATTTCAAAAGAATGAATCTGTCTCTAAATCTAGTTTAGATATAAATGAAGAATTCTTACAGCTGAAAGAAAAAAATTCTCAAAAGCCTGGTTTCTCTTGAAAAGTTGTTTGACAAGCATGATAGATTCATCAAACAATAGCAAACAAACTCGAGTTTCTCTTAGGAATTCGATCAAGTGAATCTGACTACTGAAGAAAATCCCAAGATGGTCAATATTGGTAAGTGTTGTACCCCTGAAGAAAGATTCAAATTCACCTCTTTACTCTATCAATACATGGATGTCTTAGCATATTCTCATGAAGACCTGAAGTCTCTCAGACCTGATGAAATTTTTCATGACATTCCTCTCAAGGCTGACTCAATGCCCTTAAAGCAAAAATCTAGACAGTATAATCCAAAAATATCAGGTAGTATTCTATTTAAGATACAAAAAATGTTAAATGCTATAATCATCTTCCCAATCTATCATTCTACATGGATTGCAAACATAGTGCCTCTAAGGAAGAAGAATGGCAAAATTTGCATTTGTGTAGATTTCAGAAATTTGAATCAAGCATGTTTGAAGGATAATTATCTTTTGCCAATTATGGATCAAGTGCTTCAAATAGTGGCAGGTTCAGAAATGTTATCAATGCTGGATGGCTTCTCAGAGTATAATCAAGTTGAATTTGGTGAAGCAGACCAACACAAGACTGCATTCACCACACCTTGGGGTACATTTACATATAGAAAAATGCCTTTTGGTTTAATAAATGCTAGTGCTACCTTTCAGAGAGATATGGATCTGGCTTTTAAAGATGAGATTGGTAAATTCATAGTGGTATACCTTGATGACTTGACTGTCTTTTCAAAGCATCAATCTGATCATGTACGCCACTTACAACAAGTGCTGGAACGCTGCTGCCAGAATGGTAATTTCTTAAATCCTAAAAAGTCTATTTTTGGAGTAACAAAAGGAAAACTCTTTGGACACATTATGTCCAAAGAAGGCATAAAGATTGACTTAGACAGAGTCAAGTCTATTCAAGAATTTAATTTGCCTATAAGTAAGAATGTTGTTCATTCTTTCTTTGGAAAGGTGAATTTCATACGGAGATTCATCCCCGAATTTGTTGAGAAGACTAGACACATTGTGAACATGATGAAAGGGAAGACCATCTTCAGCTAGACTAAAGAAGGCAAATCAGCATTTCAGGATATCAAAACCTCCATTGCTCACACCCCTACCTTGGTTTGCCCAGATTACAACAAAAATTTCATCATATACAGCTATGCGTCTGAACACACTCTTTCAACAATTTTTGTTCAATAGGACAAGGAAGGTATGGAATCTCCTATCTCTTTCATGAGTTTCCCTCTCAAAACCCATGAGATGAAGTATTCAAATATAGAGAAGCATGCTTATGCCTTGGTGAAAGCAGTCAAACATTTTTACTTCCATATTCTGAATTCACACACTACTGCCTTAGTTCCTGACACTACAATCAAGTCTATATTAACTCAGTAGGAGTTTGGCACGAAAAGAGGTAATTGGATTGCAAAGATCCAAGAGTTTGATCTAGACATCAAGCTGACAAAGTTGGTTAGGGGTAAAGGCCTATGCCAATTAATTTCTGATAATAATCTAGAAGACACACGGCGTGAAGAAATTGAAGTGGAAGAGACATCAATAGTCCTTTTTGTCTCCACTACCAATGAGTGGTATTCAGGTATTGCTCATTTCCTTACTTATGGTGAATGTCCTGTTCATTTTTCTTACAAAGAAAAGAGGACTATAAAGTTGAAAGCTGCCAATTTTGTCCTTTGGGACAATGGCTTATACAAGAGAAGCATAGACAGAGTATTCCTTCGCTGTGTAGACAAAGAGCAACAAAGCCAAATTTTGAAATCTTTCCACAATATGGCCTATGGAGGACATTTTTTTGCTCTTGTGACTGCTCATAAGATTTTGTGAGCCAGGTATTACTGGCCAACTCTTTTCCAATATGCACATAAGTGGGTGAGAAAATGTGAACTATGTCAGCAATTTATTGGAAGACCCAAGTTAGCTGCTATGCCTCTCAAGCCAATGATCATAGAAGAACCTTTCCAACAATGGGGGATTGATTTTATTGGAACAATAAACCCATCTCCAAGTGTTGGACATGATTATGTTCTTACAGCAACTAACTATTTCACCAAGTGGGTAGAAGCAATCCCAACTAAGCATGTTACTTCAGAAGTTGTATGCAACTTTTTTAAAGAGAATATCATTTTCAGGTTTGGAGTTCCAATCAAAATTGTTACTAATAATGCAGCTTGTTTCACCTCTCAAGAGATTACACAATTTTGTTTGTATTATGTAATTATACTCTCTCACTCTTCTGATTATTTTTCACAAGAGAATGGACAAGTTGAATCCAGCAATAAGAACCTAGTAACTATCATCAAGAAGTTAGCAGATGACAATCAAAGAACATGGCATAAAGCATTGGTTGATGCTCTATGGGCAGACAGAATCACACCAAAGAGGGCAATTGGTATGTCTCCTTTTCAATTTCTTTATGATATCAATGCTGAGATACCAATCACCTTAGAATTGCTAGCCTTGAAATTGGCAAAGGCAATTGAAGATCAGACATATGAAAGCTCTCTTGATAAAAGAATCATGTACCTGACTGAGCTGGAGGAACATAGAACCATGGTGGTGGATAGAATCACTACTCATCAAACTCTAGTAAAGAAACTCTTTGACAAGAGGGCCAGAAATCATGATTTCTAGATTGGGGATCAAGTCCTGTTGTGGGACAAAAGGAGAGAACCAAAGGGGATGCATGGAAAGTTTGACTCCCTTTGGAGAGGCCCATTTATAATTCATCAGCACATTGGTGAAAACAATTTTTTATTGAAATATCAAGATGGCACACTCTTTTCTCTACCTCACAATGGGCAGCATTTGAAACACTTCAACTCTTGAAGTATCAGATCATTGCATATGTATATATGTATATTTGTACATTTTTTATTTTTGTTATGTTTTGTTTGTTTCTATTTTTGATGCCTTTCATTTTTGGGTAGCATGAATCTATAACCCAATGGTACACATGAAGACACTGGAGATTCTGGATTCTACTCCTTTCAATTCTTTTTGTAATTGACAGAAGTTCCCCAATTGGAGCCAGCTGTTGTCCCCCAAAAATATCACTCATTTTTGGGACAACATTTGAACTATTTTGGTCCTACAGACCAAAATTGTCTCTTCCCTTTTCAAAATTTGTCTTAGGCATTCAAATTCCTCATTTTTCAAGATTCTCAAAAATCTACAGCCTCTACAGGCTTAAATCTACGGACTCTGCAGGCTTAAATCTACGGACTCAGTGGAAGAGAAAATCTACAAACTCAGTAGGAAGAGAAAATCTACAAACTCTGCAGGCCAAGTTCAATGGGCTTTACAGGTTGATTTCTACAGAATTTATTTCTATGGACTCTATAAGCAGGTTCAGTTCTACAGGTTCAAAGGCTTTTGTAGGCGAGTTCAACGAAAAGAATTAGTTTCTAACACTTGGTCATTTTTGGGATTGGTTCAGTGCCTTGGTTCAAACAAAAATCTCCATCAGCAAGCATCAGCAGCAAGTTCAATGCATTTGGTTCAATGGTTGGTTCAATGTCAAATGGTTCATCAGTTAGTTCAAGGCTTTGTTTGAACCGTTGAACCAAAACTTGGTTCAATGGTTGGTTCAACATCTTTTGGTTCAATGGTTAGTTCATCACTTTGGTTCATTCAATTGAACCATCAGCTTGAATCATTTTGGTTCAAAGATTGGTTTAACCGATTGGTTCAATGAAGTGGTTCAACAATTGGTTCATCAGCTTGGTTCAAGGCTTTGCTTCGTTTGCTTGGTTCAAAGACTTGGTTCAATCAAAGGGTTCATCGGCTTGAACCATTTTGGTTCAACCAAGCGGTTCAATGTTTGGTTCAACCAAGCGGTTCAATCAAATGGTTCAACAGTTGGTTTAAATCCTTGGTTCAACAAAGTGGTTCAATAGCTTGGTTCAAAGGAGCGATCCAATGTAGAAGTTAAAAGAACCTCCCGAAGGACAAGTACCCTTGTGGAGGGAACTTGGTCAACGAAATTACCCTTCAGAAGGGTCATTTTCAAAAAGGCCGCAATGGCAATTCTTTTGGAATTCAAAAAAGACTAAGGCAGATAAAGGCATAAATTCCTTCGGACTTTTTTTCTGAAGGAATTCCTTCGGACAAAAAGTTTGAAAGAATTCAAGAATTGGCCACGAGCGTAGGAAAACCCGAAGGATATTACAAAGGTGAGAAATTTCTTCAGACTTTTTGTCTACAGGAATTTGTCCCCAGACTTTTTGTTCGTGGGAATTTACCCACAAAAATAAGCCCAGGGAAAATACCTGTGGGAATTGTCTGCAGGAAAGCCCGATGAATAGTCCACTAAAGAAAAAGCTACAAGAGACTCTAAAGAAGCCCGAAGGCCATCTAAAGACCGCCTGAAGGGTAGATACCCTTGTGGGGGGCTCTTCCTAACCCAAAGCAGGTCATTTCTTAAGGCCCAAAAGGGAAACTTCAATCCAAAAAAGTGCCAAATAGAAAATTTGAGAGAGGACCAAGGGGTGATGCGCTCGAAGACGTCAAATTCAACACAGCGAACTAGCCATTGAAAACATAGTGACAAGCGAGCGAACGTCAATTTTAAAGCTCATAAAATAGTTGTTGATCCTTTAAACCTACAAACCCAAATGCATTCACAAGCTTTAAGGGCCAGACCAGTAGAAAGTGAGGAAGGAACAAAACAACAAAGTGAATCCAGGACCCGATTCAATTAACTAGGAAAGGAGGAACGATGAAGGTAGGATCAGATCGCTAGGTGGGCATTGAAAGTTGCAAACTTTCAATAGCGTGACTTGTTTCCCTACATTTATAAAATCAAATGGGTAAATGCTCCTAAGTTCCAACCTGTCTTCTTAACAGATTCCAACACAACATGATGTGTTACTGTTCCTGAGTCCTTCTTGAAGAGGTTATATAAGGGACTCTGTTCTATTGTAAATGGGCTTCTTTTTGACATTCAGAATGAAACTCTGCCCAAATTGAAAGACACTTATGAGACTTTGAGCTCAATTTTTTTATCATATTTTGTTATTGGAATAAGAAAGCAAGTGTTTTTTCAGACTTTGTGTTGTAATATCTTTGTTGTTGAGGAAACTATGCTTATGTATTTTTTCTTAATATATCTTCTATTCATTTAATTCAACAAGCAGAATTAGTGATAGCAGTCAGGAAGGTGTCCTAAAGAGTCAAGTGTGGAGAGACTTTGTGCCCCCATAATTGCCTTTAGTGTGTTTTCTTTTCATTTCTGTGTAAAGGACCTTGGGATAACTTTGTGCCCTCATTGTCCTTCGTATCTTACTCTTGAGCAATCCAGGTGAAGACTTTGTGCTGCATCTCGATTTGATGGTTATTACATCCTTTGCTACATTTTGCATTTACTACCTGGAGTATTCTTGTGGCTTGTTGAATAGTACTTCTAAAAGAAGAGGAGTGTTTTTTGTCATTTTCCTTGAGTTTCTCCTTTGATCCACACACATCATCTCTGAAGAAAGAGAGATGGATGGTTTGTCCTATCCTTGAGTATTATTTTATGTTTATATATATATATATAGCCTATCTATAGGGAACCTCCCCTTGATGAGAAGAGAGATCAATCCCCTTCTGATGTGGTGAACCTACACATTTGGATGACTAATCTTCCTACTTTGGCTGATCAGACCTATTTTGTTTATCAGTACGCTGATCGACAAAATATTCAACCAATAGATAAGACCTGGTCTTCCTCATGATGTACCATATTCTTATTTATTTTCATAATCTTTTTACACACTTTCTAAATCCCATATATTTCTCTTTTGTGAGTTGCATTGTAAAACCATGGATAGGACCTGGTCTTTCTCATAAAATACCATCTTTTGCTTACCTCATTTATTTTTCACATGATTTTTATCACTCTTATGGGTTTTTATTTTATGAGTTGTAGTGTAAGACTGTGGATAGGACCCAACCCTCCTCATAAAATCACCATATTATTAACTCTTTTCCATAATATATTTAACAATGGTTACAAGTTCTTGATCCTTGTTCTCCACTTTATCTTTTACTTATTTTAATAGATGGAATTTACAAAAAAAAATATGTTAGCATGTTTTCATCCACTTTCCTTATTCTTATGATAAGGAATCACACATTACTATCATTTTATCCCTCATTTTACCCCTTTATCACATTTTTCCATTTTAAGTAATTCTAATCATTCCATGTGTCAATCCTATTGATTTCCTATCCTTTCATTCCACATTGGATTAAGCAACGTTGACATCAGTATAGTGCTTTTATTTCACCTAAATTTATGAGACTCTTAGACACCATGCTCTCTGAAGTTCTCTCTCTTAGCAATCAAATCCCAAGTATTCAAATGAAAGTCATCTTTACCATCCATGTTTGGTTTTCCAAATATGTATAGAGGAGGAATAAAAAATATCCATCAAGAAATTCAAAAGCTAAATAATTTGAAACAAAAGGCAATGATATCAAAAAAACAACAGACAAATCTTAAAAGTTAAATCATACCAAAAGACATGATTACAAGCACATCTCCTATCTTTAATTGAAGCTCAAACTCTATAGTTGGCCTCACATAGAGCCAAGGTCCATTGGGGTGTGGTAGGACAGTAGATTAGAATAGGAGAATTAAAACAAATCTATGGTGTTACCTACTTTCTCATGGAATTACCCAATCTTCACAGTAGACCGATGAATTTGTAAGGGGTCCTGAGGAATGGGGGACACATTATGGGAAGGTAGGTCTATTTTAATTTTCATGCATGTAGCTTTCATGAGATGATCTATATACTTCATTTTTTGACCTATGACTTGCGTAGCTAAGATAAGTTCTTCAGAGTCTTTAAGGTCTAAATTCTTCTTATTTTGACAAACCTAATTTGAGTGTCTTGACTTCGATAAAGAGTTCCTCTACCTTGATTTTTACTTTATTCTTCCCTCCACCCATTTCATTTTCCCCCTTGACAGGTAAATTGTGATTCCAAATATGTTTTCCCTCTTCTTTAATTTCTTTATTCTTCACATCTTGAAAATTTGCTAACACTACTTTGTTTTAGTTTTATCTATCCTTATAAGTGAAATAACATGTTTGAGCAACTATGGATTCCTTTCTTTACACCATAGAACTAAATTCCTTGACTTGGTTTGCTTAATTTTACCATTTATCATTTGTTATACTATCATGTTGTCATGGACACCTGAGTTTGTACCCTTTTTCCATTGTTAAGTGAGGTTGGATTGTTACTTATCAGTTGACAATGTTGTTTTCCCTTTTTATGCACCATTTTTCCATTATTGAGTGAGATAAGGATTGTTACTACTCACTCATCAATGTTGTTTTACCAATTTTTTTATTTTACATTTGATGTTTGATTACCATCCTTTTTGACATGTATCTTTGGTTTGATTTGGTGAGTTTGTCTTTCTTAGTTAAGGTTTACTTGTTTGAGTTTTTCAATCTTTAGCAGCCTTGGCTTTTTGGTTACCTAATTTAGTCATATTTTGACTTGGTCATTTGGTCTAATATAACACTTGTCACCCAATCTTGCCAAATTCCCAAGTACATCCTATCCTCATAGCACTAGTTATCTTAGCTTTCCTACATTTGTTTGTTTTTGCTCTTTAGTTTTGTATTCTTTGGTTTGTTGAAAGTAGTCTCTGCACCCTACACAATCAAAACTAACAACATAGTAGACAACCATCCCATGATAAAGGTAAGTCAAGGTACACATCACATTTAATTTTTAGTTATTTCCCTTTTTGTCATCTACTTTCAGTTATTTTATGCTTTAAAATGTTGTAACTTTTTTTAGCGTCAATGTTATGTGTCCTTATGTTCTTTCTCAAAGCACCATCCCTTATTTCACCTTAATGACACGTGATGAGATTCGAGTGGGCCATATGTATATACATAATATTTTCAAAATTTATTAAATACTAATGTTTTACATATTGTAAGAACCTATTGAGACTCAATCTCTTTGAGTGCATGCCTTAAGGGGTGCATCAGGAAAGGGGTGGGTAGACCATTGGTGCTTCGTAGGATTGTTGTCCCTTATTGCCACATATTACCAATCTAACTAGCTCCTAAAAACCATTTCCTAAGCTATTAATCTTTTGTTACACACTCCTCTAATATTTTTCCTCACCTTAGTCTTTTTTGTCAATTAGATGTACTAGGTTGACTGGGTCAACCTTGTACAGTTCTAGGATATTTTCACTTAGGAATTAGGTTATCTTTTGGCCAACCTAGCTCATGACCTAGTGAATAATTATCCAAAAAATTTCTAGGTTGACTAGGTTTACCCTATTGGCTGACATTTTCGAAAGGCTCAAGGGTCAAATCTACCTATAAATACAAGATCATTTCATCATTATTTCAATATGCAATCAAGAGTTATTATTTGCTCATGCTTTTTTACGATCTATTTTTCCACCACTCTACTTGAGGAGTCTTAGCTTAGGGTTTCTACTTGGATAATTTAGTCTTGTGGATAATTCTTGTATGATTTGGCCTTTCTTAATGATTCTTATAAACCACAAAAACCTCTTACAAAGCCTCATTGCTAAGGGAGATATTGAGTCTCGATGGGTTCACATTCAGGTAAGTATTCTCTAACTTTGCTCCTCTTGTTAGTAGATATAATTAGCATATGTATTGGCTTTGAATAATATTACTCTTCATATTCCATGTATTAGGGTCTTACTCATACTTAGCTTAATTGATATTCTCCTATACATGTTTTGATTGTTTATTAACCCCTCATGTTGTGCCAAAAACTTTGGTGAGCACTAGATTATATTTATTTTTCTTGTTATTAGATTAGGTGAAATATCAAAACCTAGGACCCCCTTAGGGTTATTGAATTATTGTGTTAGACTGAAGGCTTTAGAACCCTCTTTAGCATAGTGTATTATGATAAGAGATCTCCTAATCAGGTCTAGTGTATCCCCATATTGGTCATGTTCCTTCTTAACAAATGTGTTCCCAATCAGAAGTGTAGGTATGCTCTATCTTCTCTAAGTTAGGATTGATTTATAGATATGATGCATTTTTTATTGATTTATTGTATGGACTACCAATTCCAAAGTGGTTCATTTATGAACTAAGGTTGGAGAGAGTGCCTACTATGCATTATCATTGGTCTTTGTTGAAAGATACTGACATCCCTTTATAACAAGAAATGAAACCATGGGTCATTGCTCTATAGGAAGAGGAGGCAAGTAGATTAGCCACACCAAGTCATTCAGAATCTCAATCACAAGTTAAGATCCCTACCTCACAGGTGACCCAATCTTTATTTGGTGTCAAATATGATCTAGAGACTGCCAGTTTGCAAAAGGTGATTGAGAAAAAGGTCATCCAAGGTGGTGAGGAAATGACATATCAAAGGGTAGAACCTTTGACTAATTTAACTCAAAGTCAAGGCTAGAGGCTTCGTGAGGATCCAATTTTTTAGGAGGATGTTCTTGAACTAGCTGAAGCACAGTCAGATCAGTTATAATCTATTATTAAAGGGTTAAAGCAATAGAAGAAGAACTTAGAAGAAAAGTCTATCTTGTCAGTGCTAGGAGACATGGTCAAGTAATTTGAAACAACCATGTATGATCTATGCAGATCTTTGAAGGCAATAAAGTCCAAGTAAGACTTGGTGAACAAGTAGGGTACTTTGGCTGTGAGCCAAGTTAGCCTATGGCAAGCTTCAAGCAGCAAGGTGAAAGAATTGATCACTATATTGGTAGAGGATAAATTTTTTGGATTTAAAATAGTTAGCCTAGCCCATTTGAACATGTTTATGGCTATATTGATAGAGAAGATCATATCTTTAAACAAGTGGTCTAATGAAATGAGAGATCTTTCTAATGATCTTAAATAGTTAGAAAATAGGATGGTGTACATATTGGGGAGCTTGATCAAGGATCCTAATTCACTCGGCACCATTGGCTTGATCACTGATGAGGAGTTTAAACATAGAGATACTTAGTTCATGTAGGAGGTAAGGAGTCAAATACAAGGTAAAATAGGGAGAGATAACAAAAGGATCATGGACATGATTTTATTAGCTAAAGGGAAAATTAGTGATGCTAGAAGCATCAAGGAGGATTTATGCTAGGAATATAGGGACCTCAAAGCATTAACAAATTAGGAAAAGGAGATTTCCATGGAACCCATTGTTAACCTCAAATTGATTGATGAGCAACACTATAGAATGAATATCCTACAGCAGAAACAAAGGTCTACAACAATAAAGGAGTTTAAAAGTCAAAATTTGTTGACTTATGAATATTCTCTTGTGTAGGAACATGTATATTTTTAAAAATAAATATTATTTTTGTAAAATTATGTGAAAATTTGTAAAGTACATTGATTATAGGTCAGTCCATTTATAAAGTGTCTATTTCTAGAATGTTGTAGAAGGACAATTGTCCTAGACACTTGTATAATTATCATTTGACATGATTGACCGACATACTTCCTTAGTAATCTATATAAGGAGTGTTGTCATTTGTAAAGAGGAGGGGGTTTTTGAGTAAAAACTATTTGTAAAATTGGAGCAGTTAATACAAGCAAGGAATTCTACAAAGTTTTTCCAGTATTTATTTGTGTGTTTGCTATTATGGTTTTTTCCTCACTTATTTGTTTGGATGTTCAGATTTGAATGGTTTTCATTAATTCTTGATGTGCATATATGAATGCAAATTTGTCAATTTGTGTTTATGCTAGGTTTATTGAAATATCTTAGGTTCATTTCATTTTTCATGTTTTATTTATAGATGTTCTAATGCAATTTGCTTATGGAAGTAAATCTCTAAAGTGAAATTGATTTCTTATTTGCATTGTTTCACCTTTCTCGTAGACATTTTCTTGGTACATGGTAGGATATGTACTTAAGCTATTTCATGTCATGTATTGATTTGAATGTATGTCTTGATGAAATCTAAACTTTGTCATAATGTCTGGACTAAAAATCTAAACACCTTCTTTATGTCTTACCCTTCCTTTTACTCATTTTTTGATCAATTCACTTTAGTTTAACTTTCATTGTAAATATACATGCTAGGTTAGACATTAGATCTCAGGTTTTGATCATAATTCACTATATTTAGTTTAGATTATCTTCAAATTTCACAAGAAAACTTTTAGACCAAGGTTGCCCCCACAAACTAGTTATATTATCATTTCGTGAAATAGTTACATTGCTTTTCCGTAATTCCACCAAAGATATCAAGAATATCACAACTAGCTACTCATGCAATGGATTATTTGAGTCCAAAAATGAGAAGAGTGTTTCCTAACACTCTATAAACCCTATGATACACTTTTAGGCATCAATAGGTCGGTTTCACAACACCAATCATTTATCATCAAGTAACCCCAGCTCTTGTAAGCAATCTACTCGATATTCTTCATCATCTAGGACATGATTCAAATAGATGTGTAATGATGGTAACTCAACCTCAATGGGAAGAATGGCCTCAATTCCATAAATAAGTGAGTATGGAGTGGCACCTATGGGAGTGTGGTGATTGGTATGGTATGCCCAGAGGGCACAAAATATCTAAAGGTGCCAATCACTACCGGCATCATTGATAATCTTTTTAAGGATGTTGACAATGGTCTTGTTTGATGCTTCTTCCTGGCCATTGCCTTAAGGGTAATATTCCATGGAAAAAGGTTTAGTAATCTTATACTCAACACATAATGATTTGACATCCTTATTTTTGAATGATCCATCATTATCAGATATAATGTTAGAGGGAATGTCATAAGGACAAATGAGATGGTTGAATATGAATTTGGAAATTTGCTTTCCAATCACGTGAGGGGTATAACTTTAACCCATTTAGTGAAATATTATGTGGTGGTAAGGATATGTTTATGTCCATCAGATGAGGTGGGGTTTATCTTCCTAATGAGATTGAGGCCCCATGTAGCAAATGGCCATGGTGTCAACATTGGTTTCAGAGTCTTGATCGGGGCATGAATCAGATTAGCATGCCATTGACATTTATCACATATTTTTACATATGCAGTTGCATCTACATCCATCATGGTCCAATAATAACCAGTATGAAAAATCTTTTTGGATAGGACTGCCAAACTAGTGTGGGCTCCACATACCCCTTTATGAACTTCCTATAACATTAGTATAGATTCTATCAAATTTAAATAATGAAGCAGAGTTCTATCAAAATTGTGGTGGTATAAGGTTGGTCTAAGTAAGGTATAACATTGTGCATTATGGATGAAGGCTTTAGATTATTTTTGGGATAAGTCAGTTGGCATAATATGGTCATGAGGATAAGTGTAAAGGTCTGAATACCAAGTAGAGATGGGACTAACAATATCGGAGATCATTGTGATGGTTGATGGTTCATGAGATGGTGCTAGAAGATTTTCAACAAGAAATTGGTAGTCTTTTGTCATATATGTATGTTGAATCAATGATCCAATAGTATCTAATGCATCTATTGTTATGTTACTTGCCCTTGGTATATGCTCAAATTAGATGTCGGCAATTTTCTGCTTGAGTATATCAACTATTGCTTTATAGGGAACCAACTTGTCATATTTGGTTTGTAACCTAATTTATAATTAACTATGAATCACAATAAAACTTTAGATGATATATGTTCCATTATACTACCTGTCAAAGCCCTACCATGAGTGTTTCATATTCGACCATGTTATTGGTATAAGGAAAATTGATTCTGAATGACTTAAGGATTAGATCCCCCTATGGAGTGATAAACAAAAGTCCTACCCCTGATCCATGTGTTATGAATGAACCATCAAAATATAGCTTCCTATGTTGCTCCTCAAGAGGTGTCTCAATGATGGTCATGATGGATTCATCAAAAAATTGGAATGTGAGTGGCTCTATATCTTTAAAGGGTACTTCAACAAGTTGATCTGTAAGAACTTACCCCTTATTGCTTTATAGTTCACATATTCTATCTCAAACTCACTAAGGAGCATGATCCACTTGGCCATGTGGCCTTATAAAATTATTTTATATAGTAGATACTTGAGTGGATCTATTTTTGTATTCATATGCTAGTAGATACTTGAGTGGATCTATTAATTTATGACTTAGATAGTATATGGCATGGTCCTTTCCATTATTATCATGTTGAGCTAGAAGTTTCCTCAGGGCTTTATCTATCACTGATATATATAGTAGGAATGGTTTCCCTAGCATATGAGGTAATAAAACTAGTAGATTTTCAAGATAGTCCTTTAGCTATTGAAAAGCTTTATGACAATCATCATCTCAAAGAAATGTTACACATTTCTTCAAAATATGTGTAAAAGGATGGCACTTGTCAGCCAACTGAGATATGAAGCATCAAATAAACTAGATCTTGCCTTACAAACTATAGAGTTGTTTCAAATTGGTCGATGGTGGCATGTATATTATGGCTCATACTTTAGCTAGATTGAATTCAATGCCCCTATGAGACACAATGAAGCCAAGCAATTTTCTTAAAGTGACTCTAAAAACACATTTATTAGGGTTGATCATAACATTGCTTTCCCATAATTGCTCAAATATCCTCCTCACTATTGTTGGATGTTCAGCCCTGGTCTTTGATTTGCCTATTATGTCATCGATGTAGTCTTCAATAATGTCATGTATCATATCATGAAATATGACTGTCATGGCTCTTGTATAAATGGCCCCTACATTCTTAAGACCAAATGGCATAACCTGATTATAGAATGTTCCCCATAGAGTGGTGAATGTTTTTTTGTGTTGGTCTTCTGGTGCTATTCAAATCTGATTCTAGCCAGAGAATCCATCCATTAGTGAAATCATCTCATAACCTATTGTGGAGTGATAATCATATCAATATTAGCCAAAGAAAAGTCATCCTTAAGGAAAGCTTGTTAATCTCCTTGAAATTAGTGTAGATTTTGATTCCTTTTAGGTTTTTATGGACTGGCACTACATTGGAAATCCATTCAAAAAAGTTGATTGGCCTAATACATCTTGCTTCCAAGAGATTTTCCAACTCTTTCTTTACTAATATAACAATGTGAAGATGCATTTTTCATAATTTTTTATTCACTAATTTGGCATCAGGATGTACCACAAGGTGGTGAACAACCAATGCGAGTTCCAAACCAGGCATGTCAGAATATGCCTGTGTAAATATATCTATAAATTCCATTAATAGGCCTATAAGGATTTCATGTTCCTCCTCAATAAGGGACACACCTAGTTTAATCCACTTTGGGTAATCCAAATACCCAATGTTTACCTCTATTGTGTCTTCCACTAGAAGGGTCAAACCATCTTCAAGAATAGTGGGCAAATATTTGAATTGTTTGGCAATGTTAGAGTCCTCTATTAGGACTTATTGTTCAAGTTCTCCTAGGCATGATGAATTATAATCCCCCAAGGGTAGGGATGGCCATGTAACAAAGACTGTTGGAAACTCTTAAATGATGCAATAAAATGCATGTCATTCTTTAAGATTGAACTTAGACCCATAGGTAAGTTCCTTGTTGGTGATTTCCTCAATGATTCATTCAAAATCCTATTCTTCATCAAGAATAAACTTAGACCCATAGAAAAGTTCATTATTGGTGGTTTCCTAGTCTATATGTGAAGAAGGTTGAACACCCTCATCTAGTGGCTCCTAAAACAAGGTTTCACCACTAGACTGGACTTTATCTTTACTTTTTCCTTGGTCCAAAAGTGCCTCAAAGAGGTTTTCACCTTGGGACCTCAATGTTTTATTTATTTTCTTTTGGCCAAGGGTGTTCACTCACTCTCCAAAATAGGCTTAAAGATCCAACTTGATTGAGAACCCTTTTTTATGATCTCTTAATGAAACATTATTCCTAAGGCCTAGAAAATCACAGAAGGCCTCATCATTTTGGAACTTGTCAACTGACACGTTGGATTCTTGTTGGTCCTAGTCTATTAGTTGGGGATAATATAATGGTAATGGGTTATGATGAAAGACTAGTCAAAGGGTACAAATGGCATTAATGTCAACTAAATTGGTATGGGTTAGGACATCAAATTGGCTATGATCAGATTCTACTTTGTTGTCAGCATCATCATCACTAGTCATTGGTGATGGAGCTCAAATAAGATACACGGGGTCACCCCCAAGTGGTTTAAATCCAATTCCATAGGTTTCTTTGTACTTAGTCATATAAATTGGCTCAAGTGTTCCCTATTGATTCAGCCCAAGGTTTCCTACTTCATAGTCTTGGTTCTCCATAATCTAATTAGGAATGGGATATTTGGATTTCTTGTAACATTTGGCCAATCTGTCATTATAAAACCATGATTCATCGCCTTTGAGAGGGTCCTTTTCTTAGCCAAAGATGAGTATGAAAGTGATAGGTGTTGTACTATGCAGATGGCCTTTTCCCTTTCTTTTCCATTACATGAGTGGTTTGGATTTTGGTCTTCTAAAGGACTTTGCGTTTTGTGGAAGTTTTGTAATGTGAAATGTGTTACGGGTCAAGTACTCTCCTGGGCCATTATCCAAAATAGTGTAATGATTGGACATCTTAAGAGGTGGCATGTGGGAAAGTGAATCAAGGGTATCAAGGTTAATGCAGTTGGCCTCTGGTGAATCAACAAGTATTCGCTTTCCCTTGTCTTCTTGGGTAACTAGAGTCATTCCTAAATGGTAGTTATAGATCTTGAACTCGACCTCTAAATGTTTACAATGATTGTACATATGCAAATATTTCTAAATAGTAACCTCCATCCCTGAATGAGGGATTTCATGTATTTCATGTAGCCAAGGTCGACCCAAAAGCATGTTATATGACAAGTCAAGATCTAACACATGGTAAAGTGTATCATGGGTCAAAGGCTTGATGATAACTAGTAAGCTGATGGTACCTTGTGATTCTTGTTCCTCATTATTGTAGGCTTTGATGGTGATTATTTCTATTTGGAGATTTATTGTCATCTACCCGAGAAGATTGATGAGCTTTAGAGACACACTATTCAAGCATGATCCATTTTTTATGAGGACATGTTTCACTTTGTGTCATATTATGTAGACCTCAATGTATAAAGGATTACTATGCAATCGGCCAAGGGGTGACATATCGCTTTGATTGAAAGTTAGTTGTTATCTTAGATCTAGGTATCCAACCAATGCTTGAAATTTGTTAGAAGATATGTCATTGGGAAATTTTGATTAGACAAGGAACTCAGTCAAGATGTTTTTGTGGATAGTAGACGTACACAACAAATCTAAAATAGAGATTTATGTAGGCATATTTTACAATTATTCCACAATGTCAAATGTATTTTCTTGAACCATAGTAAATGGCTTGTTTTGATGTAAAATGATTGGTTGGATGATGGGTGAAGTGGTAGATGGTTGTGGGCCTGGTATGGTAATCTTTAACCATCAAGTTGTGATTGCATAATCAAGATTAGGTATAGGACTAGTGTTACTAACAAATGATGGTAGAGGGGGCCTAGATAGGATAATTCTTAGTTGCCAATGCACTTGTGTGTGGTCACAAGAAAATTATGAGATATAAGTATAAGGTCCAAACATGGGTATCCCTACTTTCTAGTTCAACTTTATGCGATCCTAGGTCAAGGAAGGATTACCAGAATAGGTTGGTTGATGAGGAATGTGTGCACCAAATTTGGGATTCAAACCAAATATTATCAAAGAGATAATGGAAACCCAAAGATAATGACACCAATAGGAAGGGATAGAAAAGGCAAATAAGAATGCAAAGCTCATGCTTACCATCATTTTTACCTTCTCATAGCTCTGATCCAAGATTTGTTGCTTGAACTTGATTGTTAGATTGCTTGTAGATGCTTGATAATGACTTGGATAGGCTTGACAATGGTTTGTTTCCTTGCTTGTGCTATTTCTTAATGCATTCATTCACTTCTTCATTAGCTTGAGCAAGTGAGGATGTGTTTGGTTTTATAGATTCATGGAGGGAGATCGTATGGTCCAAATTTCAATTTTGGGCCATCCAGATCTAGGGTGGAGGATTTTCTATGGAATTTTTAATTCCATGGAATCCTCTAGAATAGAGAATTCTAGAGGAAGAGGGCTAGAATGGAGAGATTTCTAGAATTCTCTAATTATAGAGATCTCCTCATAGGGTTTTAGGGGTTTAAGAAAGGCTAGTGTAGGGTGGTGGGTGGGTAGCTAGGATTTTCTTGAATTTTTAATTGGCAAGTGGGATTAGGGGTAGTTTTAGGAGGTGATAGGTTTTGTTTAGGGAATAATGATAGGATTAATTGGTTTTGAGATGGGATATGGTAATGGTTACAAAAATTAGGCCGAGGGTTATTATGGCTAGGAAATGGGATAATTAGTAGAGCAAGCACATTTTAGTGCATACAGAATGATTAATAATAGTCTTATCTCATTGGTACTTGGTCTCAAATTAATGTAAATGGTGTTAATGTGACCTCCTGCAATATGGCCTATAATCAAGCTGTAGTCATGTGCAACCGCATGGTAAGTTTGTTGGTTATTTGCACCATTCTAACCTTGGTTCTATCTATTATTTTGTTGTTGGTGGTTCAGTTAATTCTATTGGTTTAGCCTTGGTTTTTGATACTATTATTTTTGTTATTATTGTACTAGTTGTTGTTGTTGTTTTTATTGGTTATTATGTTGAGGAAATGGATTCTGATAAATGCCAAGGTTCTAATTGGATGTAGAAGCTCCATAATCCAATGAGATCTCTCCATTTTCAATCATATTCTCAATCACATGTTTAATTTGCACACATTTTTACAAATTATGGTCATTGACCTGATGATATTTGCATAATTCATTTGGCCTTTATCAGTTTGGAATGTTGGCACCCTCAAGAATTTGCCCTTTCATAATAGGCCATCTAATCAAGATAGCTATAAAAAATTTACAAAACATTGATTCAATGGGTTCTCCAAGGTTTCTAAAGGCATGACAAGTAGGCATATTTCTTCTTAGAGGAGGGTTTTTCAAAGGCATAGGTTATTGTGTTTGTTGTATTTGTTGTACTAGTCTAGGTTATGGTGTTTTTTGCACATGATGCATCTACTAAAAAGGTTATTAGTTAGGAGTTATATGCACATGTGGTATAGGTTTGGTAAATGGTGGTTACACCATTTGGACATTTCATGACTTTGTTACTCTATTTCTTATAAAATTCTTATTGTGATTGAATTGCTTGGGTCTGTCAAAATAATTGGTCTAGGTTTGTTGTGACACTTGTGCTTGGACTGGATTTTGATCCTGGCCATTGTTTTAATTTTGGTTATGGCTTTGATTTGATGATGCTAGTTGAATGGTTCCTTTATTAATGAGGGATCTTTCAATCACCAAGCTTTTGTTAATGATCTCTTTAAATGTATGTGCACATTATAACTCCAAATTGTAAGATATATTACTATGTAGATTTTTGGTAAACATAGTAGCTTGTTGTTTATCTATTAGACTGTGGGTAAATTGGCTTACAAGAGATCTCCATTACTATAAATAGCTTGTGAAGCTTTCTCCAACTTTTTATTTGGCCTGTGTTAAGTCCACCAATGAAATATCTTACTCGAGATTGTAAGAAAAGTGTTATATGAACTTGTATAAAATATCATCAAAATTAGATACTAAATTCTTGAGCAACTTCAGGAACCATTCCAAAGCTCGCCCTGCTAGAATTCTTGGAAACAATAATAGGTATATATCACTATAGGCCATTGGTTGGCATGCAACAAATAATTCCATCAAATGGGCCTTGGGGTCACCTTTACCCTTGTATTTTTCAAACATTGGTGTAGCATACCCTAGAGGAAATGGTATCTATAAGTACTCCATGTTGAAAGGGTAAGAACACACATCATCCAACTTGAACTTTTTGGTCTATTTTCCCACTTAAATGAGTGCAATTGAATCCTTCATTTTTTGTAGCTCCTATGCAAGGAATCCAATGGGATCATTGGCCTATTAAGGTGGAGGTTATGTATTCAAAATTAAATTAATTTGACTAGGGTATGATGGAGGTATTTATTGGGGAATATTGGATTGGCTAGGAAATGGACCAGGAATACACATATGTGGGTTAGGGTACAATTGTTGAAATTGCACTTGTGGTTATGTGATATTCTGGTTGGGATTGATTATGTTGACTTAATACTATGGTTGGGATGGAGTTATATAACCATACTATGCCTATTAAGTTTGAATAGGGACATGCTACCGACTAGGCATCCCTGGTTCATTAAGAGGGACTTGTGAACCAAGACCTCATCACTAAACTTATGGCACATTCTACATGAAAGGAAATTGTTGCTTATTAGGAACTTGAGGAACATTGGAACCTCTTTATTGTGTGAATCCTTATTGGGAATTATATGCATGTTGTAGATTCGGCATCTGTTGCTGATCAATATTTACATATTATTAGTTAGACATTGTTTGGTTTTGGATTGGCATATTAGTATGTGACTAAAGAGGTATGTTTACTACTACTTGGCAAGGTGGAACATTGGTTTCCCCTTATTGAGGGGGAAAAATGTTTGACCTCTATTACATAGGTATGTTTGACAATACTACTTGTCACATATTGGGGTGGAGTAAGATTTGTCACATTCTATTATGGTATGGCACTAGTCATTGGCTGACTACTTAATCCTTGTTGTTAGGTGTTAGAATAAGTAGTTGGTTGAGGTTGAGAAGTAAAAACTCATACCCCTTGATTTTTTGGACTACTCATGGTGCTAGTTAAAAGCACATTTTATTGTTAACCATGTGTTTGTGTGCTAACACCACTTTGGTTTGGATTGGACATTATTGGCATATTGTCCAATACATTTTTCTCACTATTCTATGTAGAATAAAAAGATACTTCCTCGATGACTAGGGTATTAAACATGTTTTCTCAAAAAGTGCTTTGTGTAACTGGGTTAAAACCTTGATTTTCTTGACCAATCAACTCAAGTAAGACTCTCATTGAAGGAAGTGTCTTAATAAGATGTGCATTTAATATGGACATATTATTAAAGTTATGATCTAGGTTTTGATATGTATGGTATGATGTTTGCATTTGAAATAATTGGTTTTCTATGAGGCCTCCTTGTGTGATAAGCATACATAGATCTTGATATGGCATCGATACAATGGTATTAGGGTTGCTAGAAGAGGCGTGTTCATTATTTTGATTATAAGCCATGTTATAAGGCTCTCTTACTAGACTTAGAAAATTTTCATGCCCTACCTCTGTGGCTCTATTAGGATCATAAACTAATGACATTGTAATGTACTAAGGTTATCGTTAGACATTATCTATAATCATAGGTAAACAAGCTAAATATCAGGTTGTTTGTTCTTGGTCTTGCTCTGTGTAAGGAGGAGTTCTAAAAAAATAATTGGCCAAAGGATTTTGACTTTGTTCCCTTTGTAGCTCTAAGAATCTAAATGGAACCACTAGTGTTTGGCAAAGGTTACATAGGATACTTAAACAAACCTATAAGAGGCTAAAACGCTCAATGATTCTATTGGCTACAAGAGATCTATAGTGGCTATCTAATTTGTCAGCTTACACCAATATATAGATAGACTTGTAAACTAGGTTAGGGATAGCATGATCAAATGCACAAAGGACACAGGTATCTCTAGTCGATCTAACCACAGTAAAGTAAGTAGCTAGGACTAGATAACTGATTACATATGAATTATGGAAAAAATAATGCCAAATAAAGAGAGTTAACAAATGATATGTAAATATAGAATCTAAGTCACTTTCAGGTCAAATGAAATAAATTTTAAGTAATAAAAACATTTTCAAGCAAGGGTTCAAGAGCATGCCTAGTCTAGGTTTGAGTTATCTTTCACTTTCAACACTATTGTTTTCTAACAATGTAATTTCTAGTTTATCAAGAGAGAGATATTATTTAAGCAAGTTGTATAGATCATTTTGAACATATATAATCCTACTATGTAATGAGAAAACATTTACAATGCAAACATAACATATAATGGAAAATATTTCAAGTGATGAAGATATATTTCAACCATATACAAAATGCATAAACTTCAAAAACTATTATAATACTACCCTAAACAAGCTAAATCAGTAGAACAAATCAAACCCTAACATCTATACTCCTAAAAATAAACAAGCATTTCACTTTGCAAAGCAAAGTGCCCTCATATCAAACTCAAGAGAGATGTGTAGATTTTATACCAAATGATTATCCAAGCTAGGATGCAAGAGAGGAAGAAGATCAAGATGTGTGGGAGTTGAGTCTAGACCAAGAGCCAAAAGTTGTGGAAGAGGTGAAGGAGAATATACCAATGTAAGGAACATAAAATACAAATGCAATAGATTCTTGAGGGAGCAAGGAGAAACCCACAAACTTTAGGAACACTTTAGATATCAATATGAATCACCAAGAATAGTTACAGTAGAGTAGGGCATCCCTTGTCACAATGAAAGCTATTGTGACAAGCAAAAACCAAGAGAGATTCAAGGAGGCAACCAAGCTTTGAGTGTGATGATCAAGTGGAAAGATAAAAAAAAGAATGCAAGAGATAGATTATAGAAGAGGCTCAAATGAATGAGAAAGAGGCATATATCTCAACCCTAATCCACCAATAAGCCAAAAACTAGATTTTTTTAGCCATTTGGGCCCAAATAGGGTAATTTTTCATGCATTCTACCTAGGATGTGGATTTTGTGAAGGAAACATGTGGCTTAGGCTATGGTTTTCCTCCATAAGCTATGGCCTAGGTCAAACAGCTACCTAAGATGGTCAACAAGCTTTTGAAAGGGCCCTAGGGGGTCCCTAGAGAGCCTATCTAGCATGAGAAAGGACCAAGATGGACTACATATGTGTAGGGGATGAGAATATGACGTAAAAAGGTCCAAATAAGTGGGGAATTTCTTCAAGTAGGATAACCAAGGTTAGTAGTCTGACAAGTGAGTCAATGTGTAATCATAGGGAGGAGTTGGGTCATGGAAGTATAATTACACCTTTATTTGAGTTTTGTATGGTGGATAAGAATCCATGTCCCAAATAACATCATCTCCATAAGGGTCCTAAACAAATTCCTCTTATGTGACAACATTTCCATATCCTAGATTATACATGGCTCTACTACTTGTATAGTGAGACAGGGTCAAAATCAAATGGCAAATATTTCATGACAAGATAGGATGAGAGTTCTACAAACTCTGAAAAGCTATGTCTGAAAAGACAAAAGGTTTAACTAGGTCTAACTTGGTCAAAAGGGATGGAGTTGTATCTCCAAAAGTTCTATGCTAAGATTTGGTAAAAATAGTATAATGTCAAATGTCTAATGTTAAATGCTTCACACAAATAAGGTCAAGTAAAATGTAATAAAAACAAGATGCCAAATTCTAGGTCCAAATATGTTCCAAGTAGGTCTAAACTAAGAAAGGGAAAAGAGTCGCTAGGACTTTTGGCCAAATACGACATCAAAAACTAGGCTCAAACAAGACATGTGCTAGGACTTTTGGCCAAACTCAACGTCAAAAGATAGACTTGAAACAAAGGAGATGGTATTAATCTAAAAAACTTGGAACACTTTTGCATAAATAAGGCACTTGATTCTAGACATAAATGTGATCAAATTGGTATAAGGCACTAACAAAATGCATTTGAGGATGGACTAATTTTCAAAAATGAAGGCACAAACAATGTGGTTTTCAAATTTTGGGTCAAAAATTAACCTAAGTTACGCAACCTAAAAGAGAAATATATGTGTATCAACCCTTGCGTGTTGAGGCCTACATAGAAATCCATCAATGTTTGGATCTAAACTTGTAAAATTTAATCAAGGACCCAACTTAAGAAAACTTAAGAATTAATAACCAACAAGCTAGGAAAATTTGAACAACATAACTTTACTAAAACAAAGATCCAATAAGGCATAAATGGTTGGTTTAAATAATGACAAATTTGGACACAAGACAAGACAAATCTTTTGAAATAATTTAAGTAGCTTAACGGTGTTAGTGCTCTCAAAAGATGTAAAAATGTTTTGTTTCAAAGACTTCTAAGGCTCAAAACTTGAATTTATTTGGGCAACATAATGTTACCCATTTCAATCAAGTGACACACACAATGTTTTTGACATAAAAGTTTTATAAGTTTAAATTGAGGTGTCAAATGGATGACATAACGCCTCCTCAAACAATAGAGTAGTATAGATAATTAAACTTGTATGACATGGTTTAAATAAAGTTTAATCACAAAGCACCAAGTAATAAAAGAATAAATGACAACAATACAACTAAGTATATCATCCTAAATCCTATCAAAGTGTGGCAAAGTGGGGTTGACTAAAACTTATAAGTTATGACCATCTATATTGATTCCAAGTGTGGTTAATATAAGAGAAGCATCACATCAATTGAGTTCATACCAATCAACTTATCATGCAAGGGTCTATTCCTTTTCATGACAATACCATGTGTGGATTACTTAGTGGTATCCCCTGGTTTACTAGATTGACTCAGGCTTTTATTACTAAAGGAAATGTTAGCCGCTTAACCCCCTGGCTCTAGTAGTATGCATACCCTAATTTGTATACCCCATCATGGAGTGAGATTGAAACATTGCCAGGAGATGAAGCCCTAGGTCAATGCTTCCCTAAAGAACTTGCAAGAGGTAATGACATCCCCTTCACATACATGAAAAATAAAGATTAGTAGAAAGATTTTAGGGTTGTTTTTAGATCAACCAATACCATACGGGTTTTGTGGAGAGCCTAGGCAACTTTCTTTCTATGCTTTGGACTAGGCACTAAATGCAATGAAACGGTGCTTTTGATCCCATAATTTCTCTATAGGGGATGGGGGGAGAGTATACACATGTTATTATTTTTGTGAAAATAAATAATCAAGAAAAAAATTCAAGCATTTACGAGTGAAGTTTGATTTTAGGCACCAAATTGAAATGTGATGTTGTTCTTTACTTGGCCCCTTGGCTTAAGTGCAAAAAATTGAAAGAATTGAACAAAACAACTTAGGAAAAAGCATCTATGTCCATTTTAATCTCAAAATCTAAAAGTTCAAGATTTAACCTAAGTTCATTTTTAAACACTAAAAGTAAGTGTTCAAGACTTAAGCATTCATTTTAAGCATCAATAATGAAGTGTTTGCAAACATTAGCAATTACTAATTCCTTTTAAACACCAAAATATAAATGTGCAAGATCTAACATGTTCATTTTAGTACACAAATTGAAATGTGTCAAATTTAATCTCAAAATCTAAAAGTTCAAGATTTAACCTAAGTTCATTTTTAAACACTAAAAGTAAGTGTTCAAGACTTAAGCATTCATTTTAAGCATCAATAATGAAGTGTTTGCAAACATTAGAAATTACTAATTCCTTTTAAACATCAAAATCTAAATGTGCAAGATCTAACATGTTCATTTTAGTACACAAATTGAAATGTGTCAAATTTAATCTCAAAATCTAAAAGTTCAAGATTTAACCTAAGTTCATTTTTAAACACTAAAAGTAAGTGTTCAAGACTTAAGCATTCATTTTAAGCATCAATAATGAAGTGTTTGCAAACATTAGCAATGACTAATTCCTTTTAAACACCAAAATATAAATGTGCGAGATCTAACATGTTCCTTTTAAGAGCCTAAAACTAAATGTTCTTTAGCCAAAACTAAAAAAATTGTGTTCCAATTACGTCCATGATCTGAAATTGTTAGATAGTAACCTTCTACTTTGAAGCACTTTTGATTATGAGTAAATGAACTTAGGAAAAAGAGCTCTCAGGTTTTAATTTTGGAAAACATAGTGACCATGACTGATCATAAATGATCGATGTTGATTCAAGGCAACTGATACAATTGGTTCATAGAAAATTGATGTCGATTATGAAAATCAACATTGGTCGATTAAGACTGTCATCAATGATCTATGAACCCGAAGGCAAAACCACAAAATATGAACACATTAGATTAGTCTAAAAAATGATAAAAATTTCTAGAAACCTACAAGACAAGGATTAGACAAAATGTTTAGGAGCTACTGAGATCAAGATATATCTATTAAGAATACTAAAAACATTCAAAATGCAATCTTGGTAAACTATGTTCTACCCTACCTATCGATCAATGGTGATTAGAAGGAACTGATCTCAGTTGGGTAAACTAATAATGGTCACATAGAATCAATGTCAGTTAGTCCTAATCGGTATTGATCTCTATGTAGATCTGAGATAATTCAAAAATAAAAAATGTGTCAAAATCAAAGTTGAAACTACAAATTTGAAAGAATTTAAGCATTCATTTATCAATTTTTGACTTGCATCTTCATATCCTTGCTATGTGGGATGCTTCTTGTCCCATCGAGCATGCTATTTGTGATAAGGAATTTAAGAAGGTTGATTAGATCATATGTTAGCTTCAAAATGAAAAGAAATAAAAATGAAAACAAACACATTAACATTCATAACACTATCTTGCCTAGATCAAAGGGATGAGCATAGTGAAGAAACAAAAAATGATAAATCTTAACTAAAATGCAAGAAACCATACATTACTTACCTTTATTGAATGCTACAAATGATGTGTTCGGTTAAATTGCTTGGCTTGTACTCAAGAAGTCTTTGGAAAATGGAGTTGTGTGGCTCCTTCTTTCCTTAGCACCATTGTTGGCTTTGTAGCTTAATGTGGCTCAAAGTGGCTTGGCTTAGAATTTTGGCATTATAACTTTATAGCTTTGAATCATGCACCAAATCTTGCATTATAACATTACTATGTCCAAACTCTCCAAATGAAGAGTTCTAAGCTTGTATTTATAGGTTTAGCAAATAACCCTAACCTAAAGTGAGTTAGGGTGTAGTTAGAGCTTGGAATGGGTTCAAACCTAACCTTTATGAGTTAATTAACCCCAATAGAGTTAAAAGGTGTCTAAAGCTCATGATTAGCATGGAATAGGCATGGGTGAGATATTTTGGATTTTGGATAACTCACAAAAGGTAATTATGACTTACTAGGATATTTTTTTGATTTTTGAATTTCTTTTTTGATAATTTATTTAATTGCTCAAGAATGAATTCAATTAGGAATTTTATTAGGATTTGTATGTTAATTAATTATTTTTAGGCATTTGAACATTTACAAGTTTTGATTTAATTTGATGTGTGCATTTGCTTTATTTAATTGATTTTAGGTCAAATTTCATGTTATGAAGCCAAATTCGAGACATTTAGAAATTCTTAGGCTAGATGTGTAAAGGTTGGTAAGAATTGATCTAAAGTCGGGTATGAATCCATTGGTGGCTATTTTAGGTGTCTACACCTATATTTAATGCTACTAAGTTTTTTATTCCTCGTAATTATTATGATGAGGTGGATGATAAAGACCATCAAACAAAAATATGGTTAACATGTTTATATAAAAAAATTAGTGTTGGGAACTCACCTATTATAGATACTATCAAATGTTTAGGTGAGATGGATGAATTTATTTATACTATTTATAAATCATACCCAAAAAAAATATGTTTGGAACATGAGATCTTTGTGAAGGTGAACCAGAATGGTCTGAAGGGTTTCCATGTTTAATGCAGCTATGGCAAGCTATTCTTGTTATTCCAGTGAGAAAGATAATATGTGAAAGAGGTTTCTCAAAGTTAAATAGGATAAAAAATGATGATCAATCTAGAATTTATTTGAAAACATTAGATATGTTAATGTTTATTTCCCTTTGTGCACTTCATTCTCTAAATGAGGTAGATTGGAATGTTATTTATGATGAATGGATGTACATAAAAGTGCAAAGGCCTCTTCCTCTAGATGAATAGATCCATTACTAAAATACTTTAGAATAGAAGAATAGAATAAAATAAAAACTTCACAATAGTTGTAGTATTAGAAGGAAATTTTTGAATAGAAGTTGAAACCAACAGTAAAAGTTAAATAAATATACATTTTATTTTTTTGTGTTTGAATCATTCTCCAATAAATTAAAATTCAAACTTATATAGTTCATAATTTTAGTGATCAACATTATGTAAGTGAAGTGAAAGTTGATTGGAATTGATTTTAATATTAAGATTGTTTATAATCATTAATATAACATTACATTTATATATGTTTAATTATTAGACTATGAATAGGTACCGTTAATGCCCTTCTTATTGGATTGGGTGTAGATGTAGCATTAATGAGCTAGGTTGGTCTTGGAAGTTTATTGTGTACTGACAAAAGTAGTGTATATAGGTAAAAATAAAAGCATGATGTTATTCTGGATCACATTTTTGGTTTTAGTTGTATGCCCAAGTTGGCTACTGTATTCCTACTTCCATCTCCAACCAATGGTTGGGGTGGGTAGGGATACCCACTAATGGATGGGCTCAATAGGTGTATGGACTGGGTCTTGGAATACAAAGTAATTGTTGTGAAATGAACCAGTTACATATGGGAGTTATGAATATTTGAGTTGATCTTGTAAGTGTAACATTACATAGTTAGATTTTATTCAACCCAGTTCTGTGATTTAAATGTTTTATTTTAGCTTGCCCTTGGAAAATAGTTGTACATTTAATTTTTATAAAGTAAGATGTTATGAATTATGATTATTGTGACTTGTATCCGTTTTGTTAGGTTGTGGAGCTAAAAGCTTCACCAAGATGCAAACAGGAGAAGTCACGGAGGATGCGAGTTGCAGAATCAATTGCAGGAAAAATGGCATCGGTCTGATCAGCCAACGTCGGTCAGATAGCAAGAGGAAGCAACCGGCGTCGGTTACCAATCGGCCGACATCGGTCATGGAGGTGCCGACGTCGGCAGCCTGTGTGAGAACAGGCAGTTTGCATGACGAATCCGGGAGAGTCTATTTTGAGACTGTTAGTTTGCATGTTGAAGGCTAGTCGTAGTCTTGAGTTGCGAGTCTAATTATTGTAATTAGGTTAGTCTAATTATTGTAAGCATGAGATCTATATATGGACTCATGGGCTGTATTGTATGTGTGTGCTAGAAATCCAGAGAGCTTTTAGAGAGAGCTAGTGTAGCTCCTCCTAGTTCCAAAGGGGTGCTGGGTGTGTATGATCAGGGAGAGTTGCAAGGTCTGCAAGGTCAAGGAGCTGATCCACTGGAGTACTGGTTGAAGAATCATAAGGACTTGGTGAGGTAAGGACAAGGGTTCTTCAGGGGTGTAGAGATATCTACATGGTGAGTAAGGTCTAGTGATTTGCAGGTAGCAGAGAGCAGGGGATCTACTTGGAGTACGGTTGTGTACTTGGTGAACTGGCAGCGTGTTACTGACTGGTTGGAGAGGTGAACATCAATTCTATATTGGAGTTGATTGTTGGAACCGAGAGAGAGAGGGAAGAAGGTCTTGAGGTGTGGCGAACCTTTGAGGTGGAGGAAGAAGTGGCATCTTCCTTATTGTATATTCTTCTATGTATATAATACAATTGTGTATTGTCTCTTAATTCCTGTGTTGTTTCATATTTCTAGTTACTTATTGATTCTGGTATAATTCCGTGTTTAGTTGCTAATACAAGAAGTAATCACATGTGTTTTAATTGGTAGAGCAAGATCCTGACTCAGGAGGGATCAGAGCATGTTTATTGTTCTGGGGTTTCCCTGACACGTTTGGTCTCATAAAGCTATATATATACATAGTGAGTTTGGTTTTATATATTTATAATACTAATTCAACAAGAAGGGCATTAGCAATTCATAGTCCAGTAATAAAACATATATAAATGTAAACATTATATTAATGATTATAAACAATTTTAAATAATATTTATATACATATTTATAAGACTAATTTAAAGTGAGATTGAATTTGGCAATTACAGTGAGATTAAAGTTGATAATTACATTGAGATTGGTTTTATATATTTATAATACTAATTCAACAAGAAGGGCATTAACAGTGCCTGTTCATAGTCTAGTAATAAAACATATAAATGTAAACAATGTATTAATGATTATAAACAAATTTAATTTGATAATTTGGTAGTTACAGTGAACTATGAGATTGGTAGTTTGATAATTTGGTAATTATAGTGAACTGTGAGATTGGTAATTACAGTGAACTGTGAGATTGCTTTTATATATTTATAATACTAATTTACAGTGAGAATTGAGATTGGTAATTTACACTCAAGAAGGTGAATGGATTATGGACAAACAAGTTAACAACTACCCACAATCCACTCCCAATCTCCTAGTTCCATAAAATTCCATTAATGGCATTTATGTGACATGAAATTCCCACTCTTAGTTCCACATTTTTGCTAAAACTTTAAGTTCTTTTAAAAAAAATCGGCTAATGCATTTCGCTAAAACTTGTAGTTGTAACTTGTCTCTCTATATATTTAAATATATATAGTTTTATGAGACCAATCTCACTTTAATCTCACTTTAAATATATATTGTTTCATTTTTATATATATTTATAAGACTAAGACTTTTAGAATATTTAATGTATATTTTAATTTCTTTTTGACATTGAATATTTAAATGTTATTTTAAAATTGTTTATAATCATTAATACAATATTTACATTTATATGTGTTTTATTAGTGGACTATAAACAGGTACTACTAATGCCCTTCTTATTGGATTGGGTGTAAATGCAGTAGTAATGAGCTAGGTTGGTCTTGGAAGTTTGTTGTGCACTGGCAAAGGTAGTGTATACAGGTAAAAACAAGAGCATGATGCTATTTTGCATCACATTTTTAGTTTTAGTTATATACTCCAAGTTGGCTACTACATTCATACTTCAATCTCTAACCGATGGTTGGGGTGGGTAGGGATACCCACTAATAGATGGGATCAGTAGGTGCATGGACTAGGTCTTGGCATATAGAGGAATTATCATGAAATGAATCAACTAGATATGGAAGTTATGAATATTCAAGTTGATATTGTAAGTGTAACATTGCATAGTTAGATTTTATTCAACCCAGTTCTATGATTTAAATGTTTTCTTTTAGCTCATCGCTGAAAAATAGAAGTACATTTGATTTGTATAAAGTAAGATGTTATGAATTATGATTATTGTACCCTTTTGGGTAAATACTATAATTTCATTAAATAAATTTTGTAAGTTACATTTCCAAAATTTTATTAAGTAATTTATTTTTGTGTTTGAATCATTCCCCCAACAAATTAAAATTGAAGCTTCTATAGTTTATACTTTTAATGACACATGTACTAAATTTACTCTTGTCAATTGAAGGGAAACTAAATTTACTTGTGTCAATCAAAGGGAAACTAAATTTACACTTGTCAATTGAAGGGAAACTATTTTTTACAACTTTTCATCATCGAAGGGTTGGATGAATAAATACCCTTCAGCTTGAAATAAAAGGCCAACCCTTCAAATTTGACCACTGGGCACGAGGAGGAGGGGGGAGGGGGGGATGGAAAAAGGGGTGCTTACATTTATTAATAATCCAATACATTGGTAATAATGTTCAATTATTATTATATTGCCTTAGTGCATTCGAGGGCACCCTCATTCTAAAGCATACATGACTCACAGTAGCTTGTACTACTACCTCGGTTCAGTGGAGGTGCATGTACGTTCAAATATATTTTTGAATTATAACAAATAAATTAATGCCACATACCAAGTACTGAAGGGATTTTTTTAACTGTCATGTGTGTAGGAGGGCTTAAAATGCCCACTCACTTGCATGAAATGTCTGCATCAAAGCATGTTTACCTGTGAGTTTTTGATCCCATGTGCACAATAAATGATAGCATTCTCAACATAGTAATAAAGATTTTTAATGGACATAAATTTTTTATGAATGTGGTACAACATTTTTTTAATGTTTTTCAAATCAAATACAAAGTCCATAAACTAAAAAAATAAGGCAATTACCAGAGTTAATTAATAACTACCACTTTCTCGATATGTGTTGAAAGATGATGTTAACACACCAAAAAAATAATGAAAAATGGTAAAGAATCCATTAAATAATCTTCCTATTCATATAATTACACATACTTCATTGGCTATGTTTGATACATCCTATTTCTTGCTTTCTATAGGGATAAAAACTTTGTGTTGTAATGGCATACTCAACATAACCCGTCAAGTGATTGATTAAATCAAAATATATTAAATAGATTTTAGAATATGATGATAAATCAACTCACTGATAGATATTAACATTACGTCATTACTTCAAAATGAATTAGTATATTCCTCCTATCATTTGTACCCTATTTACTTGAACTTGTACAAATCACCATCATACACATACTATCCAATAACACATCAATTTCACATTATTTCCATAGACATGTATATGTTTATTAGATAAGGTTAAAAGATGGGTTGAGGATATCATGCCCATTACAAAAAATCTTGAAAGATAAGCAGGATATAATAACAAAATAAAAAAAATAAAACTTTGAAACTAATTGAAACTGTTGTCTTTAGCCAAATGGATAGTAAAACACCTGTAAAAAGACTAAAAAAACTAGACATTAGTAGATAACTAGTCTGAATCTTTGAAATCTAAATAGACAAATAATTTATTGGTTCTCGTGTTCTTAGTTTTCTTTTCCATACCTCTAGTTCAATTGCCAATTCCCTGCATGGATTTAGTAACAAGCCTCTTCCTCTTCAGCCCTATAGACTTGAATTCCTCCTTCCCCTATTCAAAATCCATCCTAACTTCTGCTCCACCTCTATTGTGACTATTCCTTGCTCCCTAAGGGTTTTGACCAGTATCCATTCCTTCCTTCTCTTGCTAAAAGTCACCCTTACCTGAAGAAAAATGACTAGGGGCAAGCAAGGCTTTATTCTTTTCGAACTCATCAAAAATTTCCATGCTCAGTAACTTCTGAATGGCCACCTTAGTCTACAATTTTTCCACATATTATTCAATTATCTCTTTCAGATTAAAATTTAAGGAAAAATAACCCATATTGGTGATGGGATTAACATAAATTGGGACCCCCTTTTGGCTGCCACTAGGCTAGAAATCCCCTTGGGTGTTTTCTACTTTGAATCCTTCAATTTATCTCCCTGCGGGTTCTATTTCAGGTTTTGAAAATAACATGTATATTCACTGTTAGTCAAAAATAACATAATATATTTAACCGAGTATTCATTTTGTTCAACATAATAATGTAATAATTCATAAAGCATACTAGAATCTAGTTAGATAAGTCTGTGTGACACGTCACATCAACACAAAATAAATAAATAATACATTCATAAAAATAAGATATGATAGGACCTTATTTACTTACAAATAAACATCAAATAATTACAAGGTAAAAAATATGGGACAAAAAGAGTGAGTGTAATCACAATAGATTGCACAAAATTCCCATAACCATACAATATCTTTCCATATTATGTAGAATGTGAAGACAACTTCTAGACATATTACACATCAATAACTTCTAATAAATGCCCATCATTTTGATGAGTACACAAATACCTTAAGATCACACAATTTAACATCTATTAAATGCCCATAATTTTGGGTTTCCTCCACTAAAAGTCTCTAAAAATGGAGTTTTTTGGCTTAGACCATCGTTGCTTGATCCTTCTACACCTAGTGATGAGGTGGGTGATGTGCTTACGATGGAAAAGAAATAAAAAAACACCCTAGCCTCCTTTCACACAATGTGGATGGACATCAACATTCACCCTCCCTTCGAGAATGTGATGATGCTAGAATCACAACAAACCAACAGTGTGAAAATTGACTCTAATGGTTCCAATGACCTCGGACAATAGCAATAAGGTAAGGATTTTAAGTTTCAACAAAATGATGAGTTTGCTGAAATTTTTGTAGATATTTCCCACCATATAGTTGTTTTGTTTTTCCTTAGAGGCATACCTTATGAAAGTGAATTCTATAAATGGACACATTAGGTCTAGGAGGATACTGGGGGGTGGAAATAGACTCTGTAAGGGGGTTAGGCAGAGGTTATGTTTATGTTCTTTTTTCTTCCCCTAACTTTGCCCAAGAAACCCTTAAATATGTCACATGGGTTATCTGTGGTCAGGTATGCTACCTTTAGGGTTTAAAACTCAATTTCTACCTTGAAACACCATCTCACTCACAATATCCTATGTGGGTAAAATTTCCCTTAACTTAGCTATTAGACCCTTTCTTTGTGAGCTTGCCAGTCAGATGGGTAATGTCTTGTGGTGTAAAAATGATAAAGATAAAATTTTAAGCATTCAAAACCATCCTAGAGTCTGCATTGAAATGGATCTTTCACAACCATTGTTCACTTCACTTCAACATTTTGGCCCTAGCTTTACCTAATCACAACCTGTGGTTTACCTCAACAAACTTAACATCAATTTTTACTCTTAAGAAGATGGTCATTTAATCTAAGACTGCCATAAACACAAGCTCAAGCAACAAAAGATTGATGAGCTTTTGACCAAGACTTATGTCACCCCCTTTGGTCCCACTAAAATCATCCTCTCCACCTTTTAATAATATGAGCTCCTCTATTCCTTACCCTAACTTGCATAATAATGACACTCAACCTCTCTCTATTAACACAATACCTGAATATGTTTTATAAACTCAAGTCAATGATATTCACCTTCCTAAGAATTAGAAGGCCGTTGGGAAAAAAAATAGATCTTCCTCAAAAAGTAAAGGACCCACACAGGCTTATAAACAATCAAGGTACAGTGTTGGAGACCCGTTCAAATTGACTAAAGGAAGATCTACGGGTGAGGAGAGATCTCATTTAGTAAAATGTGTTGGATGACATACATCTCTATCTCCCATCCCCAATCCAAATTACAACCATTTTTCCTTACTTGCTCATATTGAGGTCGAGTAGCCTCCCTCTAGAAGTGTACCATGTAACTCACCCTTCTATCATGGAATGTTCGAGGGCTCACCCTCCCTGAACAAAAAATTCATGTCAAAAGGGTATTACAAGACCATCCTTCTTAAGTTATCTTCCTTTAGGAGGTTAAAGTTGGAGGCTCATCTCTATTGTTCAACCTACACTGTATATACAAGCACCTCTCACCCTATTATACCACTCATGAAGATGGATGAGGAGGTGCAGTTCTACTCTTACCAACCTTCTTTTACTCCAAGGTTGTAACCACTGGTGAAGACCTTGCCCATAGATGTGTTTGGGATATTGTTTACATTGAAGAGAGAACAATTGGTTTTTGCTCAATTTATGCCCCAAACATAACAATAGAATGTATTAAGCTTTGGAATTGGATGAGCTCCAACCTCCCTCTAGTAGACTAGATCATAGGAGGTGATTTCAACATGGTGGAACATAGAAGGGACTACAACTAGTCTCCATCATCTCCTCTCTCTAATGAATAATTTTCAGCGTGGCTTCATTGTTGCAACTCCTTGGGAGTCTTTGACCCCCTTTTTGAATGTATGACTTCAAGAGTAGTTAGTTGGTTCACTTGGTCCAAAAATCAAGTTAGATATCAAAGGTGACTCAATAGAATTGATAGGTTATATGTTCACACATTTGTGATGTCACTCTTTGCTTTTCCTCTTGTTACCACTCACAATGACATTATTTTATATGATCATCTTCTTATTTCCTATTCCTTCAACTCAATGCCTTCACCAACTCCCAACAGTCAACTTCCTTTTAAAGTAAATATTTCTCATCTCTCTTCCCTGTATTGTATTGCTCAAATTTATATTGTTTGGGAGTTTCAATCCCAACCAACATCATTTGTGGGTTGGGGCCTTTGGTGGGAAGTTACTATGTTGAGAACAATCAAGTTTATAATAAGATATGGAAGGTTAATGGCCAAAGAGAGATGGAAAAAGGAATGTAATCTAAAGCATAAGCTTAGCTAGTAGCACCTTGCTCTTGAAGAGCAATCTTATGACATCTCTTTAAAAACTGTTACTACCCAAATAGAATCTGATTTAAGAAAGTATGAGGTTTATAGGGGCCAAGGTGCTAAAATGTGGGGCCTTATGTTCTAGATTAAACATGTTGATCATGGTCATATATAATTATTCAATTATTTGCAATACAAACATCATCATGACCATATTTCAACCATTCTTACTAAGGATAGAACTAAGACTTCTTCACTTGATGACATTAAGGGTGTCTTTTTCAACATTATAACACTCTATTCTAGGAAGAACAATACTTTGAGGAATATGAATCATTTCTAGAGGAATGGTTGAAACAATGTATTCCATGAAAGGTAAATTAGGATACCAACTAGCTTTTTGAGCAACATCTCACTTTAACTGATCTTAAAATAACCCTTTAGACAATGAAGACTGAAAAGGCTCCTAGTTTGGATGGGCTTCCAGTTGAATTCTTTCAAGCTTTATGGCCTACCCTCAACATGGACTTGTTCAATATGTATAAAGAGGTGGAGGCCAATAGATCTTTGGGGATTGTCATTAACCATGGCTTGATCAAATTAATCCCTAAAGTTGGAAACACGAATAAGGTATGTGGTTGACACCCCATCACTCTCCTTAATATATCTTACAATTTTTTTTCACAAGCTATTTGTATAAAATTGAAACCTATAGCTTAGAATATTGTTTGACCTGAGCAAACTGGGTTCCTATAAGGTAGATAGATTTTGGACAATTTGCTCTATGTAGTGAAACTTGCTCAATGGACTGAAGACTTTGATCAAGATGCACTATTGGTCAAAATTGACTTTGACAAAGCCTACGATAGGATTCGTTGGTGTTTTATTCTTAAGATGCTTGAGTGGCTGGGATTCAACCCACATTTCAGACATTGCATACAAAGGTCCATACAGAAAGGTTGTGGTTAATTACAACCTCATAATATCCTTTGACCTCCAAAGGTCCATACAAAAAAGTTGTCCACTCGCCCCTTTTTTGTATGTGCTCGTTGTTGATGCCCTTAGATATATGCTTCAACGAGCTCATCAACAAGGTGATTTGAAAGGAATTACTCTTCCATAGGGTTCTTATGCTCTAAAATCTCATTTTGTTGATGATTCTCTTCTTTTTTTGTAAAATAATCAACAATAAATTGACGATGTGTAATTTATTCTTGATATATTCTATGATTTGTCTGAATCTAAGCTATGTAGCCACAAAATAGAAGTCATTTTCATCAAAAGTGCACCTTACTTGGCTTGGATTCCCTTAACATGGAATGCCATTCCTCATGGGAAGATTACAAGTTACTTGGGTATCCCGTTTGGTATCCACGTCTCCCCTCAAAACATGTGGGACGGTGCTTAATAAAATTCATAAAAAGGTGGATAATTGGTCTTGCAAATTTTTGTTCTTAGTAGGCAAGTTGATTGTTTTAGATTAAGGTAAAAACAAGTTTTGAAGGGACCCCAAAACCCTATAACAAAATCATGAAAGATAGAGCATTCACAACCACCAGGAAATGTATTCCTGAATCCTACTGAAGAACAGTAAAAAGAACAGGTTTTACAGGGACCTGAAACCACTAATATAGATCAATAAAAACACCCAGGTTTTACAACAACCTGAAACCTAAACAATTCCACGCAATAGTAGATCTCACATTACAGTGTCGCATAAATGCGAGGAAGGGTTTGAAGGAACCGCTCAAACGCGAACCCCCAAACCCCGACCCCAACCAATCGTTCAAAGAAACAAACCCCAGAACCAACTCCGCCAATGCCCAATTCGTCCACCCAATCGTCTGCCCATTCTCTCCCTCTGCTACGCTCAAAGGATTCGCTGCCATGGCAATCAAAACTTCGTCAAAGACGTCTGAAAGCACTTCAACATGAGCAACGACCCCAGTGGACAGAAGGCGATGGCAAAAAACCAGATCTAGTCTCCAACCCTGAAATGCAACATCCTCAATCTTGGACCTAGGGTTTTAGCGGGAGCAGAGCCCCTCTCGATCCGCATTCATCTTATCAACAAACACTGCGGGGAATCTTACAGGTAACTCCCCGCGGCCAAACCCTCACTTCGCGCACTGGTGGAATATCCCCATGGCCAAATCCTCTCCGTGCACTAATTTTTGAAGTTCCTAACAAAGGAAATACAATTTCCCCCATCTAGTTCATTATTTTCTTCGCAAACCACATCTGGATGGCCGTCCAACTCAGGCTAGAAATCCAGCCCTAGTTCCATCCACGATTCGGGAAAACGAAGCAAAATAAAGTACCACGCAATAATGAATCTCTCCTTTCCACGCCACGCCCAAGCACCAAGGATCCCTTAGCACACTAGGATCTGGTCACCATAGTCCATGACCACGAAGGTTAGGGTTTTAGCCTAGCCACATCCGCGGTCGCGCTCCCTCTCCCCTCATCCCTCTGCGGCCTTCCACGGTATTTCCTGTTGTAGTGTATTGTTAGGCCAGTTGATTGTTATTAACCACATTTTTTTGGCCAACCATGCTCACTACTCATCTTTTTGGTTTCCCTCGAAATTAGCGTATGACAAACTCATACAACTGGTCTACAATTTCCTATGGAATAACAACTCTGACAAGAAAGGTATGGCAGCCATTTCATGGAGGCTATGTACTCAGCCTAAATCTACACGTGGGATTGGAATTATTGATCTGCTATAGTAAGGAAAATGTCTTGCTGCCAAATAGGTTGCAAGATCCACCAAAGGTACTGAGCCCGAAAAGATTATTGTTAGGGAAGGGGTTCAACATGCATCTCATAAGGGCTCTTGGACCTTCATTATTTGGGAAGACAAAATTTTAAATGCATCTTACTTTGATATTTTTGGTTCTCTTCTCCTAAGACATAATTGGGCAGCTTGGTAAGAAAAAACTCCTTTTCTCCAATGGCATCATCAATCCCTTTGGCATGGATTGAGTATGCCCAACTCTAGTATTTGGTGGAATCGGGTTATTCATTTTAATAATCTTCCCCTTGTTGTTCAACTAGAATTTAGTGCCAAGTATTTTGCAAAAATAACGTTAATAAAATCAAGGATATTTGGGACAAGGACACTGGCAGTTGGTTGTCTTGGAACTCACTGCATCATACTTTTGGGTTGTCTATAAAACTTAATCCGGTTTATGTTTCCCTTATTCAGTTGATTCCACTCAAGGTACTCCTTAAAATTACCATTAACCATACACCCCCTTGGATAGATTGGCAATGGCTAAACTAAGGAGCTGCTATCACTACCTCACTACGATTTTTGTATCATCTTATTTGACGCCTACTTCTTCTTGTTGATTCTCTTAATGCCCAGTGGTCTATGTCTTTTTCTGATTCTCAATGGTAGCACATGGCAAATACAATTTGGCAATGCCCCACTGAGGCCAAGTGTCAATTATTAGGCTAGCGTATTTTATGTATGAAACTTCCCATTTGTCAAACTTTGTCCAAGCTTGGACTTGCTACCAGAAAATGCATCTTTTGCCCCTCCCTTGGAACTATTCCTTATTATGGTGCTGCGCATCCTCTTCTCATCCCTGGGTCTCTCTTCTCTATTCTACTCCAAAACTATTTCCTAGAATTTTCAATAAAAAAACCACTTTGTTAGGCATTCTCTCCCTTGTCACCCCCTCTATCATATGGAATAGTTGTCAGTTGGGCATCCTCTTTCACATTTGGAAAAATTGTTGTCAACAACTGTACTCTGGGAAATGTTCGGTTTTAGTTATTCAACAAACTCAGATTATATCTTCTCTTTCTTTGCAATTAGAACAATTCAACACCAAGAACCCTGAACTATTTATTGTGATCAAAAAAATTAAGGAAAAGCTCAAAACATTGTAAAAGGGATAGATTATCAGTATTTTTGTTTTATTGTTGATAAATAATTTCAATATTTTAATAGCATTATTTGTTTCAACCTATTCCCTTATGAAAACTATTTTGTAAGTGTTTACTTCTTTCTCTCATAAAATCATGTCATCTTGTACTTATTTAACCCTCTATTTCTATATTCTTTATTTGAATAATAAATAAGAGCATTTTCAAGTTGAGAAAAAAAAAAGTTCTCTAAATTAGTAGTGATTTGAACGAACTTACCTCTTTACAAATGTACCCACTTGTCCCTTACACTACAAAGAGAAGACCACGATAATAATTTTAAATGAAATATTTTATCCCTTGTTTAAACCCTACCAAATCTGATCTAAATAATATCCTATCCTGTTGGGAATGTTTCAGATGCATGTAAACCAAGCAAAAATCCTTCTTTAGTGTATATTTACTTGCACATGGTTGCAGAAAGCCATGGCAGCTACACTGCAAATGCAACCCAATCTTCGGCCAACATTCAAATTTCCCAACTTCTCTATACCTAGAACTCCAAAGATCCAATGCCCCAATTCCATTACACCAAGCAAAACCTGCAAATTTCTCAGACCCCCAAAATCAACCCATCATGGCAATAATAATTCTTCTACTTCCTCATCATCATCAGATGAAACCAGTGAATCAAAACAAGTTTTAGAAGAAGATGATAACATTCAGAAAATAAAAATGGATGTATCTCCTTCAGTCATGAAGGCATTGGAGGAAGGGGGTGTTGGGCTCATTGAGAGAAACAGAATGAAGAGGGAAGCTCGTTTTGAAGCAACCCAGAGTCCCACAAAATTACCCACAATGCCATTGAAGGAAGAGGATTGCCATGATCAGATCTATGAAGCCTTCAAATCAGACATGCCAATGCTTCCGAAACCAGGTAAACTCGAAATAGACATGATTTTTCAACTCATTGATCAATATTCAGGTTTAGATATTGTTATCCCATCGGTAATCTACATAGGCGAGAAACTCCTTGACGAAAATATTTACAAGGGATCCATGTCTTCTCTTTTTCTAGCATTTCTATTGAGAAGCTTGGGGGGTCTTAAATTTGACAGAGATAAATCATCCTATTCTACAAGAGTAGTTCTTTTTATCGTGTATAATTATTTGGTAGAGCAGATGAAAGTTGAACTGGATAGGAAAAATAATTCTAGGGCTGAGGAATTAGCATCAGCTATTGCCGAAGTGGAGCACCTGGTTGAGACTGGTGTGACTCCAGAGAAGCTTGTTTTGTATGCATTTGAGAATTCAGGGTTTGTCCCAGATGGCAGGATTGTTAGGTATGAGGGTGGGTTTGTATTCCCTGGAACACTTAAGGGACACCCAGAGGATGCAATCAATCAGATTCAACAATACATTGATTCAACTGGTCAAGATAATGTGGCTATTTTTACGAAGTCAAGGACGGACCCCAAGGAGGCTTGGTGTGTGATTGCCCCCTGGTCATGGTTTTTGGGGTTTATTCTTCCTGATGGGATATACAATTGGATATGTGGGTTTTCATTTCTAGGGGCTTTTATTGGAGCCCTACAGTTCAGTCATGCAGACCTAGGGCTGGAGCCCATGGTGTGGGAACCCATTGTAATCCCTACTTTGCTTTCATGTACAGCAGGAGCAGGGGCAGGAGCAAGATGGCTTGTCGCCACGAAGTGCGACGTTGTCAACTTGATCAGATGGCCTGCCATTTTTCCATGTGTAGGCCTAGGAGCTATGGGAGCTGTAACAGGTTACAAAGGCTGTCTACCCAACAGAAGCTGTTTTTTGAACCTTTCCTTAGCTAGTGTTTTCAGTTCCTTGACATTTTCTTCTCTTGTTATTTTCTTGGGCTATTCGGTGGGTTCCTCGAATGCATTTTCTGATGCCGTTGTAGACTTCCATGGCTATTTTTCTGTTCCTTTGCATATGTTTTCCTACTCAAGCTTCTTCACATTCTTGCTGAAGAAATTGTCCATAGCCACCCTCATTGAAGAAACAGAAAATATAAATTTTGTCATTAGTCCTATATCTCTGTCTGGCTTGTTAGGGCTTAGTTTTTGCTCTTTCCAGCTTCTTCCTGTAAGCAGGTCTGAGGGCTCTCGCATCCTGGCAGCAATATTGGGTAGAGAGACTAAAAATAAAATTTCTGTTGCTGTGCAAATCCTATTAACAGCATGCTTCATGTTCAAAAATCCTCTTTTGGGTTTTGCCTGGTGGTCTTACATCGGATTTGCAGGACAATATGACGATCTGTTTCAGAGGGAGGAGGTTACCGAGCCTCCTTTATATGGAAAATTGTTGGGATTGGGTCTTGTTTCTGCTGCTTTTGCAGCTTTTGTCCCAGTACTGTGGTGACTTGGGTTCAACATGGTGGCTTTTGGAACTGACCTGGTAGAGCATTAGAAGATGTTTATGTTTAGAATGAGTAATCCAACAACAATCAGTCCCAATACACTGTTCATTTCTACAGATGAGTCATTCTGCAGGTGGGTCATCGTTTGGTATGTTGAATCTGCATTGGATGTTCACAAAGCTTCATATTTAGTTTGGATCTAAGTTGATCAATGCCATTGGGTATATCTTGTCAATTTTCCTGTCGTTTAACCATGTTCAAACATTCTCTTATTTCCTGAGATTGTCCCATATCATACTAAACTGAATAGATTGCTGCTTTCTACTGGCTTGTAGTTTCAGAGCTGAACTTTTAATCTGTATTCATTGGATGGATCCTTCATTTTATTCTCAAAGTCAAGAGTATGTTAGACAAATTATAGGGTCATAATCGAGTTTGTGAAAAAATTTCATTTATTTATAGATGCATGTCATTTGATGCCACTTGATCAATTCTTCGAAGTTTCAAGCTACATTGTAATTTACTGCTGCACATCAGTTGAAGGGAACTCCAATCAAAGTAAAAAACTGGATAAGAAACAAGTTGAGAAGTCCCCTGTGACCCAATGCCACTTTTAATAGGCAACATCAAGGATTTATCTTTGTCGAAACACATATAATGAGGGCCTAGATTGCTGGGTAGATGGAAAGGCATGCTCCCTTATAATCTGACCATCTTTATGACTTCGTAACAAGCACATTCATATGGTAATGGGCTTATCATGACAAGACCTCACAGACTCCAACTATGCTGGAACTGTGAACTCTATAATGACACATACAATAGTTGTTGAGAAGCAGCCTTTTCTTCAGTTTTCTTAATAGAAAGGGTGTTTGTCTAATTGGTCATGGTGATGATGGCGAGTCACAATTGGAAAATTATCCACCATAGTTCATGCACTAAGCGGTAGGAGGCTGATTATGCATGCTGCCCCCTGACACCAACAGGCTGGCTGGTTAGTTTTCTAACAAAATATATTGTTGCACATCAAATGGTCATTGTTCCCATTGTATGCTTCCTGAGTCAGCTTAAATTTCTTGTGCCAGGTATAAACTGGTTGCACAAACTTGGGCTGGTTGGTTACTTCACCAACAAAATATATTGTTGCACATCAAATGGTTGTGGTTCCCATTGTATGCTTCCTGAGTCAGGGCTTAAATTTGGTTACCTTGTTGCACGAACTTGGGCTGGCTGGTTAGTTCTCCAATAAAATATATTATTGCACATCGAAAGGTCATAGTTCCATTGTATGCATCCTGAGTTGGGGCATAAATTTGTAGTGTCAAGGAAACTGGTTGCATGAACTTGGGTATCTCATAAGAGTGACACTTACCACTGAACCATAGCCCTGTGAACTATGGTATCTCATTTTCCCTAGTTGTTTCCAATGTATGTTTCTATGCAGCTGCTAAAGCTGCAGTTGGCTGTGGCGAAAAATTATACATGTTTCAATAAGTTTACCACCAAAGTCCGTTGATCCTTCCTGCATAAACTCCATGTTTTCCAAAGTTGCCACTATGCCATGGACCCATGCTTATCTCAATGTGAAGATTAGTAGCAGCCTTTATCAACGCCCTCATCATCCATCTCGTCTACTGGAGGTCGTGTTTCCACAGGGGCTTGAGAAGCAACAACAGTGTGCTTAATCAGACATTGTCAATTCAACCCGGCACCACAAGGATTGAAATGTGTTGCTTTCCCTTGCCTACAATACTTGTCAATCCAGGCAGCAAACAGGTGCTATTATTTTCTGAACAGTGGTCTTAAGTTCCGATAGTTGTTAATGGTGTGGTTATGGCCATGACACATTATATTGACATGTCTCTCAATTACTTAATCGTATGGTTTTAATATACAATTTTAATTAAATAAATAATAATATTTTAATATATAATTATATATAATATAATAATATATTATAAGATATAATATATTAATAATAAATATAAATATATAAAAGTTTTGTGAAGTGAACGAGTGTAAGTTGGTAGTTGTATCTCACTCCAAAACCCATCACCACCGATCACATCTCACATTTTGTGCATGAAGCGTAAAGAAAAAATAATTTTATATTTCTGGTGGAGTGACACTAGAAAATGAGGTTGTGTGTTCCTTTTTAGGGTGTGCTAATGTGATGTGTGAGGAGGTGAGTCGGGTGGTAATGGTAAGAGGAAATTAAATCCTACACCAGTTCTGGATTTAGGAAAACTATTGGATTTACATGACTTGCACCCATTGCAAAGGGGTATGCAACTTGCAAGGTGGCAGGTTCTTTGATTGGATGATTTCTATTGTTAATGGTTGATGAGGATGACATGAGGCTAATATGATTGTGAGAAGGCTCCACATTCGATGTGCAACTCAAATCAACGTTGCAATGTTGTTGATGTGGAGACAATACATTGAGGTTCCAAAGTCTATATTGTAGCTTATGTTTATCTAACTTGCCAATATATTGACACCTAGAGAAATTACATCAAGGTTAAAAACATACAAAAATACCAAACACATACCCATGGAATACAGGGCAAGGCCATACAAAACTTGCAAGTGGTGAAAGATTTCAAAGTGAGCTGGACAGTGATGATGAGGGGCAATGACAGGGATTTCAAATGATATCGTACTTTAGAGGGCCCATATCATACATATGCCCCGACTTCAAGGCACTTGTTGGATTTACATGACTTGCACCCATTACAAAAAGGGTTTATAGCTTGTAAGGTGGTGGGTTTTTTTATTGACTATTTTCCATTTGATTGCAAAAGGACTCCGCGTCTAATGTGTGGATCGAATCAACAATGCAATGCCTTTGATGTGGGGGCAATACATTGAGATTATAGAGTCCATCTTGTTGCTTTCGTTGCGGTCGAAGTGAGTACCAAAGCTTTTGCAAAGTGCATGCCATGTGGGTGCATAAGGGGGCATCGTTGATGATACAATGCGAATGTTGTGGTGGAGTTGTTTCCAGTTGAGAGAAAAGTTGGTTAATAGGTGATCGGCCCCAAGTGGCAGGTAGGGTTGGTAGGTTTAATTCTCACATATCAGAGGATGCCCACATCATACAATTAAAATGGAAATATACACCATAAATTAAAAAAAAACATTTATAATTTTTTTAAATAAAAAATTAAAGATACAATCCTTTTGGTATAAGTTGCACCGTTGGGGCCACTGCTAGTCTATTAGATTTATATAAAAGAGTACAATGCACGTCAGAATATGATATCCTATGATAATTGATCATTATCATAAAAATTTACAAATCCCTCAAATATTTATCAATTTTTTGTTCCTCCTCTTTATGGTCATCGACATTTCCCTCAATTTGGAAGTTTAATATTTATCCTTAGGAACATTTTCAACATTAAGCATGTCATCTCCTAGTCTTATGGCTCCAACTACTTCCCTCTCAAACACTATGATCTCCTTGGTAAACATTGGCTCAACATCCTTGGCAATCCAGTTAAAATATAGATTGATTTGATCAATGCCAATCTTGTCATAGGTGATTTGTAACAATCAAGAAAAATAAACTCTCTTCATCATCCAACCAACGAACACTTAGAAATCAATTTACAATAGGGATCAAATTGAGTATTTCTTGTATGGTGACAAAATTATTAGTATGTATATGGGGTGGTTATGTAACCATTAGTTCCCTGAGGGGGCCGCTGCATAACCATCAATGTCTGCAATGATGATTTCATAACAAGCGATGGGTTTCCTTGCATAATCTATATAGGTAGAGCAACTGTCATAATGATGACATCTCTTCAATTTTGAGTTGTTTGGGAGTCTTTTAGTGCACAAAATGAACTCTAGAGCATGATAAATAAAAGACACAAATTCAATTGCAAACATGATTGTATGAGAGAAAGTTAGTCTTCAGTTGGTTGGAGGAGGAAAAAGGTGCAGAGAGTGAGCTAAGTGAGCAAACAACAAAGATTTTGTTGTACTTGTTCTATTGTACTCTTTGTAAACTGTGTTTGGCCAAAAAGAAGATAGAGGAAGATGAGCTATTTCCACTTTCAACAAGGCTTCACCACATTGGGGTTTCCATGTTTAAAGCTTGTGTCTGTGATTGTTCTTATGTTTTCAATTTGTTGTTCATGGTTATTTATATTCATGATTCATTGTTGCAAGTTCAACAACATACTACACTAATCAAGTTCTTAATACTACACTAATTCAAGTTTTTAAAGCATTCAAACTCTCAAGTTGGAGAAGATTTCAAGTAGGACACCATATTGTGATTTTGTAAATTTCACTAAGTAATTGTACTTAGGAGTTTATAGATCATTTTTGTATCGAAGCAAATTAATATTTGAGTATTGTGGATAGTCTATGACTGATTTTTAAGATACTGACAAATATCGAATGTAGAAGATTTGCTACCTTGCAATCTTGAGATTTCTACAAGTCGAATAAAAAAGTGAGAAATGGTGAAAGAAGGTGGAGATCATCTTGCCAAGAGAGTTTTTTCTTTATAAACAAGCATGGAAAGTGCAATGTAAGTCCCAAGGTATTATTGCCAAGCAACAAGAGAGCACAGCTAGGAACCAAGCATCCATGGACTTGATGGATCATGTTCTAACCAAGAAGTTTGGTATAGGAGAAGAACAACCCCATGAAGTTGAGAAAGAACTCATGGGTGAAGAGGAGCAACGTCCAAATGACAAAGGTAAATCCAAAGTAAAATGGTTTGATCAAACTCCTTAAAGTTGAAGCCAAAGTTGAGATTAGATCATTAAAAGAACAAGTAGATGCTGCATTGCTAGACAAATGGTTGAAGCAAGTGGAGGTCTATTTTAGTGTGCATAATGTGATCTAGGAGGATATCTAAAAATCGATTCTAGTAATACCACCAAGCCTAGTCTCATAGCTTGTGGTTATTGTGGTTCCTTTTCAACGGTCTAAGGTACCTCCAAAGGTTTGCAGTACCTCCAAGGTCATTAATCCATCACCAAAAATGTCACACACAATTCTACAGTGGCATAGTGCAATATGTGTAGATCAAACATGGTGCCACACATTTGTGTGCCAACCCTTATGCGGTATCCACCAGTGGCTTCTTAAGGATCCTAGACACCTATATGCCATACCACAAATACCAACTCACACCACGTACCGAGCTACTCTTAGCATTACACTTTTGACATTGATTAATTGAGTCCTTGTGTCATGCTAGGTGGCACTCCCAAGGCTTGTGTTATGCTAGAACATCTGTTAGTATATTGTGCACTTGTTAGTCAAGCCACGTAACCATTGTAAGATGAAGACTCACACATGGAAGCCTATAATGGTTCAACTTCCATTATAGTTCTTCATCTCTTCACGACTTTGTAATACACACACACCCCAAGTAAGAAATCAAAGTAAAAGATAGACAACGATACATGTTTCTCAAGAGTATGCCTTGTCCATAATGTAGAGATCAATAGAACTTTCTATTCTAGTTCTATTATCTCTCTTTTGATTCTTTGCATATTACCTCATATAGCTTTCGTGCACACATACAACACATCTAGATTATAATTTAGGGTGTCATCCTTTGGGTTTTCCTTGGGCCCTAGATCAGTGGTATCATAGTGGTTCAACTTGTTTGTGAATGCTCTGTTGAACGAGGTCAGAGTATCTAAACCTTGGCCCCAAACTGCAAGAGCTATCAGACTACATTTTATGTTATTTCAAGCAAGTTTAGATGGCAAAAGACAACCGCCCACCAAATGCAATCCAAGAGATGATCAATGATGAAATTACAAAAACACTTTGAGATCAAAACACGTATGTTTAACTAGTTCGTTGAAGTACTTGAATGAGTGGTTCCAACGACTCACAAATCAAGGAAAGTTTTTGCTTGTCTAGATCCCTTACATTTCAAGTCAATCTAGATGTCCCTGTGTTTGAGGGTAAAATAAATTTAAATGTAGTAGATTGTTGGTTATATCAGTTAGAGTTGTATTTATTTATGAGTGACCTTTTTTATGAATAGAAATCAAGATTGCATTTCTGAATGTTTCTTCACTCTTCAAGAAGTGGTGGCAAGCCCATTTTATTTGTAAGGAGAAAGACCAAACTGAAGATGAATCTTAGCTACCTTGGGATAAATCCTTGAAAGCCTCCAAGGATGAATATTATCTTGAAGATGTCTATGATGATCACTACATTAAGTGGAAACAATTGCAACAAGGACATGACCAGTTAGTCCACACCTACATCAATGTTTTCCATGCCCTATATGCAAGTCTAAGCTCATTCGAATCAGATCAACACAAAGCTCTCAAGTACCATAGTGGCCTACAACCATTAATTTAATCCAAACCAAAGCTAGCTAAGGTTAAAACAATGAGAGAAGCTTATCACTATGTGGAAACCATTGTAGAAGAGTCTAAGCTAAAGGGCAAATAAGACACATTGTCTATTTCAAAGAAAATTTCATCTATTTCACCTTACTTTTTATTTAATTTGGTCCAATAAGATATAACTTTTGAACCAATTTAGATTATATGGAATATGACAATAAACACAAATATGAATGTAAAAGATAGAGTCTGATTCAACAATTGTACTGGCTATAATTAAAAAATACCTAAATGAATTATATACTTAACATTTTACTCTACTATAAAGATCTGAGACTGAATGTGGGTGGCAAAAAGGGCAGGGAACTGGACCAAGAGTCACTCATATTAGGTACTGAGTTTTTGGATGCACTTGGACATATTTGTCAACGTTTATATTGTACTGATTTATATTAGCATTTGAAACATGATGGATTCATCTAAACATTTTTTTTTTTGTTTCCGTACAAGTTGTTGCATTTACTTGTAATATGCATCTATGTGCAATATTAAGGGCTAACTGTGTGCGCAATTATAAAAATTCGTTTATTTCTCTTTGAAACCCTAGGTCCATTTTCAATACTAGGTTTATGCTTGCAAAATGGATAGAAAGGTGGGTTGAGCTAACCCCAACCACTTCCCAATGAATGACAAAGCCCTACATATATATATGTAATATTCCGAAAATGAAAATCAAATCGCATGTGATTTTCCCCATTAGGTATATGTGTGTGTAATATTGCTTCTTCAAATGAATGCAACCCATGATCTACCTTTCAACACTTAGCAAACAATAACTTTGGCTTCGATTTTGAGGTGTTTCAAATTTGGCTAAGACCTACTCGTTGTGATTGATGATTGAATTTGAAAGATTAGGGTAGTCCCTTTGAATGTGCAAGTCATTGACAAATGCTTGACAAGTGCTTGCTAGATAGGGAATATGTTTAGACCTATTGTGTATTTATATGAACTCTTTGGGTACTTTCTCATGCCACTGACATGCAAAACTTACGAGTTGAACCATAAGAAAGATTTGAATTTGAAAAATAACTGTTGCTTGATGCAGGGCGAGTCTATAATTTCAAAGCAGTTTGAGTTTATAGGATTTGTCCAGAAAGCAGGAATACTGATTTTAATGATCTACAAATATTTTGAACAAATTATACAGAGACTATGGAATTCTTGTAGGTGCCCGATAACAAATCTGGAAGATTGACTCATGGAAAACATTTGGATGTAAAAGAAGGGCAAATAAGAGACATGTGTAAGCACAAGTCATGTAAGGTGAATATATGTCAAAACTGACATTTTCAAGTATCTAACACTAGATTTTAGTGTCTACAAATGCCCCCCTTATATTTTAGTATTGATATGAAATACAATGTTAGAGTAGAATGATAAAGAGATGTAACTGAGTATGCACAACATACTTTATCTTTGGGAGGATGCTCTAAATGTGCAACCTGCAACGAATATGAAGAAATCAGTGTTCATATATGAAATCCAAAATTTGAAATGAAATTGAAACTTAAAGAGCAAGGAGGGAATACACTTTTAAGTGGGTGAGGCATGTTGCCCTTGTGACGTGCCAATATATATGATGCTTCCTTGTTAAAGAATTGGAGAACTTGTTTCCTTGTTGAAGCACTTGGAGAATTCAGGGTGATCATGCCCCAAATTTATACACTAAAGCAAGGCCATGGGTTGGGAAGATAAATGCCCCAACCCTCATTGAAAAGGGAGTATTGTATAGGCCATTAAGCATCATTGAACCTTAGTCGCACTATTCATGCAACTGAGCTTAAGCCCTAAGATGAAAGGGGAGAGCCATATATTAGGTTCGCAAAGTAATGCCCAAACAGTTGAGCGTCGCTAAACCTCAACCACATTATCTATTTAATTGAATCAATCATTACATATAGACTTAAAGATTCAAAGTGCTCACTTTTAGGTACCGTGGATGCAAAAAATAGAAAATTATAAGTGTGTGTGCATGAAAAATGTTCATAACCCGATAATCTGATCCAATCGGTGCCAACATGATATAGAATTCTACACAACTATATCTCATTTATCTTAAATATGAAAACATGTAATTCATCTCGCTGTAAAATGTGTGTATATTCATTACACTTGCCCCCAAAAATTGTCCGTATCTATAAGTATTTGAAAACTTGTAAATTTTGTTCATGTTAAATATGTTTTAATATGAAAACATTTGTCCCATATTTGAACCAAACTGATAAACTGAACCACTCTGAAATCTTTGAATCCTATAATTTGTGCCAAAAATACGAATTAAATTGATAATTTGAACAACTTTGAACTCTCTAAATCATATAATCTGTGCCAAAAATATGAATTTTCTATTTTTGCAGACTTGAATCTTTATGACAAACCCACTAATATGCCCCCTTTTTAAGGTGGGACGTATCCTATGCATTAATTATCTCAAAATAAAAGAATTAACCACATCATGTTATGTAAAAAGTTGTAATTATGTAGAAACATGCGGAACATATGTCATCAAATTAATAAATAAATCGTCAAAGCATATATGAAACATGTAGTGCAAGGCATACAAGTGTTATGTCAAGCTAGATATACCAGTTAGACATGTAATAGTAACTATCACTAATATAAGTATTGTTGGCAATATAATTGTCATTGATGTCAAAAGGGACATTATGAATGTCATTGATGTCAAAGGATCAGGGAGAATTGATGGAGAGAAGAACATGTTTTACAGTTGCACAGTGCAAAGTTGTCATGCTTTTATAGAGACCATTTCTGGACCATTTGCAAAGTAATTGATAGAAGATTTGTTATGAGTTTTTCAAGAGTATCTCATATGTATGGTCCGCAGGTTCAGATGAAGAGAAATGAGATCAAAAATAATTTATTTTGTCTCTCGAACATTACAGGGTTTCTCAGTTAAATCTTAAGGGTTTAAGCCATGGCGTTCATAGGCATGTTCTATTTTTGTGTTGATCGGATATAGGCAAGAACCGGTTACTTAAGTTATATCTTAAGTCCTTGTCTTCGTTGTGTAACTGGCCCCTTCGACCTAGCAATTGTCGGCTCAAGCAGTGATCAAAGACCTTAATAATTCCTAAGTCTTAGATTTAATATTTATCCTAGCTTGATCAACGGTTAGCGCTTAATCGTATGTTGAAGATCCAACGAAGCGTAGCAAAGTCAATTTGTCAAAGGCATCTGTGAGTAAACGCATTAGTGACAAGTGTCACAATGACAAAACTTGCACAGTAAATATACGGAGCGGTTTAAAGTTAAATAGTCAAGGATTAACGCGAGAATGCCAAATGTCACAATAGTAGGAACTAATAGCAAATGTGCGAAAAGCACATGAGGATGCTAAGTGTCACACTCACGGGAGCTTGTCAGAGATAAAGATCGAGCTTTTTCCAAGGATCAACAGTGAGTGGGTGATTGTGTAATGAAGATCTAATGGAGCGAGTGGACTCAATGAGATCAAGTGCTCAATGTTTAACGACACAGAGGCGAGTTAAAGATCAAGCTACTTTGACGAGATCAACGGAGCGTATATGTTCCAAAGACTCAGGAAGCAATGAGATGATATTAAGAGTTTGATGTTTGACGACAAGCACAGATAAAGTTCATGCTACTTTAAAGATCTAATGGCACACGGGAGCTCAGATCAAAAGATCCAACATATGCATTTTAAAGTTGAAACATTAAAGCCCAGAAGAGTACAAGGATCCAATTGAACGCATGAGCCTGTCAGAACTTGATCTAACGGACGTGTTTTAAAGTTGAGCAAATTGAATGAGGATCATCAGATCATGGCAGAAACTTAAGATCTATGGTCAATATTTAAAGATATGTTCATCCCAACGATCAAGCGGTCGAACATGCCGGGAAGGTGCATTATATGACACAAACAATGATATAGATAACTGTGATCGATCTAAATTATGTAATATGATATGTGCATCAAAACTAAAGCCTTATGTTTGCAAAATATAGAAAAAGACAGAGAATTATGGCAGTGGTGCGTGAATTCAAGAAGCGGGAAACCTGTCGATTGAACTGAGTCCAAGGATGGAACGTGATGTGTTATAGACCAAGTGTGAACATAGAGATGAAGCGAGACCTAGATCCAATGTATATACATATGTCATCTAGGATAAAGTAAGAGCTGCTGGTGTTGTTGAATTGTGTCTAATAGAGAAATATAGAGACACAAAACTAGAGGGGCAGAGTGTGAGAGAAGAGAGAGATGTGCAGAGTATAAGCATTTATAGAATAGCCCTATAACAGAGAATTGAAATTGGATTCATTTATGAATCAATATTATAATTTGGAGTTGTAGCTTCATAATAGAGATTTGATTGGTAGGTGCCTTCAGAAGCGCCGGGTTGGTGTTCAGTTAGGGAGTTGGTGCTTCCTTAGAGTAGGTGTTTTTAAATCAGGGGATTGGTGTCTTCTTAGGGTTGGTGCCCTTAAATGTTGTAACCAGTGAGGTTTTGATTGTGAGGTTGGATTAGAACTGTAGATGCTAGCAACTATTTCTCACCGTGGTTTTTTTCATATTGGGTTTTCCATGTACATTGGGTGTTATGCATATTTGTGTGTGTGTGATCTCTGCATATATGTATTAATCTGCATTAAAAGAATTAAAATGACTAATTTAATCAATCTACTGATTTACCCCCCTTTCAGTAGATAGTTGTGTTTCAACAATTGGTATCATAACCTAGGTTCCTTAGAAGAAGCTTAATCAACTCAGGTAGATCTTGGACAATGAACACAAATAGCTAGTCAAGAAGGCTCTTCCTCAAACAAAGCACTTCTCTTTGATGGATCAAACTATGCATTTCGGAGCATTATAATGGAAGCATATTTATCTTCATTAGGGTTTTGATGTATAGATGTCTGTTGTAAATAGATATACAACACTTGCTACAACTCCTACTGATCAGGATGCAAAGAAGGCATATGAGAGCAATGCCAAGGCAAGGAATGCTATCCTTTATGGATTGTCAAACTCAGAGTTTGTTAAAGTGATGCATTGTCAAAATGCATAAGATATATGGATCAAATTGAAGAACATCTATGAAGGTGATGATAAGGTAAAGTAGGCCAAGCTACAAACGTACAAAGACAAGTTTGAAAGTCTTAAAATGAATAACTAAGAGAAAATTGCAGACTACCTCCTTAAAGTAGATGAAATAGTCAATGCAATCAGAGACCCTAGAGAAAAAATGAAAGAATCAGTCATTGTCAAAAAGGTCCTAAGATCTCTACCATCCAGGTATGACTCTAAAATCTCTGCAATAAAGGAAACAAAAGATCTGGGTAAACTCACTGTTGATGAGTTGCATGGAACCTTCACTGCCTATGAGATGAGAATGAGAGAAGCAAACACTTTCAAGAGAGAAGATGCATTCAAAGCAACCAAACAAGTAAAAGCAGAAGTACCTACATCTGGATTTGAGGAGATTGATGAAGAAGTCAACTTTATCAAAATATTAAGAAGGTCTGCAAAATACAAAGTTAAGTTACCCTTTAAATGTTTTAACTGTGGTAAGGTAGGACATTTTATTGTTAAATGCCCTTATAATAAAAATGATAACTCTGAACAAGAAGAGGATAGTAGAAAGGTGAAACCTCACTACTCTAAGAAGAATAACTTCTTTAAAAATAAGAAGGGCCTATACACAAGAGAAGATAGTGATTCATTAGATGACAGTGATAGTTCTGATGATGATTATGATTGATTTTGTGGCTGAGGAAAAGGAAGTCATATTCATGACATTAGGATCAACTTCTATAGATCAAGAAGAAGTTGAAGACTCAGATGAAGAAGGAGAAATGGATCTAGAGTGTGAACTCATCTGTGCTCTAGATGAAATTGACAAGCTGAGAAAATCTCAAAACAGAAGAATCTTGGACAAAAAAATGTTAAAAAACTGTCCAAAAATCTTGAAAAATCTGATTAGATAGTGGTTAGTCTAAAGACATAAGTTGAAGAGGCCAAAAGAATAAAAGATGTAGTCAAACTCGAACTACAATATAAATCTAAGCATATTTATCTTCATTAGGGTTTTGATGTATAGATGTCTATTGTAAATAGATATACAACACCTGCTACAACTCCTACTGATTAGGATGCAAAGAAGGGATATGAGAGCAATGCCAAGGCAAAGAATGCTATCCTTTATGGATTGTCAAACTCAGAGTTTGTTAAAGTGATGCATTGTCAAAATGCATAAGATATCTGGAACATATTGAAGAACATCTATGAAGGTGATGATAAGGTAAAGCAGGCCAAGCTACAAACGTACAAAGACAAGTTTGAAAGTCTTAAAATGAATAAATAACAGAAAATTGCAGACTACCTCCTCAGAGTAGATGAAATAGTCAATGCAATTAGAGACCCTAGAGAAAAGATGAAAGAATCAGTCATTGTCAAAAAGGTCCTAAGATCTCTACCATCCAGGTATGACTCTAAAATTTCTACAATAAAGGAAGCAAAAGATCTGGAAAAACTCACTGTTGATGAGTTGCATAGAACCTTCACTGCCTATGAGATGAGAATGAGAGAAGCAGACACTTTCAAGAGAGAAGCTGCATTCAAAGCAACCAAACAAGTAAAAACAGAAGTACCTACATCCGGATTTGAGGAGATTGATGAAGAAGTCAACTTTATCAAAAGATTAAGAAGAAGGTCTGAAAAATACAAAGTTAAGTTACCCTTTAAATGTTTTAATTGTGGTAAGGTAGGACATTTTACTGTTAAAGGCCCTTATAATAAAAATGATAACTCTGAGCAAGAAGAGGATATTAAAAAGGTGAAACCTCACTACTCTAAGAAGAATAACTTCTTTAAAAATAAGAAGGGCCTATACACAAGAGAAGATAGTGATTCATTGGATGACAGTGATAGTTCTGATGATGATTATGATTGATTTTGTGGCTGAGGAAAAGGAAATCATATTCATGACATTAGGATCAACTTCTATAGATCAAGAAGAAGTTGAAGACTCAGATGAAGAAGGAGAAGTGGATCTAGAGTGTGAACTCATCTGTGCTCTAGATGAAATTGACAAGCTGAGAAAAAAACTCAAAACAGAAGAATCTTGGACAAAAAAATGTTGAAAAACTGTCCAAAAATCTTGAAAAATCTGATTAGATAGTGGTTAGTCTAAAGACATAAGTTGAAGATGCCAAAATAATAAAAGATGTAGTCAAACTTGAACTACAATATAAATCTAAGCATATTTATCTTCATTAGGGTTTTGATGTATAGATGTCTGTTGTAAACAGATATACAACCCCTGCTACAACTCCTACTGATCAAGATGCAAAGAAGACATATGAGAGCAATGCCAAGGCAAAGAATGCTATCCTTTATGGATTGTCAAACTCAGAGTTTGTTAAAGTGAAACATTGTTAAAATGCATAAGATATCTGGAACAAATTGAAGAACATCTATGAAGGTGATGATAAGGTAAAACAGGCCAAGCTACAAACGTACAAAGGCAAGTTTGAAAGTCTTAAAATGAATAAATAAGAGAAAATTGTAGACTACCTCCTCAGAGTAGATGAAATAGTCAATGCAATCAGAGACCCTAGAGAAAAGATGAAAGAATCAGTCATTGTCAAAAAGGTCCTAAGATCTCTACCATCTAGGTATGACTCTAAAATATCTACAATAAAGGAAGCAAAAGATCTGGCTAAACTCACTGTTGATGAGTTGCATGGAACCTTCATTGCCTATGAGATGAGAATGAGAGAAGCAGACACTTTCAAGAGAGACGCTGCATTCAAAGCAACCAAACAAGTAAAAGCAGAAGTACCTACATCCGGATTTGAGGAGATTGATGAAGAAGTCAATTTTATCAAAATATTAAGAAGAAGGTCTGAAAAATACAAAGTTAAGTTACCCTTTAAATGTTTTAACTGTGGTAAGGTAGGACATTTTAATGTTAAATGCCCTTATAATAAAATGATAACTCTGAGTAAGAAGAGGATATTAAAAAGGTGAAACCTCACTACTCTAAGAAGAATAACTTCTTTAAAAATAAGAAGGGCCTATACACAAGAGAAGATAGTGATTCATTGGATGACAGTGATAGTTTTGATGATGATTATGACTGATTTTGTGGCTGAGAAAAAGGAAGTCATATTCATGACATTAGGATCAACTTCTATAGATCAAGAAGAAGTTGAAGACTCAGATGAAGAAGAAGGAGAAGTGGATCTAGAGTGTGAACTCATCTGTGCTCTAGATGAAATTGACAAGCTGAAAAAAAACTCAAAACAGAAGAATCTTGGACAAAAAAATGTTGAAAAATTGTCCAAAAATCTTGAAAAATCTGATTAGATAGTGGTTAGTCTAAAGACATAAGTTGAAGAGGCCAAAAGAATAAAAGATGTAGTCAAACTCGAACTACAATATAAATCTAAGCATATTTATCTTCATTAGGGTTTTGATGTATAGATGTCTGTTGTAAATAGATATACAATCCCTGCTACAACTCCTATTGATCAGGATGCAAAGAGGGCATATGAGAGCAATGCCAAGGCAAAGAATGCTATCCTTTATGGATTGTCAAACTCAGAGTTTGTTAAAGTGATGCATTGTCAAAATGCATAAGATATCTGGAACAAATTGAAGAACATCTATGAAGGTGATGATAAGGTAAAGCAGGCCAAGCTACAAACGTACAAAGGCAAGTTTGAAAGTATTAAAATGAATAAATAAGAGAAAATTGCAGACTACCTCCTTAGAGTAGATTAAATAGTCACTGCAATCAGAGACCCTAGAGAAAAGATGAAAGAATCAGTCATTGTCAAAAAGGTCCTAAGATCTCTACCATCTAGGTATGATTCTAAAATCTATGCAATAAAGGAAGCAAAAGATCTGGATGAACTCATTGTTGATGAGTTGCATGGAACCTTCAATGCCTATGAGATGAGAATGAGAGAAGCAGACATTTTCAAGAGAGAAGTTGCATTCAAAGCAACCAAACAAGTAAAAGCAGTACCTACATCCGGATTTGAGGAGATTGATGAAGAAGTCAACTTTATCAAAAGATTAAGAAGAAGGTCTGAAAAATACAAAGTTAAGTTACCCTTTAAATGTTTTAACTGTGGTAAGGTAGGACATTTTATTGTTAAATTCCCTTATAATAAAAATGATAACTCTGAGCAAGAAGAGGATATTAAAAAGGTGAAACCTCACTACTCTAAGAAGAACAACTTCTTTAAAAATAAGAAGGGCCTATACACAAGAGAAGATAGTGATTCATTGGATGACAGTGATAGTTCTGATGATGATTATGACTGATTTTGTGGCTGAGGAAAAGGAAGTCATATTCATGACATTAGGATTAGCTTCTATAGATCAAGAAGTTGAAGACTCAGATGAAGAAGGAGAAGTGGATCTAGAGTGTGAACTTATTTGTGCTCTAGATGAAATTGACAAGCTGAGAAAAAAACTCAAAACAGAAGAATCTTGGACAAAAATGATGAATTCATGAAGTTAGAAGCATAGATAGTGGCTTTGAGAAAAGAACTTGAAAAAACTAAAGAACAAATAGGCAAAAGTCTGATGCTGAAAGGAGGTTCAGTAATTCTTGATGAGTTGATCAACTCTCAAAATCCATCAAAAGAGAAATCTGGTTTTGGATATGAAAAAGGGAAATGTCCCATAACCAATACATCTACAAACTTATATGACAACTTCAAAGTAGAAGGAGAATCAGGAACACAAAATGAAAAAACTTGCATGAATGCCTCCAAAGATATAAAGGTAAATAGAAGCACTACTAATGTGAAGAAAGCTAAAAAGAAGCCTGAAAAAAAGGACGATGAGTCAATCTCTGCAAACTCAAGAAAGATGAAGAACACAAAGGTAGCTGATACAAATGGTTACATAAGGGTGAGAGACTCGAAGAAGCTAGAGTTAAGAAGACCTCTTCATCTTGCACAAAGAAATGCTATGACCAGGGATTCCTCATTTTTTTATGGTTAATGTTATACTTGTAATTAGTTTGGTCATAAGACTAGTGAATCTAGGGTTATACCTAAAAGGAGAACAAACTTTGTAAGGAAAAATTCTTTTGCACCCTTACTAAATACAAATGTAATATGCTATAACTTCAATAATTTTGTTCACATAGCTAGACAAGGTAGAACAAACTTTGTAAGATAAAAAATATAAAGTGAAAATAAAGACATGCTTCAAGGTTCACAAGTCTTTGAAAAGGAGAAAAAGAGGCCAAATAAGAAACCTAAAGATATGAGGAAAATGAAAGATCAATCTATGATTGCTCAAACTGCACTCCATGCCAAGAAGCAAAATTTGTGGGTAATAGACAATGGTTGTTCAAAACACATGACTGGTGATAAGAATAAGTTCATCAAACTGAGCAAATGTAAGGAAGGATCTGTCAGCTTGGGAGATAATACTGTAGTAAAGATCTGTGGTAAATGAACTTTGAACATAGATGAAAAATTGCCTACACATGATGTCCTTTATATTGAAGGATTGAAACATAATTTGCTTAGTGTCCATCAAATGTGTGACAATGGATATAAGGTCACATTTAATACAAAAGGATGTAAGATAAGGAGATTTGGAAGAGTAGTTGCTAAAGGAAAAATAACTGAAATAAATAATTATAATATTAGTGAAGTGATTGGAAATCGCTGTCTGATAGGAAATATTGATGAGAGCTGGTTATGGCATAGAAGAATGGGCCATGACAATTTTGATATCCTGGTAAAGGTGAGCTCAAATAAGAGTGTTAGACACATCCTTAAGATAACTAAACCTACAAACACTACTTGCAAGGAATGTCAGCAAGGCAAGCAGACAAGGGTCAAATTTCAAACAAAGGAGTATGCAACTACAAAGTCTTTAGAATTAGTTCATATTGATCTTTGTGGTCCTACTAAGACAAGAGGATCTAAAGGAGAAAGATACTTCATGCTATTTGTAGATGATTACTCAAGAATGACATAGGTAATCTTTTTGAAGGACAAGTCTTAGGCATTTGAGAGATTCAAGATCTGTAGGGCCATGGTGGAGAATGAGATTGGATGAAAAATAAAATGCTTAAGATCTGATAGAGGTGGAGAATTCACTTCAAATGATTTCATAGAGTAATGTGAGAAGCATGGAATCAAAAGACATTACTCTGAATTAAGGACTCCACAACAGAATGGAGTTATAGAAAGAAAGAACATGACAATCAAGGAGATGGCCAGAGCAATGCTAAAAGAGGCCAGGTTACTTGATGGATACTGGAGAGTAGACAAACAATAGTATATATCTTGGACATAGTTCAATTAAGAGTAAACAATGATAAAACTCCCTATGATCTATGGCATGAAAACCCTGCCTCTGTTAAGTATTTCAGAGTGTTTGGAAGCAAATGTTACATCAGGAGAAAAGAAGACAAATTGAGAAACTTCGAATCAAGATGTGATGAAGAAATAATTCTTGGTTATTCCACCCAAAGCAAAGCCAGCATATGCTACAACAAAAGACTACATAAAATTGTAGAGATTATCAATGTCAATGTTGAAGAAGCCTTGAAACATGTTAAACATGACAAAGACATATATGAAGAAGAATCATATTCTGAAGACGAAGTAGCTAATGAATAGCCTTAAGAATTAAATGAAAAGCCACCTGCAAGATTTGTTCAAAAGGATCATCCTATAGAGTAGATCATTGGCAATACAAATGAAAGAGTTCAGACAAGGAAAAGAGTTGCATAAAACAAGGAGCAAGTAAGTTTTGCTCTAATGTCTGAAATTGAGCCTAAGAACTATGTTGAAGCCAGCAAGGATGAGAATTGGCTAAAGGCCATGGATGAAGAACTAAGCCAAATTTAAAAGAATAAAACTTGGGAAGTAGCCAAGACGTCCAAACAAGAATGTAATAAGTACAAAGTGGGTCTATAGAAACAAGCTCAATGAAGATGGAACTATCGTAAGGAATAAGGCCAGATTGGTGTGCAAAGGATATGCACAAGTTGAAGGTTAGATTTTAAGATAACATTTGCTCTAGTTACTAGATTGGAAGCCATAAGAATGCTTCTAGCATTCTCTGTTTATAAGAAATTCAAAGTCTATCAAATAGATGTTAAGTCTTCTTTCTTGAATGGGAACCTAGAAGAAGTCTACATAAAACAACTTGAAGGTTTTTAGCTATCAGAAGAAGAGGATTATATTAAGCTCTGTATGGTCTAAAAAATGTACCTAGATCATGGTATTCAAGATTAAACCAATACTTGAAACAACAAAAATTCAATAAAGGATGTGCAGACGACAATCTGTACTTCAAATCAGAAGGTGAGCATAAGTTGATGTTGTTGTTTATGTAGATGATATCATTTTTGGTGGCAGCATCAATAGAATGTGCAAGGATTTTGCTACTCAAATGCAAAATGAGTTTGAGATGTCTATGCTTGAAGAACTTTCTTTCTTCCTTGGTTTACATATAGAACAAATTGATGAAGGGATATTTATATCTCAAATCAAATATGCTAAGGAAATGCTCAAAAAGTTTGGAATGGAAGATAGCAAGCCAATAGGTACTCCCACGATAACTGGATGCAAGTTGAGCAAAGAAGATGAGTCCCTTGATGCACATAAGACTTTGTATAGATCAATGATAGGTAGCTTGTTATACCTAACTGCATCAAGACCTGATATCATGCAAGCAATGTGCATGGTTGCAAGATTTCAAGTTGCTCCTAAAGAGTCACATGTCAATGTAGTGAAAATGATATTTAGATATATCAAGAGTACAATTGACTATGGCCTATGGTGTCCTAAAGGTGAAAATTTCACTTTGACATCATATACAGATGCTGATTGGGCAAGAAGTGTGGATGATAGAAAAAACACCAGTGGTGGTGCATTTTTTTTAGAAACAAACTTGTTTCATGGCTGAGCAAAAAGCAAGAGTCAGTTACTCTTGCTACAACAAAAACAGAGTATGTTGCAGTAGTGACATGTTGCACTCAAGTCTTGTAAATGAAGCAAACACTTAAAGACATCAAGGTAGAGTACAAATCACCTATCTCTATTCTTTGTGACAATTCAAGTGATATTAATATATCAAAGAATCCAATGATGCATTCTAAAACTAAGCATATATCAATCAAGCATCACTTCTTAATAGAAAATGTTACAGATCGAGAGGTCACGATGGAATATGTGTCAACTTAGGATCAAGTTGCAGACATATTCACCAAACCTCTTCGCAAGGAACAATTTGAGTATCTGAGACAGAAATTGGGAGTGGTGGCTCCTACATCACATCACTAAAACCTAATGATAGGGCATGAGTCTAGGGGGAGGACCATAGAAACTTTGTTAATCCCTGGAAAAAGAGAGAAAAGGCAACTCAGGTATGTATATGTTTGAAAATTTATAATGAGTTGATGGTTGCAGATTCTTGGACAAACTACTTTATCTGATAAAGGGGAGAAATATTTGGACAAACTGTGATAAAGTTGGAGTCATCTGATAAAGGGGAGAAATATTTGGACAAACTGTGATAAAGTTGGAGTCCTTTGCCATTGATGTCAAAGGGGGAGAACAAGTGCAAATGCTCTATGTAAAAGGAGCAGATCATGTGTCCAAGTTGAATTTAGTCAAATGTTCCATTGCCTAAGGGGGAACAAGTTTGGTATGAATAGTTGCAACTCAAGTTCATCAGAAGTCAACACAAGCAATCCTAGAAAAGGAGTAGAGTATTATAAGATCTGAGCATTTAGTTTGCCATCAATGCCAAAAGGGGAGATTGTTGGAAATATGATTGTCATTGATGTCAAAAGGGACATTATGAATATTATTGATGTTAAAGGATCAGGCATAATTGATGGAGAGAAGAGAATGTTTTATAGTTGTAAAGTGCAAAGTTGTGATGCTTTTACAGAGATCATTTATGGACTATTTGCAGAGTAATTGATAGAATATCTGTTATGGGTTTTTCAAGAGCATCTCATATGTATGGTCCATAGGTTCAGATGAAGATAAATGAGCTTATAAATAATTTATTTTAGCTCTCAGACATTACAAAGTTTATCAGTTAAACCCTAAGGGTTTAAGCCATGGCATTCATAAACATGCTATTTTTTTGTGTTGATCGGATATAGGAAAGTACTGGTTACTTAAGTTATATCTTAAGTCCTTGTCATCATCGTGCAACCGAACCCTTCGACCTAGAAATTACCAGATCGAGAAGTGATCAAAGACCTTAATATTTCTTAAATCTTAGATTTAATATTTGTCCCAACCTGATCAACGGTTAGTGCTTAATTGTATGTTGAAGATCCAACAAAGCGTATCAAAGTCAATGCAAGTAAACATGCTAGTGACAAGTGTCACAATCACGAAGATTGCACAATAGATCTATGAAGCGGTTTAAAGTCAACTAGTCAAGTATTAACATGAGAATGCGAAGTGTCACAATAGTGGGAACTGACATCAAATGTGTAGAAGGCACGTGAGGATGCCATGTGTCACACTCACAGGAGCTTGTTAGAGATAAAGATCGAGCTTCTTCCAAGGGTCAACGGTGAGCGGGTGATCGTGCAATGAAGATCGAACGGAGTGATTGGACTCAATGAGATCAAGTGCTCGATGTTTAATGCCACAAAGGCGAGTTAAAGATTGAACTACTTTTGACGAGATCAATAGAGCATATATGTTCCAAAGACTCATGAAGCAGTGAGATGAGATTAAGATCTCAATGTTTAACAACAAATAAAAATAAATTTCGTGCTACTTTAAATATCTAATGGCATGTGGGAGCTCAGATCAAAAGATCTAACATATGTGTTTTAAAGTTGAAACATTAAAACCTGGAAGCGTACTAGGATTAAATGGAATGCGTGAGCCTATCAAAACTTGATCTAATAGATGCATTTTAAAGTTGAGAAAATTGAATGAGGATCATCAGATCATGGCGTGAAACTTAAGATCTATGGTCAATATTTAAAGATATGTTCATCGCTAAGGTCAAGCGGTGGAACATGCATTATATGACACAAACAACAATATAAATCATTGTGATCGATCTAAATTGTGTAATATGGCATGTGCATCAAAACTAGAGCCTTATATTTGCTAAATGGTGGTGGTACATGAATTCAAGAAGCAGGAACCCTGTCGATTGAACTGAGTCCAAGGATGGAGCATGATGTATTACAGAGATGAAGTGAGAACACAGAGATGAAGTGAGACCTAGATCCAATGTATATAAATATGTCATCTAGGTACAGTAAGAGTTGTTGGTGTTGTTGAATTGTCTAATAGAAAAATATAGAGACACAAAACCAGAGGGGCAAAGTGTGAGAGAAGAGAGAGATGTGTAGAGTATGAACAGTTACAAAACAGACCTATAACAGAGAATTGGAATTGGATTTATTTATGAATCAATATTTTAATATGGAGATGTAGCTCCATAATATAGATCTGATTGGTAGGTGCCATTAGAAGAGCTGAGTTAGTGCTTAGTTAGGGAGTTGGTGCTTCTTTAGAGTAGATGCTCTTAAATCAGGGGATTGGTGTCTCCTTAGGGTCGGTGCCCTTAAATGTTGTAACCAGTGAAGTTTTGATTGTGAGGCTGAATTAAAACAGTAGATTCTAACCGCTGTTTCTCACCATGGTTTTTTTATATTGGGTTTTTCATGTACATTGGGTGTTATGCATATTTGTGTGTGTGTGATCTCTGCATATATGTTTTAATCTATATTAAAAGAATTACAAGGACTAATTTAATCAATCTAATGATTCACCCCTCCTCTCAATAGATAGTTGTGTTCCAAAAAGTACTAAATAATGAATTACGAAAGTGCATGATGTGAATCATGGCACCACCCACAAATAGAAAAAAATGTGTGATATGAATCACAACACTACAAACTTTGCAAACTCAACAAACTTTACATTCAATCTTAAATTTATGAATTCATAAATACATAATTTCATGGCCATGATGCACACAATGGAAGCATATACAATAACATTCAATGCCACACAAGCCAAGGGGGACACACAAAGAAAAATCACAAAATAAAATTCTCAAATAGTAATAGTTGTAAAATAAAACAAGGGCCCAAGAAAAAGTCATGTAATAAAAACTCAATCAAGAAACAACATGGAAGAAGACCATGGGCCAAAGAAAGAGGTAGACAATGATACACTCAATTTAAACAATACCATGTACTAAGCAAAAAGTAAAAAAACATAATCAATGATTAGCCTATTGAAAATGAAACAACATCAATGAAGTATAGAATGATTGATTTCGTCTATACTATTAATCTATGCCAATGTCACAACATAGTAAAGTACTATATCCATGAAATGTAGCACTGTAAAGAATATAAGTAAGAGCAAGATGTGTAAGCAATTAATGTAGTTCAACATGATAAATAGAAATGTTATAGAAATATATATCATGTAAAAATGTAACCTATGGAATGAGATGTCACCGGCATGGACAAGGCCCTTGGGTATATGAATGTCTTACATATGTGTATCCATATAGCATATGCATTATGTATATCTTGTATCCCACTTATATATACTGTGTGATGCATGTACATATGAAAATGATATGTAATCTACTAAACATGTGATAAATAACATAAATAAATAATGGAAACTAACAAACATGTCATGCTTAGGCCTTGATTTTTTATTTTAAAATATTTTAATTTTTTTGTATTTTTTGAAATATTTGAAATTTAAATATACATCCATACAAATAAAAAAAGCGAAGTAGTAATACTTCAAAAATAGAATAATGGGAGACATTTAAACCACCTGTAACATATGTGAAGGCATAATGTGCAATAAATATGATAACATGACAATGTGGAACATATGAAAACAATTAATGTTTGCCCATTATAAATGTAAATCATAACTTCACAACTCAAAAGAGTATGCATGAGGTGGTGGGGGATGAGGAGGAATCGATATATATGCTCAAAAATGTATGTGATCATGTGAGCTCAATGGAAGCCATAACATGTATAAATAGTGAATATGTAGTAGTGAGCATGCAACATGCTACAAAAGATGTGCACTAGAATGATACTATTATGAAAGATGCATCATTATAAGGTAGATATTAAAAATTTTCAAATCAAGATAAGCATCAAAATGCAAAGGCCTAATCAAGGTAAAGTAATGGCTAAAAGAATGCTCAATGCAAGTCATATGTACTCATGTATGTGAAAGTAGAAGAATAGACAAAATAAATAAGTATACAAACTTTAGGAAGCTATGTACAATGGATTATGTGTTGGTCCACTAAAATAATCCATGTGTAGGCCTTGTATCAGATGGTACAAATGTCTCCTACCATGTTTCAAATGCATATGTGTTAGAATCTAGTAAGTAATCATATGTTGTATAATTTCTGTCATCATAATCATGCTCAAGTTATCCTTGTGTAAATTGTTTGACTGTATTATTTGTAGTAACTGGTTCTTCATCTTGTGTGGTTATATGAAATATTTGCATTTGCTGTGAAAGTATGCTCAAGTCATGCATGAATATACTAATATCATTAAGATCAATAGTGTTATAACTAATGAGATCATGAATCTTATGTCATAGTGAAAAGTAATGATTCTTAGAATGTCCCTTGCATCTATGATAATCACAATATATAAGCATATCATGTCCTTTAGGTAGAGACTTACTCACGTCAACCTCCTTTGGTGGAAGGAGGGATAGAAGGTTACATTCAAGTAAATGTGGAAATAGATATGAGGAGATTCAGGTAATCATGGAAATTGCCTCCTTTGGGCGCTAATATGATAAGTTAAGTATTAGGTTGTGCTGAAATGCAATACTTGAAGGGGTCATTGTCTATAGGGCATGCATATAAATGTCTCTCATACATGAATTTTACATACATATGTAGTGTATATGTTATTGCTTCCACAATATGTATCCAAAGTTGAACCAAGAGAAAGTTATAATGTAGATGATTATGCATGATATGAAATAAAGCATACACTATCATAGGTCTCATGGTCACATTCAATGATATGGTTCCAAATACTTGTTGAGGTGTACTATGAAATCCTCTTATGCGCTGATCTAACTCATAGATGCAATGTGTTAATTCCCAAAGATCGTAAGTATTTTATGAACATGTTTATTTCAGGGTCCTTGTCTATCAACACTCACTTAACTATTTTGTTAATAATTATGCTTGAATATATAAGATAATTTTTTTAACTTCTAGTTGAATAGACCTGTAGACACTTCATTTTAACCACTTCCATGTTTAAACTTCATTAGGAATGATTTTCCATAGTCACATCTAAGTTTAACCAGAAATATCCAATTGATCCTAATTTACCCACACAACTGCCAATTTAACTCAAAATCACAATGATACATCCCTACTTGGGGCAATAGATCATCTTACATCATTTATCTTATCTGATTCATCATTATTCTAAATCAACCCTTTACAAATGTTTTTGCAGGTTAATTAAGTGAATGCTTGATTACTAAAGAAACATTGCAAACTTTACCTTTCTTATAATTTCTAATTAATCTTTGATTAATTAGTGTTTTCTTCCTCTAATAGGGAATTCCATGACTTTTTAGTATTATCCTATTTTCTACAATACAAAATTGAATTATGGCCTCATATAGGTAATGTCACAGGGGCAAACCAATGGAATGAAGTGGTGTGTGTTAAAGGTGGCTTATAACTATTATAGTATGTATTTCTCATGTTTGTTATTGTATTAACTAGCTATTTTATCTTTTTGTGAGTTTGTCCTATGTGAGGATTTATCCAACATTGGTTAGTTAGGCTAGTTTTGTGTTTTGCCTTGCCTACTTATGCAAAGGCTTTCCTTTGTACTGGGGTTTATTTTTCTGAATAACACTTGACTTGCGTTATTTTGCAATCATTTGTTTGCAGCGTTATTGTGTGATTTTTTTAGTGTTATCACTTCTGAATCTTGGGTTGGAATGCTTGTTCATCATTCGTAACATGGTACCAGAGCATTGAGGTGTTGCATCCATCTGTATTGCTGTAATTTTTCAGATTGTTTTCCTCTTGTCATTCATTATCCTCAACCTTTTATTCCTTATTTAGGGCAATTAATGATCTAGGGCATTCTCTTGGCAGAAGTGTTGCCTCTTTGTAGAAATCAACGTTGTTTTCTGGAGTGACGGTTTCACATGTTATTGAAGTTTTAAAGAAAGTGATTATTTTTCCTCGTGGAGTGATAGGCGTTGCTTCTTTCTTCTAAGCATGTGCGAGATAGAGAGGCGCTTCAAGAGGAGATCTTGGCATCATTTTTCAAGACTTAAAGGTTTTTGCTTTTGAAGTTTTTGCATTATTTTTTTTCTTGTTGAGAGAGGCGTCCTTATTATATTGAAGTGTTGAAGGCCAGAAGGAGGCATCCTTTGTTAGAAGGAGATTTGAACTTGCTTGAGGCATTGGATCTGCTAGCAAGGGAGCGTTGATTTCAGATTTGGTTTGACATCTGCAAGGAAGAAGGAGATTTAAGCTCTTTCCCAAGTGAGTGGAGTGTACCAGCTATACGAAACATAGTGTGATATGAGGCATTGAAGATATGAGTGTTGATAGCGTGGAAGGAGATGTGATATCCACAACTGAGGCGTTGGAGAGGGAAAGAAAACACCGCATTGGGAATAGAAGTTCGAGGTCTGCACAACTCTACATTTCCACATTAGCATCTTTGTATCAGATCAGATTTGAGCATTTAAGGACTTTGGAAGGAGGCATTTCCTTTTAGATAGGCGTTGAGGACTGCCAAGAGGATTTGTTGCATTGAAACTAACATCCTCTCCCTTGGCAAATGTTGGATCCTGTTGAGGTGGAGCATTGATTTCAGATTCGAGGCATTTTTTTCTGTTGTACCAAGAGAGGTGCGTAAGGGAGGAGAACCAAGGCATCCGATTTTGTATTGTGATCTATCACATTGAAAGTTGCAAATATTTGAGGATTTGATCTGGTAAGCTTTTGTCTTATATGATGTTGCGTAGAGGTGCATGCAGTGGTGCTTGTAGGAGACTGTTGCTAAGGTTTGGAGGTGTGGAGATTGTTTTGAAGTGCCTATCTAGGCTTAAGACATCTATTCTACACTTACATTTGTAATCCATTCTTTTCTCCTCTCAAAAACAATTTTTAATTCATTATTTTCCTTTATAAGCTGTATTTTTTTGCCTCAAGAGGAACACAGTTCATTTACGCAAGTATAGCGATAACCAGATAGATATTTTTTCACTTTAGTTGGCATTTATAAGTTTATGATTCAATTTCGGTTCCAATGAGTGGTTGGAAATCTATATTCTTTTCTGATTTGGTCATAAAAATATGTTTGTAGTGTCTTTTATAATATTTTGACCCATTTTATGAGAATTTTTAAAGCCTTTAACTTTTGAATCGTAACTCGGATTTAAGTTATTTTTTTAAAAGTGCATGGTTTTAGATTATTTATCCATTGATGTCATTAATTTTTAAAAATGTACTACTTTTATAAAGTGCGAAATTGGAGAGGTCCTTAATACAATCTTTTGGGGCATTGTCTCGATGCTGATTTTGTGCACCCTTTTGCATTCTTTTTGCTCTTTGATGATTCATTAGCATGGATTCTAATTGTGGTATTGACCATTGCGAGTTTGACTATACATAATTACCATACATGGAGATCTCGAATGAAACAATAATAAAATGCAAAGAATTATGGTCTCCATTGTATCTCTTAGTTTGAGTTCTACTAGGACAAAGAAAGATTACAATGATTCCAGAATCTATTATTTAGGTAGTTATTACCAGTATAATGATGCATGATTTAAATAGGTAATATATGAGTGTGTGTGTGTATGTATCTGTATACATATATATTAGTAGACGCTATCGATAAATGAATATTTACAATTTAAAACATTCAACTTTTAAATATTTATTTTTCCTGAATATACAGGTTGGTCTCTAAATTACATCACCCATATAAAGAAAAACAATAAGAAAAATGTTCACATCAAATATCCAGAATTCAAGTACAACTCCTACTAGATTTTGTGCTTTGGTATTTCTTTTGTCTCATTTCCTCCTTCTGTTCCATCTATGCCTCCCTTTCCCTGCTTTCCTTGCTTTCTTCCTTTTATAATCCCCCCCTCTAAAAATAGACGTAGTCTTTATCCTTTAAAGAGTTTTCATCGCTTTCTTTTTTTTTTGTTTTTTTAAATTATTTTATTTAATATATTTGCTTTTTAAAAAAAGCAAACTTCTTCCATCTATTTTTGGGTTTTCTTTTTTTCCTTTTTCTTTTATTCTTTTTTTAGATTTTCTAAATTTTAACTATTTCTTTTCTTGTTTTTTCCCATTTTCTAATGTAATTTCTATTTTTTAATATATTTTAAAATTAAATGCCAAAATCCATGATTTAAATTAAATCATTAATCAACCATGAATACTATATCAATTTCATATTTACTATTAATCCATATTTTGAATTCACTTTTGTCAAAAATATTCCTATCAGCGTAAATAATAAAACATGCCAGACACGCAAAAGAATTCATTACGATATTTTTACCTACTTTGAAAAATCATAGAAAAAATACTCTAAGAAAGAAATAAACACACCATAAACAATTATTTTTAATGTATTTCTACCATATACTAACTACTATGGTGTGTGTAGGATTTCACTAGTTCTGTATCGACCTTCGATGTCTCCATCTACATTACCCTCTCCGATGATGCTCTTTCTCTGGCACGTTCTGAGGGATGAATTCTCCTGCATCCACCTCAAAATACACAAATAATTATATCATATCACATGATAAGTATATAACAATAAATATAACTGAAATAACATATTAATATATTCAAATTACAAAACGTACACTATAACTAACTCATAGTAAAGCAATCATGTACCATAATGTATCTAAGCAATATTCTACTATCCCATAATAACATATATCTCAAGATTAGTTAAAAATATCTAAATCTGAATTTGTCAGCAATGGATATCTATGTATAGGTCCAACAAGTTTATCTAACAAAAAATCATTATGTAACATGATTAGGCTGACTTTGTATTCTAATTGATACTTGTTTTTATCAATTAACAATACAAAGTCGATCGGGTCGACTCTGTATTCTAATTGATACTTATTTTTATCAATTAACAATACAAAGTAGATTGGGTTGACTTTGTCAGATAAAATTTTAAAAAGCTTTAGGGTTAGATTCCACTATATATACATATCCATTTCCATCATTTATACGAAAATAAGAAAAAATAAAAGATATATATTACGCCTCTGATTATCCACCATTATACTTGAGGAACATAGCTTAGGGTGGGAATACGAATATTATCTTGTGGAGAATTATTTTAGATGCATTGATAGGTTATGTAGCCTAACGCTGATTTATCCTTGTCATCCTCACATACCACAACAATCTCTTATGAAGCACCTTGGCCAAGGGAGCGATTGAGGCTCAGTGGGTTCATCTTCGAAGGTAAGTATTCTTAACTTTATTCCTCTTTTGTAAGAGTAGATAGATATGCATTTGTACTTCTCTCTCATGCATTAAGATTTTGTATACATTTACATGAATATATGTCTTATATGCATGTTTACTTTTAATTTTTATTACCCTCACTTTGTGACACAAGTTTTGGTGAGCACTAGATTAGAATTTACTTTGATTTCATCATTTATACATTAGGGAATGTGAAAACATAGGACCTAGTTAGAGTTAATGCATAGTTTTCTTAACTAGAGGATCTTCATTATGGTAATAGATTCTTTGGATAGGTTTAACTGATCCATCATGATCTTGACCCTGAATATCTAATGTATCAATAATTGGAAGTGTAAGTATGATTTATCTTCTCTGATGTAGGATTGATTTATTGATTAGTTACATTTCTCTTTGCATACATTTTGGTGAACCTGACAGGAATCTAACCCTTGTAGGTTTTTTTTTATACCGTCATTTTTGTCAATACACAGTCAACCCATACGACTGTGTATCCTTGAAGGCTATCTCAGTTTCATCATTTATAATATACAATTGATCTAGGAGGATCTATGTTTTGCTTTGAAACAGAAATCATCAAATTACATAATGATCAATGACACAACGTAGAGCTCATCGAGTGCTTTTTGGCATAAATTAAACAGGTTGATTTCAAGCTCACATGCACAAGATATTGCACATTGAAGTTTCCATATCAAACAGGGCAAAAGATGGCACAAGGTGTCATAGTGTGTCATAAAAGACAAGTGGCATAGTTTGAGTAAGTCACATGGACCCATGGTGTAGCGACATATGGTGATGAGTTCATACGAGAAAATAGTTGGTTTCATAGTTAGTCTTTGACAAGTTTAAATGGCCAACTATGGGGACCATAGCCAGTGGATTCCACTTTTGTCATGGAGGGGGGACCATACTGCTGATAGAGCTATGGAGCATCCAGTTGGATGTCAACAAGTGTCAAATTGGGAGTGGTCCACATGATGGGTCCTCAATCCACCATGTGGCTTGCCACCACTTAATTATTTTCATGATCAAATTTTAATAGTCACATAGTGACCATAGTTTTATGTAATTATTTACCATGCCAAGTGGAAGCTCGAGACATACCAACTAATCGAATGTTCCATGCCAACCAAAGGTTCCATATTAATGCCAAGTCAGCGACACAAACCACCCAACTTGCCATGTTCCAAAGTCCATGGATCACATTGAAGACCAAATAACATGCCCAATGCCTACGTATAGGCATTAACCACCACAAAGTTCATGGGATTCAAACGTTAAGCTAACCCACATATTCCCAAATGTGGGATATTATTAGGATAATAAACAATGCCCATGACATGGATTTCAAACCCTGCCATCTTTGGTAAAAATATAATGCTTTCATCGATACACCAGTGATCCTGAGCACTATATAAAGTGCTCGAGGTTCATTATAAAGACATGTTTTTTTGGTGGAGACCAAGCATAGTGTAAAGGGTGTAAGAGACATAAGGGTATTTTTAATTGCCTCAGACTTTGTGAATTAGTTTGAGAGTAATACTCAGGGATAAAGTGAACCCATGAAGACAAATTGAGCAAGTCTTTAATATTGTATGTTATTTGTGACAATTTTTAATAAGGAGTGATCCCCATTAAGAGCGGATCTAGAGACGTAGGCTTTTAAACCAAACTCTGTTATCAAATCAGTTTGATGTTTTTCTGTCAATTTGCCTCTTTATTCATTTGCACTCATTAAAAATAGTCTTTGATGAATTTTAAATTCTATAATCTTTTAAAAATTTGATTTTTTTAAATCATTAAATAAAGGTTTCGATTTATTACAAGTGTGTTTTCCACAATTTATGACATTTGTTTATTGTTGATTATGGATCAACAATCGACCATACAACTTTGTATTGTTATAGGCTATTTGAGCTTCATCATTTTTGTCAATACAAAGTTGACCCATACAACTGTGTAACCTTTTAAGCTATCTCAATTTCATCATTTAAAATACACAATCAACCCATACAACTGTGTATCCTTATAGGCTATTTGATTTTTATCATTTTCAATACATAGTTGACCCATACGACTGTGTATCCATCTAGGCTATCTCAGTTTTAGCATTTTTAATGCACAGTCGACCCATACAACTATGTATCTTTTTAGCCTATCTTAGTTTCATCATTTTTCATACACAATCGACCTATACTACTGTATATTCAATGGATTTTTTTCATACACTTTGTCAACCCCATCGACTCTGTACCTATTGGCTAATATTATTCTCTGTGTGACTGACTTTGTCCTTATTTTTCCTTTTTACTTCCTGATCTTAGATTCTTATTTCAAGCTTTATGAAATCCCCTATCATAATATTTTTAGACAACCTTAATCCATTTAGACAATATATGGGATATTCTTTCCTTCCTACCTTGGGTATCTAAGAGGATGCTCATTCTTGGTGCAAATTTTCATCAAATCAATATAAGTCTTCTCAATCTTGATCTACCCTATACTGTATAGTTGATCTAGAAAATCATCAAAAGACAAATCCCAAATCAGGGAAATTATACACCTTATACCACTTTTACACCTTCTAAACCTTGATGTCATAGACTCACCAACACATCCACTTCACAATTTGGAATTACACATTATATTCCCCCTATTATAACCAATGATCATCATTCTCTTGTTACACCCATAATAATAACACCTAACATCATCATTTCAAAAAGTAACATGGTTGAAATCAATCAAACTAATTACTTACATGATTCCCAATTATTCAAAAACCTTGATGATAATACCATTTGCACTCCTAACAATAATGGTGGCTTTACCAAGCTTCCTTCTTCTACTACACATATGAAAACTAACACTAATGTTGGGAATCTTCATCCCAATACCAATGTTTGGAATCATCCACCCAATACCCCTCCTTTGACCAACACTAATAAGCCTCCTCCCACCAATGCTACTAATCCCCCTGCTAACAACACTAATACCCCACCTTAAAATACTAAGGCACAATTCGACACAACTCAAATTATTGATCAAATTATTCAACAAATGAATATTATGAAAATAGCTAACTATTCCCAAATGATGCAAATATAACAACATTTATTACACATGACTAGTCAACCACCTCAAGTCATCATGTCTCAACCAAATCAAAATTTTGTCCCTCCTCCTCTTATAAATTCCAATTGGAATATCATCTCTCAACTTCCAATGCATAACAAAATTCTTCAACATATTCAAAATGAACCTTTAGCTCTATTCATTGCATACATAGATATTGGAAACATTTCTCCAACTATCACATATGATGGGACTAACAACCCTTCTATATTTCTTAAATCTTTTGGTAATCTCTATAAAAAAATAGGTCAAAATTAACATATTTTCTACCATCAAGATCTCAGCAAAAACCTTTGTTGGTGATGCACTTGAATGGTACAACCAAATTACTATATATTCTATATCACAAGTAGAGGATTCAGTCAATACTCTAGTGAAAGAATTTCAATATGATGACCTTCTCGAAAATTATTTTAGCCATTTCATCAATGCCAATCAACTTCCTAATGAATCTACTCACACTTTCATCAAACGATGCAAGTATCTAGCTTACAAAGTGGATCATAACATAAATTATGGTACTCTTTTAAAACTATTTGTTATTGCTCTTAAAGCTCCACTTCAATACAAAGTTCAAATCTTTTACCCTAAAACTTTAGAAGAAGCCTTAGACCAAGTAAAAAGGAAAGACTTTCTTATGACTCAATTTGAAACACCTCAAACAACTAATAAAGAACCTTTCCAATAATTTTCTCATAACATTGATTCATATAAACCTCCCCAACCTCAAAATGGAACGTCCAATTCAACCAATTTTAATCCAACCCACCATCCCTTGAGTCTAGAAGCATTTAAGAAGAAATTGCCACCCTCTAAACCCATGAGCTTTGATCCTTCCAAACCTCCTCCAAAATAGTACAATCTTGATAAATTTTGTTGGTGGCATGGTATTATAGTTCATTCTCATGAGGCTTATCATGATCTTCATTGATTTCTTCTTGCTTCCTTGCTTCGTCCACATTTCAATCTTGATACTCTAACAAAATAATGCTATCAAGACTATCTTCAAGCCTCTTAAATTCAATCTAAATAACCACAATCACATCAACATCACTTACCTAATGATCAAAATTAATTACCTCATACCTCTAACTCATCTACTAATATTGTCTAAACCACAGTTAATACTTATTCCTCCACCAATAAGGAGAGGATAGCTAACATGAACAACTTTAAATAGGTGGTTACATTCATCCAACCTCAACCTCTTAAGTGACATGAATCAAAGGAGCACATAGTTCAAATTCCTACTCCAAAGTTCATTATACATGGTCCTCCTTTACCTTATATATCTCTTCATACCTCTCCTACATCTAACAAACCAACATCTTCAAACTCTAACTTATCAACCAATTTAGCTATCTCTAACTCCACAAGTCAACCTAGTGCAGTTCATTCTAACAACTTAGCTTCACCCCATTCCATTATTGAGATGTTGTTATTGATGTAAAAGGGTTTGATATTAAGTAAATAATATGGTCATTGATGTCAATGAATTTCTATTGATAAGAGTTCATAGTTTCTACAGAGTCCATAGCTACTGACTGAGTCTGTAGTTTATGCAAAGTTCATAGCTATTGACTGAGTTTGTATCTTTCCATGAAAGTTATTTTTGGTGAAGTATACAATTGGCCAAGAGACTTTTTATCTATATTTTACATCATATAAAGACATAGAAATAGACTACATAATTAATTTAGACTAAAGACCATTGAATAAGATGTTCTATGTGAAGGAAGGTAATCTAATGATTATGGAGAATAAGATCATAGTAACCAAATTTCATAAATAAGGTTGATCAAATGGTTTATTTGAATCATAGTGCTATGTACCTAGGGATATGATATATTATTGTATATGGGTTGATGGAGATGCCGACAGGTGGCACACATTCTCTTAGTTAGTTATATGGGTACAATATATTAGGGTAATAGAGTAACTTGTGGAAGTAGTACATTAGGTAATGGTCGGCCTACATTGGGATTAGGAGGTTACCCATCTATAGGTTAGATATATGTATATATATAGGAGATGATTATCATGGTAAAGATATCAAGTAAGCATTGAGTCTTCTATTGTAAGAGGATATTGGAGGTTGTCCCCTCGAAGAGACATTGTGGAGTTATTCCTTCCTAAAGGAGTATTATATGGTGTTTCCCTACCTTAAGGGTATTTCTGCATATATTGAATATCAAGATCATATCAAGTGGTATCAGAGCTTCGATTTGAGAAATTTGTGTGGAGTGAAACTCTAGTTTTTTGAATCGTTAATAAATTTTGATTGGTTGCGAATTTTTCCACATTTTTTTAATTGGATATGTCTAATATTTCAAATAAGTCACAATAAAAAAATAGAGATCTTTTGATTAGTTTTGAGGGAGTTATTTATATTTTAAGTTTTATATTAATTTTGCTATATCTTTTGAAATATAGGGAATTTTTATTCAAAATTTTTATTGGAGCTATAAGAAGATATAAGAAAATCACAGCCAAAATTTCAGAATTTTTGAGTGATTTGTTTCGATTTCAAGAAGAAGAAAAAAATAATGATGATAAAGAAGAAGAAGAAGAAGAAGAAGAAGAAGAAGAAGAAGAGAAGGGTTCAAATAATTTGGTTCCAAATAAAAAATACTATGGCACATGGAATGAATGGGGAAATCACTATGACTATGCATAGAAGAATACCTATTATGATCATGAACAAAATCAGGGGAACACAATGGAATTTAGAAACAAGTTTGGAGAGCTATCACCTGCCAATATATTAGGATAATAGATTAACTTGTGGAAGTAGTACATTAGACAGGTGTGCAATGATTTGAAGCACACTCATTATTTGGTTTCTTCCTATGTTTCGGGGATGAAACATGTCAAGGAGGGAAGTAATGCTATGTACCTAGGGATATGATATATTATTGTATATGGGTTGATGGAGATGCTAACATGTGGCACACATTCCTTTAGTTAGTTATATGGGTACAATATATTAGGATAATAGAGTAACTTGTGGAAGTAGTACATTAGGTAATGGTCGGCCTACATTGGGATTAGGAGGTTACCCATCTATGGGTTAGATAGATGTATATATATAGGAGATGATTTTCATGGTAAAGATATCAAGTAAGCATTGAGTCTTCTATTGTAAGAGGATATTGGAGGTTGTCCCCTCGAAGAGACATTGTGGAATTATTCCTTCCTAAAGGAGTATATATGGTGTTTCCCTAACTTAAGGGTATTTCTGCATATATTGAATATTAAGAGCATATCACATAGATAAGTATGTTTGTTACATAAAAACATCATTTCACTCAGGTTGATCTATGTGAGTGAGCTTTATATAAGCTAATGTGAGTTATTTTTTCAAAAGGGAATAAATCATTATATATCTGACAATTGAGTTTTGTTTGGTAGAATTTCAAGAGGTTATTGATCACCATATTGTATATAATCAAGAACAAATTGTATTTTAAAGTGTGAAAAAAGGATGATTATATAAAATTACCAAGTAGAGCAGAGGTCTATTGAGGAATAAATGGCCAAAGAGGTGTGAGTATGAAAACATCAAATGATTCATAGAAAGATTAACCTTAGAGTATATAGAATCAACTAAAAAAGATGAGTAGAAAAGGCAAAGTGGATAGAGTCTTTAAAAATAAAGAGCAGAGAAAGAGAGCCTAATGTGTCTATTTTCTGATAAGTAGAAAAATAATAGAATAAATATGAGATCAATAAATAGATAAAGTAGAATTATACAATCATTTGTTGATATAAGTAACTAAGAAAGTTGGAAGATATGAAGTAACCAAGTTGGTGCTTGGCAAAGGGGGTCGAAGCCTTCTATATATTGGTGTCTACAAATCAAGAAGTTGGTGATTCCTAGCAATTTGGTGCTTGATGAATATTTTTTTCAAGTTGGTGCTTGACTATTTGGGGTTGGTTCCTCAAGTTGAGTTGGTTCTCAACAATCTTTTTGACTCATTGCATATCTGATTTAGGACATGTAGTCCATGCAGTGATCAATGTGGGTTTTCTTCTTTTTAAGGGTTTCCAACGTCTCTCATGTTTTATGTATTTATGTTCTTTGTTATGGTTTGATTGCTATATTGATTTTGCATTGATGCTTGACTAACGAACTAAATAATTTGAATAAAGTTTTAAGAGTTCACTGATTCACCCCTCTCTCAGTGGCTGTGCTTCCAATAATTGGTATCAGATAAGGTCTGCTTTGATAGCTAGAAGGTAGATCCTAAGAAGCATAATGCCTATTCATCAAGTACAAGAAGGATTTTCAAAAAATAAGGACTCTCATTGGAACCAATTATGCGTTTTGGAGAATTAGTATGAAGACCTATTTGATGCTCTCAGGTTTGAAATTTGGTAGTTAGTTGTAGATGGGTATACTATCCCTCAAACTCCTCCAAATGATGATACAAGAAATAAAGCAAGTGAGAACAATTCAAAGGCTATGAATGCTATATTTTGTGGATTGGTAGAATTTGAGTTTGTTAAGGTGATGCAATGTGAGTTAGCTAAGGAAATTTGGGACAAGTTACAACTCATCTATGAAGGTGACACTAAGGTAAAATTGATAAAGATTTAGACCTATAGAAGACATTTTAAAGGTCTAAAGATGAAATAAGAAGAGAATATTTAAACATATCTTATTAGAGTTGATGAAGTAGTCAACATAATTAGAGGTCTTAGAGAAAAGGTTAATGAGGCAAATGTTGTTGAAAAGGTTCTAAGATATTTAACCCCAAGATTTGACTCAAAGGTGTCAGCAATTGAAGAAGTAAAAGACTTAGACAAGTTAAAAATGGATGAGCTTCATGGAATACTTACTTCCTATGAGATGAGGATTGATGATGGAAGATCATCCAAAAGGGAAGTAACCTTCAAGATTGCAAATGAAACACAAATCAAAAAGGTTAAAATTGATAGTGACATTGATGTCGATGAAGACAAAACCAAAACCTTATTTGTGAGGAAACTGAGAAAAGGTTTAGGTAGGTACAAAGGCAAGCTACCATTTAAATGTTTTAATTATGGCATGATTGTTCATTTTGTTTCCAAGTGTCCTAAAAAATAAAAACATGATCATGATGAAGAACATGGTGAAGAGAATAAGAAGTCTAACAAGTATGATAAGAGCAAGAAAAATTTCAAGCAAGGTGACTATAAGACAAAGTTATTCAATAACAAAAAGAGTCTATATTCTAAATAAGACATCAAATCTTTTGAAGTCAGTGATAAAGATATCATAGATAGTGATGACTATAGTTCAAATCATAAAAGTGATGGAACTTTGTTCATAGACACTGAAGTTGAAGATGGGAATAGTTCAAAAGAACAAGTCTTCATGATGATGAAGTGGATGAAGAATTAGTTGAGGTTGATATTAAGGTATAACTTATCAGTGCTTTGGATGAATTAAAGAGTCAAAGAAATAAAAACCAAAAGCTGAAGTCTCTAGTCAAAAGTCATGAAAAATAGATATGTATCTTAGAAACTAAGATAACTAAGAGTGTCAAAGAAGTTGAGAAGGTCATCAACAATCTCAAGACTCAGTTAGAATAAAAAAATGCAAGTCTAAAGTCCAAGGAAGGAGAATACAATGAGTACAAATCTAAGATAGTTTCATTGAATTTAGATTTGGAATAGTTCACAGTCAAATTAAAAAATTGTCAAAAGTTTGAAAAGAGCAATGGAATTCTTGATGACATATTGAATAGTCAAAGATCATCTCTCATCAAAATAGGCCTTGGATACATGGATGACCAAAAGAGTAGTACAGAAAAGTAGAATATCAATAAGCCAAAGACATATGCTGATGCTCTTAAGAAATTTGAGATTGTGAGTGATAGTCAGAGGTCAACATAGGTCAATAAGATTATCACTCCTCTCAGAGATAAAAAAAAAGTGTCAATACGTCTTTCAAAAATATTTAGAGATCATTTCTTATCAGGCAACCGAATGCAATAAGATACATGAATTATTTCTAAGGCTACTATTTTTCTTGTAATTAGTTTGGACATAAAGTTGTAGATTATAGATCAAATACTAGAAACAATCATGCATGGAGAAGTGATATGAATAGTCATGGATTTCCAAAAATATTCTCAAATTCATTTGTCTAAGGGTCAAATATCAATAGATACAATGTGATTTTTCACAACTATAATAGAATTAGACATATTTCAAGATTCTATGGATTGGGTTATGTAAAATCCCCTAGTCAAAATAGGATGGTGTATGTTCATATTGATAAGAAGTTAAAACCTTTGAAAACACTAAAAAATGAGCAAAAAAATGATGTTCCAAAGGAAGAAGAATCCATGTTAGCACAAACTGCTTTTCACATTCAAGATGTGAGTTTTGAAATGGTACATTGACAGTGGTTATTCAAGCCATATGACAGGTGACACTAGTTAATTTATAACTTTGAAGAAGACTACTAAAGGTATAGTCAAGTTTGGGGATAATATAAAAACTAATATTGTTGGAAAGGGAATACTAAGTCTTGATAATGGGAAAACTAAAACTAAGAATGTGTTAAATGTAAAAGGACTGAAGCATAATTTACTGAGTGTTAGTCAAATGTGCAATCAAGGACATACTCTAAATTTTCATGTTAAAGGATGTGAATAAGAAAAACAAGTTCAGGAAGATTGGTAGCGGATGTTGATAGGACTATAAATAATTTATATGTTTTGAATGAGATCAAGAAGGATAAGAGTTTTATGAGTCAAGTAGATGAGAGATAACGTTGGCATAAAATAATGGGACATCTAAACTTTGACAACTTGGTAAATATAATTACTAAGAAATCATTTAGGAAAATGCCTAAGATTCCTAAGCCTACAAACACCATGTGTAAGGCATGCCAACATGGAAAACAAATAAGAAGAAGGTTCAAAACAAAATAATATTCAACTACAAAATATTTAGAGTTGATTCGTACAGATCTGTGGTCCAATTAAAATTCAAAGTATTCAAGGTGAAAGTTACTTCATGCTTCTTATTGACGATTACACTAAAATGACTTCAATTACTTTTTTGAAGGAGAATTCTGAGGCTCTGAATTACTTCATGCTTCTTATTCTAGTTGAGAATGAGATGGACTTAGAAATCAAGTGTCTAAGATATGATAGAGGAGGATAATTTTGGTCAAATGAGTTTGATGAATTTTTTAAAGAACATGAAATCAAGAGACAATTTTCGGTGGTAAAGACATCACAATAGAATGGTGTGGTAGAAAGGAAGAAAAACATTGTTTAAGAAATGGCCAAGACAATTTTAAATGAGTCCAAATTATCTGATAGATTTTGGAGAGAGGTTGTAAACACAATAGTACACATTCTAAATAAATTTCAAATCATAATAAACAACAATAAGACCCCTTATGAATAGTGGAAAGGCATATTAGCTTCAGTGGAACACTTTAGAGTGTTTTGAAGCATGTGATTCATCAATAGAGATGAAGAGGATCTAGACAAATTTGATTCAAGGGATTATGAAGGCATATTTTTTTGATATTCTTTAGTTAGTTTTGTATATAGATGATACAACAAGAGACTACATAAGATTGTGGAGAGTACACATGTGAGAGTGGATGAAACCAGATCAAAAAACTAAGAGTTAATACAGAGGAGCTTAACCTCAAGGAAGGATAAAAAACATCAGAAGAAGTAGCAGAAGAAATTAAAGAAGAAGAAGAATGAGAAGATACAAGGGCACCTTTCAAATTTGTTCAGAAAAGTCATGTAGAAAGTCAAATCATCGATGATATTGATTTTGGAGTGCAAACTAGGAGAAGGTTTATAAATAAATCAAAAAATGTAAAATTCTCTCTATTTTCAAAGATAGAACCAATTTGTTTTTTCAGAAGCCATAAGTGATAAGCATTGGGTGAATTTTATGGAGGAAAAGCTCAATTAGATTGATAAAAAAAGACTTGGGAACTTATTCCTAGACATAAGGACAAGAATGTCATTAGAACCAAATGGGTTTTAAGGAACAAATTGAATGAATATGGTTAGGTCACGAGAAACAAAGCAATGTTAGTATGTAAAGGATATGCTCAAGTAGAAGGTGTTGACTTTGAAGAAAAATTTACACATGTTGACTGGAAGACATAAGACTATTTTTGGCATATGTTGGTTTCAAGAATTTTAGGATATATCAGATGGATGTAAAGTTTGCATTTATTAATAGAAATTTAGAAGAAGTGTATATAGATCAACTTGAAGGTTTTCTCTTTGTCAGGAAATAAGGACTACACCTGTAGACTAAAGAAAGCATTATATGGGATAAAATAAGCCCTAGAGCATGGTATGCAAGACATGATATATACTTGCTTGATCAAGGTTTAAAGAGAGGTGTTGTTGACAAAAACTTTTACATAAAAACAAAAGGTGAGAATAAATTAATTATAGTTGTGTATGTTGATGGTATTATCTTTGGTAGTGACTATGAAAAGATGTCTAAGGAGTTTGCATAAGTAATGCAACAAGAATTTGAGATGTCTATGTCAGGAGAATTGTTATTTTTTATTGGATTATAAGTAGTTCAATCAAATAAGGGAATATTCATCTCTCAAGCTAAGTACATTATGGAAATTTTAAATAAGTTTGATATGGAAGATTGTAAATCATTAAGTAATCCAATGACAATAAGTTGCAAGTTGAGTTAAGAAGATAAGTCATCAGAAGTCAATTAGACCTTGTATAGATCCATGATTGGAAGTTTATTATATACTACTGCATTAAGACATGATATCATGCAGGTAGTAGGTATATTGGTTATATTTCAAGAAAAACCAAAATATACACACTTACAAGTAGTCAAGAGGATAGTCAGATATCTAAAATGTAATATGGACTTTGGTTTGTGGTACTCAAAAGGTAAATATTTCACTTTAATGACATATACTGATGTAGATTGGGTAGGTAGCATTGATGGAAGAAAGAGCACAAGTGGTGGTGCATTATTTCTTGGAAATATTCTTATGTCATCATCGAGTAATAAATAATCATTAGTTTCCTTGTCCACAAATGAAGTTGAGTACATCGTAGTAGCATCATGTTGCACACAGGTTTTATGGATGAAACAAACCTTGAGTGACTTTAAGATTAAATATTACAGTCCAATTTATATATTTTATGACAATACCAGTTCCATTAAAATATCTCAAAATATAGTCATGCATTCCAATAATAAGCATATTCCAATCAAGTATCATTTTCTAAGGGAGCAGGTCGATGATCAGATTGTCAAACTAGAGTATATAACCACAAAAGAATAAGTTGCAGAAATTTTTACAAAACCTCTTTCAAGGGCAACACTTGAGTTCTTAAGGCAGGAATTGAGAGTAATTCCTTCTTATGTTAGTCACTACGAAAGGTATGGACTAAGGGGGAGCTAACCATTGGGTATATTTTAGCTCTGAGGATCAAGAGTCAAGAGTTTATGACAGTCAAAAGATGTTCAAGTGGCAATGAGTAGTAACTTGCAATTTTCTAAGGAGAAGTTTATGGAATTCTCATCAGGGAATTGAAGATGAATATTATTAGTTTTGAAGAAGTAGCACTTTTTTGGGATCAGATAGATTTTAGGTTTTGAAACCCTTTACCATTGATGTCAAAGGGGGAGAATTAACAAGTTGACTATTTTCAAGGAGAAATAGTGCAATACTAGAGATAGATATATAAGGGGGAGAAATAACAAGTTGTGTAATTGTTATCTAGTTACCTTTGGTGAAGAAATGATAGGGGAAAGAGTAAACCGAGGTCAAGTTCTGGTGTAAAGGCATGTTTATTAAATAATAAAATCTGCTCAGGTCATCAATTTGTAAAGGTTTTCCATCAATGAAAAAGGGGGAGTTTATTGAAATGTTGTTATTGATGTCAAAGGGTTTTCTATTAAGTAAATAATATGGTAATTGATGTCAAGGAATTTCTACTGATAACAGTCCATAGTTTTTGTAGAATCCATAGCTACTGATTGAGTCTGTAATTTCTACAGATTCCATAACTACTAATTGAGTTTGTATCTTGCCATGAAAGTTATTTTTGGTGAATTAGACAATTGGCCAAGAGACTTGGTATCTATATTTTACATCATATGGAGACATAAAAATAGATTTCAAAATTAATTTAGACTAAATACCATTGAATAAGTTGTTCTGTGTGAAGGAAGGTGATCTAAAGATTATGGAGAATAAGATCGTATTAACCATATTTCATAAAGAAGGTTGATCAAATGATTTATTTGAATCACAAATAAGTATGTTTATTCCAAAAAGAAATCATTTTACTCAGGATGACCTATGTGAGTGAGCTTTTATATAAACTAATGTGAGTTATATTTTCAAAAGGGAATGCATCATTATATAGATGACTATAGAGTTTTATTTGGCCAACTTTCAAGAGGTTGTTGATCATTGTCTTATATATAAGTAAGATCAAATTTTATTTTTAAAGTGTGAAAAAAAAGGTGATTGAAAAAAAAGATGATTATATAAAATCGCTAAGGAGCAGAGCAGAGGTTTGTTGAGGAATGGATGGCCAGAGAGGTGTGAGTATGAAAACATTGAATGATTCATAGGAAGATTAATGCTAAAGTATATAGAATCAACTAAAAGAGATGAGTAGGGAAAGTAGAGAGGACATAGTCTTTGAAAATAAAGATCAAAGAAAGAGAGCCTAATGTCTATTTGAATGATAAACAGAAAAATGATAGAATAAATTTGAGATCAATAAGTAGAGAAAGTAGAATTATACCATCATTTTTTGATAGAAACAAATGAGAAAGGTGGATGATCTAAAGTAGCTGAGTTGGTGCTTGGTAAAGGGGGTTGAAGCCTCCCATAGATTGATGTCTACAAATCAAGGAGTTGGTGCTTACTAGCAAGTTGATACTTGCTAAATCTTTTTTTCAAGTTGGTCCTTGACTATTTGGGGTTGGTGCCTTAATCTGAGTTGGTGCTCAACAATATTTTTGACTCATTGTATATCTGATTTAGGACATGTAGTCCATGCAGAGATCAATGTGGGTTTTCTTCCCTTTAAGGATTTTCCACCTATATCATGTGTTATGTATTTATATTCTTTGTTATGGTTTGATTAATCTATGGATTTTTCATTGATGCTTGACTAACATACTAAATAATTTGAAGTAAGTTATAAGAGCTCACTGATTCACGCTTCCCGGCCCCCTCCCCCCTCTGCTCCCCTTAGTGGTTGTGATTTCAACATCCATATATCATGTTGGGGCATCTTAAAATTCCCATTAGCATTCCACTTTAGACTTTGGGGCATCCTATGATGCCCATCCCTACATATTCTTACCCTTTGGGGCATCTTGTGATGCCTAATCTTATTCTATAATGAATAATACCAAACAAATTCAACTTCAATAAACTTTTCAAGACTTTTAGGCCTGTATTTCACATGCTCATCTTTGATATAGATGTTAACATATATTTTTTGTGTTATGTTTGTCTCATGTTTCTTTGTTTTTGTGCACTTTACTTCTTTTAGTATCATTTTATTTACACCATTGTTTCCTTTGGATTCTTTGTTTTTATTTCACTTTATAGTTTATGAATTGCATTGTAATACCTTGGATAAGACCAAGTCTTCCTCAAAAACACACTTTACTCACATAATTATTTTACTTAATGTTCTTTAGTTTTATTTCACATTACATTTGGCATTTGTTTCCATTTTGGCTCTTAGATATGTATTTCATTATTATCATTTTAATCATTTATGTCATTATTCACCTTAGTAGATTTATCATTATTTGACCCTTATTTATCTTTTGAGATGACCATTTACCTTAAACTTATTTTGGGATGAATACTTTATTTGGTGCTTGTGCTATATCCTTTGTAGGTTAGTATGAATTCTTAGTGACATGACTATCATAAACATAGCCCCATCCCTTTCATAGCACTATTTTACCTCCTTGTGATCAGTTACGAGCATATTCATCATTGTATCACTTATTACATAGATGGATCTCTCATTATCTCATATTTCCTTGATTTGCTTTTATTTGAGGCTCACAACAGTCAATTTTGAGATTGCATACTTACTTGTGGGTAAGTCTAGGAGTCTTTAGACACCTTGGTCTTTAGGTCCTTTGTTCTAGTGACCAAGTGTAAGCTCTCTTATGTTTGTCACCTATTTCACTTATAATTGGTTCTCCGAATCCATATGGAGGAGGAATTTAAAAATCCAAAAAAATAAGAATTTAAAATCCACATCATAAAATATAAATAAAAGGTAATGATTAAAAGTCATAAACAATCTCAAAATTTAGATCACACCAAAAGATGTGATCTATATTTATCACATCTCCTATCCTAGTCAGATCTCAAACTCCACAATTGGCCTCATGAAAGAGTCAAGATTCATTGGGGTGTAGTAAAACAGTAGAATGGGGTAGGTCTCATTATATCATGGATAGATGCACAAAGTTGGGGGGAAAAAAGTATGACAGTGTCCCAACTTTGATTTTTTTTTACAAAGGGTGTATGCCCTTTTTTGCAATTTTTTGAGGCTCAAGATTTTGCATGAGCCTTAATGGCATACACCCTTTTCAAACTATGCTCACCTTTTATAAAGAGTGTACTCCCTTTGTGGTTTATAAAGGGTGTACACCCTTTACAAAGCAAAGGGCATACGCCCTTTAAAAAGCATAAAGGGCATATGCCCTTTTTCTATTTTCATTTTTTTCAAGCAAAGAAACCTGCAGTTGAGATCTTAGAGTTTTTTCATCAAATTTGTTATTTTCCAATTATAGATTGACACACGTGCTTTGGAGTTTCATCCTACCAACGAGATTAAACATTCAGATTGCTATAGATTAGGTATGTTATTTTTGAATTTTATTTTTTTCATTTCTATTTCTATTTATTTATTCAAGTAAGGTTTTGAATTTAGGTTTACATTAGATTTCTTACATTGCCTAAAAAAATCTGTATTTTTATTTGAATTTAGATACACAAGTTTGATGGATCTATTTCATGAATAAAATGTTAGACAAAACCCTGAACAATTTGATTTTGCAAAAGAAGAAGTTGAATTATATGAGCAATACAATTCCAAACATCAACAATTATAAATAATCATCAATGGTTTGCATCATTCTTCAATTGGTAGTGCAAAAATTTTACTTGACAATACATTAGAGTCTATTTTTAATGAAGTGGGAAATGTGACTTCACAACTGGATGCAATGTTGCATCGAAGAAAGGATATGAAACAATTTTATTTCGTCAAATTATCATATGAAGATGTGAAGGAAAAAATAATAAAATAAGTTGTGTGTGCTTTATTTATTAATCTTGGAACCAACCAATCTCCACCAATGAATTACAAACATATTAGTATTGATTGGTGTGTTCATGAGGAGATTAAAAATAACTTTTGGGATAGGTGGTGGATGGTGTTTGATGAACTTTCATGTAATAATAATTAGGTTCCATTATATTTTTTGAGAAAATTATATTGTGAGTTTATGTTGCAATAAATTCTAAATTATTTTGACACGAAGGCCTCCCAATGTAGGGGAGGTGGGTCTTCATTTGATAGACTTGGTACTAGGCGAGACCAAAACTATCATAACCAAGCTCAGAGAAACACAAGGACAATATCACATGCCTCTATTCCTAAAATTTTGTATCGTAACATAGAGATGGACACCCTTGAGGTGGTTACTAGTGTGACATTTGTTATGATTGAGCATGGTATGTATACTTTGAAGACTTCTAGTCAGCCTACAGGTGGTGCTAGTGGTAGTGGTGGTGTAGGTGGTACTGGTAGTGGCAGTAGTGGTTTTGGTGGTGTTGGTATAGGTGTTAGTGTCCCTCCTACTAATGTTATAGTTTTTATGCATCATTGCACATAATATGGGAGGAAGTGTATGAGACTTCCTATTTAGGTGTAATATACATAGAGTCCATTTATGGAGACTAGCATGCCAAAACATACACAATTTGTATATGCTTAAGCAATGAATAAAACTAGCATGCCAGAGATTAGCATACTAGAGCATATGCCACATGTAGATACTTTAGAAGCACATGACACTAGCATTCCAGACACTATGTGAGATGCATTAGCTTCACCAACTTCTGTCAAGATATGCCAGGCTCCTATTGTAGAGGAGTTATCGACTTCACCATCTGTATTTGATACACATATTTAATTTTAATTATAATTTGTTTATGTTTGTAAAATAATATTAATTTTATTTTCTATTTCGTGTTTACTTAATTGACTAATTTATTTGACTTAACTTGTTATTTATTGTTTGTATATATGATTGGTGATATTTTGGGTACCTTAGCAGGCCTTGACTCTATTGTAAAGGTCATAATTGGCACAGGTGTACCCTATACATAGGTTTGCAAACTTTTAAATTACATATTTATTCATGTACATGTTTATTGTCCTTTGAACAAAAAACTATATTTTAACATATATTATAGTCATAGCTTTTGATCATGTTCATTGGATACACATATTATTCATTTATTGGTTTTATAGATGATGGGGATGCTATGAAAACCCTTCATGGATGAGAAGAAGGTTTATCTGATGTTGCTGCTACATCGTAGAGTCCACTATCTCCATAATAGGTCATGATATAGGGATGGAGACTGGTGAGAACACATAGTTTAATTTTTTTAGCTTTAATCAATGATATTTTATGTCATATTTACATAATTGTATGTACATCTAGATCTAATGATATATGTATGCTCCATAGGATTCCTCATCATGGGTGTATATACAATATCATATCCCTAGACAACCATTTAGATGGAATACAGTGAGTGTAGAATCATTTTACAAAATTTTATGTTCTTGAAAAAATTATCAAATTTTCAATATACAATTTCAATGCATTAATTTTTATATTTTATATGTTGTGTAGACACAACAATTTTCATTAGTTGTCAATGAAACAATAGATGAATCACATGCTAAGAGGAGAGTATATCCTCATATTGAGGCATCCAACACCCCTGACTCTATGTCTATGGTAATAAAGTGCAATTTATTTGGAGGCAATGAGGAGTAGGAGAGCTAGTTGATGTGCTAGGGGTCTAGTTGTAGGCACAATCAATTTTGTATGCCGATATGGCCCACATTGTATGCCTATATGGAAAATTTTGTCTATGTACATGTTATGGTGTACATTTTACTTGATATAGGCTATATTACTTATGTTAAATTATAACATAAAACTTTACATGTATCACATATATACTATTTGACAATATGATTCCTTTACCTATGCATATTTTCTATTTTGATCATTTAATGTTTACACATATTATTGGTTAATGCTAATTATTACTTCATATGGGGTTAAAAAAATTCACATTATTCTCTAAGTTAGGTGATTTGAATCATTATGTATATTTTACATTTACATGTTATATTTACTATTTACTTGGTTTATTTACATTTTATTACATATCAATTTGCAATTATGATGTTTAAGTGGACTTATGATCAATTTCATGGACATGTAAATATTATAAATTGTACTTGATCATAAATGTTAGGAGGTTTAGTGATGAACTTGCGTATTTTGTTAGCTACTACTTGTCCATACAACAAAATAAATAAATTATATGTGTCCATACAGTCACTATGGCATACTTATACATGGACTAATATCGACATCGATAGCCCTATCTAGACTATCCATAAAATCACAATCTTGGCAAGGCAAAAATATAGACACAAATGAGGAGACTTAAGCAAATTCAATATTCCTTGAATAGTATATAAAAATTGAGGTTATATTCTTATGGTCCTTAAGGACATATTCAATCTTTATCTCAATATGGAAAACCAACCCATCTATTGGTTTTGTCTATTTGAACTCAAAAGACTCAAATCTCTCTACAAGCTAATTAAGCCTAAATGCCTCAAAAGGATCAAAACAAGAAATATTTGAAAACAAGGGTATAGATCAATCTAAAATACTTTATCACAATATTTTGTAGGTGACTCAACTTTTATAACACTTCAGAAGGTCTGCTACAAAGAATTTTATCAAAAACCTCTCATAGACTTACTAGTCATAATGTTACTCTAACATGCCAAAACCCAATCTGTATTGAATTAGCACTTCAAGACACCTTAGACAGATGTGTTTATGTGTTTTATGAATTATCAATGCTCGGATAAAAGGTTTGGATTTCTACTTCTAATATTTTACCCAAAAACTCATAAAATCATGTTTTGTCTATTAGGCCTAATTACCCTCTAGTAGTTCAAAACTCAAGATATAGTTTTATTACAAAAAATGATCCTTGTATGAGGTCTGTAAAGATTAATTAAATGTTTTTAAATCTTCATTTTGATTTTATAGACTCAATTTTGAAGTTTCTAAACCAATCTCTCTTCTCATTGTCAAAGAAACATAGAAAACATGGTATCTCTTACACATACTCGATTGGTACGATGTATGCATGCCTCCAAATGACTCAAACCACTTGAATATATTATTAAAATATAATGGAAATATTTTCAAAAAATTTATGAATTTTAAAAGGTTTTAGAATGGTTTTATGACAATTTTTGTAAACTTGACCGTACAACTAGGGTTTAGAAAACCTGAGAGGAATTTAATGAATGTTCATAGCCTATGTAGGCTCTTACAATGAAATAATGAATGGATAATACTATATAATCCTTATAATATCTTTCCAAACCTTTTTATTCACCTCATCAACAATCTAATATAATTTTTGAGAGCTCTGTGTTTGATTGTTCAAGAGAAAATTAAGGTTTTTATGTGTTTTGATACTCCAATGATAAGAATGAACATCCAAACACATTAGAACACTTGGAATTCAGTGAAATAAAATTAAAAAAATATATTTTATCATATATCTTGACAAAAATCCTTTTAATTCATAATATAAAAATATACAAATAGTACTCAGACCTCATAAGATTGTCATAATAGACTACTCATCCTCACTGCTCAATCATTAAATTGACCTCCTCTTATTTTCTTTCCTACATTAGTTCATGCTCCAAATGTGCCTTTGAATGGAATACATTCTTAGGTTTTTTCTCCAAGTTTAGGATGTGCCAAATTTGTTCCCAATTTCTATCAATAGTCATATCTCAACATAATATTTTGACTAAACATACTTTCACAAGTAGTTTTTACATACTTTTTATGACCTCCTAGTAAAAATATGACCTATATAAGGTATATAAACCTATATTATATGTATGAAATCTTTATATACAATAATAAATCATACAATTTTACAAATTATCCATAATTTGTACATAAGCATGTTTCAAACATTCAAATTTTAGCTTTGGAGGGAAAACACTCCAAGACCTCTAAATGACTTGACACAAAATCCTAATGCCTCAATGAGGATTATTATGAATTTAAAATTATTATAATACCTCTAATTCATAATAAGACAAAAATACCACCTCAAACATGTTTATACACATGATGCTCCTACATCAATCTACCAAGGTACAATATGAAGTCTTCATGTAGCTCCATCCTTGAATGTTCTTATACCTATAGATGCCTTTTGATTTTATTTCTCCTTCCATCCAATGATTTCAATTTTAACTTATTGATAGCCTCTAGGATCCCATGGTATACTATCTTCTTGTTTGTTGATGTTCCCTTGTCTACTCCTTCATCAAACCTGCACAAACAATAAACAAGTAAGATTTGACAACACATACATGTAAATATTAGCCATCAACTCCTACACGTGCATGAATGAATCCTATAAAAAATATCAAGAGGATTTTATCTCACTCAAGATGGATGATATGTGGTAATTAGGTTTATCTCATGGCTAAATCTCTCAGAATAGGTCAAAATTTGGTCAACAGGGGTCGTATAATTTGACTCGTCAGCCCAATTGATGAACCATCTATGCAGACACATCTAGATGGGAATTTTTAGGATAGAAAGACCTTTGTACAATCTCAATTGGGCCTTGGGAGTGAAATTTGTAGTTATTTGAATACATCTCTTAAGAGAATTCACTCATCCCTGAGTATGCAAAATAAGCGAACTTTGGTCATGCATTGCATGAGAATAGTGAGGGATATAAATTAGCTGTCAAATCTTATACATGAATAGATGAATTATTTAAGAAATATTGGGAGTATTTTATCTAACTTGAGATGGATAATACATGTAAATTAGGTTTCTATCATTTCCAAATCTCTTATAATAGGCCAAAAGTTGGTTAGCGGGGGCCGTATAATCTGACTCATTAGCCAAATTGATGAATCATCTATACAAACACATCTAGATGGGAATTTTTAATATATAAATACATTTTTCCATTCTTGGTTAGGCCCAAAGATTTAAATTTATAGTTGGTCGGAGGCATCCCTTAAGAGAATTCACTTGTCTCTGAGTGTGAAAAATAAGCGAACTTCAGCTGTGTGTTGTATGAGAACCATGAAAGATAGAGATTATCCATTATCTCCTAAATATGCATGGATGAGTCCTTTAATAAATCATAAGATTATTTTATCTAAATTGAGATGGAAAATATGTGGTAATGAGGTTTCTCTCATGGTGAAATCTCTCAGAATGGGCCAAAAATTAGTCAGTAGGGGACGTATAATCTGACTCATCAACCTAATTGATGAACCATCTATGCAGACACATCTAGATGGACATTTTTAGGTTAGAATAACCTTTGTATATTCTTAGTTGAGATTTAGGAGTGGAAGTTTCATTTGGTTGGAGGCATCCCTTAAGATAATTCACTCATCCCTAAGTGTGAAAAATGAGAAAACTTCCATCATGCATTTCATGAGAACCGTGAGGGTTAGAGATGAACTGTTAGCTCTTACACATGCACGAGCAAGTCCTATAAGATATATAGAAAATATTTTATCTAACTCAAGATGGAGTAGATGTGACAATGAGGTTTCTCTCATAGCCAAATCTCTCAAAACATGCCAAAAGTTGGTCAGTGAGGGTTGTATATTTTGACTCATCAACCCAATTGATGAATATTTTATGCAAACACATTATGGTAGACATTTTTAGGATAGAATGACCATTTTATGGTCCTGATTGGCCCCTAATAATGAAGGTTATAGTTGATCAGAGGCATCCCTTAAGAGAACCCACTCATCCTTGAGTGTGCAAAATGAACAAACTTTCATCATGCATTGTAAGAGAACTATGAGGGATAGAGATGAACTATTAGCTCCTACATGTGTATGGATGAGTCCTATAAGAAATACCAAGAGGATTTTATCTAACTCAAGATGGAGGAGACATGGAAATAATATTTTTTTAATAGCTAAATCTCTTAGAACATGCCAAATATTGCTCAGTGAGGGCCATATATTCTGACTCATCAACCCAATCAATGAATTATCTGCATGGAAAATTAGGATAGGTAATTTTAGGATAGAAAGAATATTTTATAGTCTTGGTTGGCCCCCAATAATGAAGGTTGTAGTTTATTGAAGGCATCCCTTAGGAGAATCCACTCATCCCTAATGTGCAAAATGAGTGAACTTCTATCACACATTATAGGAGAATTGTGAGGGCTAGAGATGAACCATTAGCTCCTAAATGTGTATGGATGAGTCCTATAAGAAGCCCAGGAGGATTTTATCTAATTCGAGATGGAAAAGACATGACAATGAGGTTTCTCTCATATCTAAATCTCTTAGAACATGCCAAAATTTGGTCAATAAGGGTCTTATATTCTGACTCATCAACCCAATCGATGAACCATCTATGTGGATATGTCAAGATAGAAATTTTAGGTTAGAATGACTATTATTCAGTCTCAGTTGGCCCCTAGTAATGAAGGTTGCAGTTGATCAGAGGCATCCCTTAAGATAATCCACTCGTCCTTAAGTGTGTAAAATGAGAAAACTTCTATTGTGCATTGTAGGAGAATCATGAGGGATAGAAACAAACCGTCATCTCCTACACATGCACAAATGAGTCCTATAAGAGAGCTAGGGAGGATTTTATCTAACTTAATATGGAGGATACATGACAATGAAGTTTCTCTCTCAACTAAATCTCTCATAACATGTCAAAATTTGGTCAATGAGGGCCGTATATTCTAACTCATCAACCTAATTGACTAACTATCTATGTAGACACATAAAGATAGGCCTTTTTAGGCTATAATGACCATTGAACGATATCAATTGGCCCCCAAAAATGAAGGTTATAGTTGATTGGAGACATCCCTTAATAAAATCCACTCATCCCTAAGTGTACAAAATGAGTTAACCTCCATCACACATTACAGGAGAACCATGAGGGCTAGAGATAAACCATCATGTCCTATATGTGCATAGATGAGTCCTCTAAGAGAGCATATATAAGACTATTTTTGTGTTTTATTGAAAAGATAAACAAAGAGAAGGTGAAAAATGATTTGATTAAGGTAGATGAAATTAATATAAATTATTTTTTGGCTTCTCTTCATTTCAAGAAGGTAATCTTCTCTACTCATGACACCAACCACGTGAAGGTGGAAGCTCATCTGGTGCCACTAACCTACATTTAAATTATTAATAAAAAATTTAAACAAAAGTAAACACAATGATAAAATAGTTAAAAATTAAAATACATTAAATCAAATAACTTTACTATATTAATTTGAAATACTAGATAAATTTACTAATTCAATCTAATGCACCTTTAAGATCAAATTTGTTTGTAAGTGTTTCAAGAATTGCTTTGTCATCAGATTCGTGCACTTTCCAAAAAGTTCCATTTTGAGGCTTTCCATAATATTTGATCATTTAAATATTTTTAGCATTAACCAAGTTTGAATAATGAAGCACCACCATTTGTGTTTCAAAGTCCTCAAATAAAAATTGTTTTTTTTTTTTTTTATGATAGTACCTACGAAGCCAGGTTCTAGTAACCACTACAAATCTAGTGGGATAAATTAGCTCTTCTCCATCCATAATATTCGTGGTTAATTTTTTTGCCTCTACACAATGACACAAGTAGCAGTATATTCCCTCATCATTGTTCTTAGGTTAATAACTACAAAAATATGCCCTACATTTAAAGTATAATAAAATTGTAAGCACATCTAGGAAAGAATAAAAATATCACTAATATCTAACTAAGGTTGTATATTTAATTAAAGAATAAATTATACTTGATTGTACAAGATATGAGATGTTGTCAAAGTCAATTGATGATGCCATTTTATGATCTGTCAATTGTTGGAGTGAATGGTTACTCTCTACAGGTGATATGGGTCTATAATACCATTCATCAACCCATTCTTTTGACTCACATTCATTCTAATTAAATTCCATACATAAGGAACAAACACATGCCATATCCCTAGTATAAATAGTTCATGAACTTGAATTTGAGATTTGAATGGAGTGGAAAACACTCGATCTAAGTATTGTAATGCAATATTCATACATTGACTTATGTTTTCCCTCTATTAACAAAAAGAATCTTCATACATGGGAATGTTTATCCTATCCATGACAAATATTTTCATTACACCGAGTCACAATACTTGTAGCTTCGATCAAATTAGCACCATATTTGTGCTTTGTTTTCTCTCTTTTAAGGGCTCTTTTTACACATGTTCTTGCACCATCATGTTCCCCTTTTCCATGCCCAGCCTCATAGAAGCTCCAAAAATGTTAAACACCATTCTTCTTATGCATTTTGCTTAACTAGTAAAACACTCAAGAATTCCTAAACTTCCCTACATAATTGTCTGACCAAATGTACTTTGTATCAAACATGATTTCTCTTGCATTCATATTTATATAAAATATCTCAAAACAACCCTAGACAATCTTTGGAGAATATGATCTATCATCGCCAATATAAAAATGGTACTCCCTCAAAATCATTTTGTTGTCATTTATGCTATCGGGTGCATGTCTGAATGTAATATAAATGAAAATTTCAACTTAAATTGAATTATAGTATTAGAATTAAATCTCATTCTGTGGTTATAGTGTGTAGTTCTCAGCAAAATCCACAACCAAAATAATGATGCTAATTGGGAAGTTGTCCTTGCATACTTTAAATTGATTATCTAACCATTTTGATTTTTGTGTGTGTCTTGCATATTGGTAGATAATATTCTTCTTGAATTCAAACATGAAATCACATACAAAAACTTTGGTTGTAACCAATTCACATCTTGATGACTCTTTTCCATATTTTAACACATACTTAATAGATTTGTACTTCTTATAATCAACTAGTTGCTTTCTAAATTCATGTAAAATATCTTCATGTAAATAACTTGTCAAATTTGACAAACCACCACAACTATTACATGTTCCATATAAACATTGTTTGGCAAAACAAAATTATCCCTCGGGTCTTTGACAGAAAAGACATTTGATTAATTATCTTGATGTTTTAGGTGGGGAAGACACCATACATTCTTGCAAAATCTTGTTAGTATGTAAAGTACATCGTATACGATGAAAAAGCATCAAAATGAATAGAAAATTCAACATGTACCCTATAAAAACATATGGTGCGTGCTTGGTTAATTGATCCGTTAAATACACTGATAAAACTCAAAGTGGAGTTTTTAAATACGAATACTGAATTTATCAAACTTAACAAATTCTTGAAAAACTCAAAAGAACTTGCAAAATGTTTGGCAAAAACATTCTCGATTGTTGAGTTGGATTGGAATTGTCAAATGACTTGTTACTTCCATTTATCAATTAAACTGATTTTTTAATAATGTTGTGATATAATTGTCAAATTGTAAATTACTTGCATGAGTTCATTTACTAATCAAATCAGCAAACTTAAACAAAATCATGCATCAAAATGACAATTTACCAAAACACGAAACGTGATAACGGAGTTCAGCTCAACAATTGATGCCTATGTCTCCGGGTTCTCCAAAGGAGTGGACCATTTCCATTAAAGGCACTTTAAATACCTGGAAACAATAAACAACTTTCCTACAAGCTGATATCTCAATGCAAAAATTCACCTTCACCGTGATTGAATCAAGCCCGACACCTTCGAATTCCATGAGTCTTCATAAACACCTGCAAAATTGCTTCAAAAGTCCTAAAAATCTCCTCTAAGGTTTGAAATATACTCCTCCAATATGCAAATTGGCTAAATAGAGTATTAATACTGTGTATTAGGGCCAGAAGATGGATAAAAATCCATTACATAAGCTTTCCAAAGCTTTTACAAAGTCTCAGCCTCTTAAAAATAAAAACATAGTCCAAAATGGATTAACTTCAAATAGAAATTTGTGCTTTAAATAAAACTTTGACCCCCGTAGCTCAAGCATTCAAAGCCTATCCCTTTTGGATGGTGGGTCAGGGGTGTTGGGGATCAACCAACAATGATTACACTTGTGAAAGCAATAAACGTGGAAATAAATCAGATAGATAAGTAACTAGAATGATAAATAGCACAGAACAAGAGATACAAGAAACCACCCTGAAAACTTGTATTAAAACTCTTTACAAAAGGAATGCAATTGAAGAAACTTCTTTCTTCCACACCTCTCTCAGATGCACAAGATCTCTCACTAGATCTCTATTCCTCAAGAGCTCTCTCTCTCAAGTACAATCAATTCCAACAACCTAGATTGATACAACTCTGTACTGTCCTTCAAACATTCACAATGTTCTACTCATACAAATCAACACACTAAGCTAAGAAGATCTTTCCTACATATAGAATTAGGAAACTTGAGCATGCACTTACAACAAACAGTTAAGCCTCTTGAACAAGGGCTTTAAAAAACAATCTTGCTAATAATAGAAACGCGAACTTAAGACTAAGACTTAAACTCATCATGCAAACACTCGCTTCTGTCCTCAAAAATAGCATTCTGGACGCACTGATAATCGACGCCGGTTCCTGCCAGTCTGCATGTGACCGTCGTCAGCCGATCCTCTGCCGACGCCGACGTTCCTCTAACTGCTCCTGACCGACGTCGGTCGCTCCTGACCGACGCCGATGACTGTGTAAACCCGAAACTATTTTAGTATGCTCCTTGGTGAAGCTTTTAGCTCCACACCCTAACAATCTCTCACTTGAAGATAAACCACTGCACTAGTACCTCTACAGCAACATCTTCTATCTCCTCCATCTTCAACTTAATCATGAAGACCAACAGAAGTTGAATGAAGATTCAACTTCTCATTTGTAACCGGCTTGGTTAACATATCAGCAGGATTCCTATCTGTATGGATTTTCTCCAGCTTCAACTCACCATCTTCCAATACCTGCCGTATGAAGTGGTACCTTAGCTATATGTGCTTGGTTCTTGAATGAAAAGCTGAATTCTTAGCCAAATGGATTGCACTCTGACTGTCACTATACAATCTGCAACTCTCATGCTCCCTTCCAAGCTCTTCCATGAACCGTGTCATCCATATCATCTCCTTGCTAGCTTCTGTGGCTGCAATATACTCTGCTTCTGTAGTTGACAAGGCAACAACCTTCTGCAACTTAGATATCCAGCTAACCGCCGTTCCACCTACAGTAAAAACATAACTTGTGGTGCTCCTCCTGCCATCTAAATCACTTACCATATCTGAATCTACATAACCATGTAGAGAAGTATGTGAACCTCCATAGCACAAGTGCCTACTGCTGGTTCCTCTCAGATATCTAAGGATCCACTGAACTGCTTTCCAATGTTCCTTACCTGGATTGGCCATATACTTACTTACAACTCCCACTGCTTGGGCAATATCCGGTCTAGTACACACCATTGCATACATCAAACTTCCTACTACAGAAGAATATGGAACCTTACTCATGTACTCTACCTCATCATGTGAATTAGGACATTGTTCTTTACTCAACTTAAAATGTCTAGCCAAAGGTGTGCTTACCGGTTTAGCATCCTGCATATTGAACCGTTTCAACACCTTGTCCACATAATCCTCTTGAGACAATATCAACCTGTGATTTTTCATGTCTCTCTTAATGCTCATGCCAAGGATTTTCTTTGCTGCTCCCAAATCCTTCATAGCAAACGTTTGAGCTAATTTCACCTTAAGCTCAGAGATATCCTGCATGTGTGATCCTGCAACCAGCATATCATCTACATACAACAATAGAATAATATATCTACCATTATCAAATCTCTTAAAATATATACAATGGTCAGATTGACACCTACTGTAGCCATGCTCAGTCATAAACCTGTCAAATTTCAAATACCACTGTCTAGGAGCTTGCTTGAGGCCATACAAGCTTTTCTTCAACCTGCACACCAACTTCTCCTTACCCTTGACCTCAAATCCTTCTCGCTGTTCCATGTATATTTCCTCATCCAGATATCCATGAAGAAACGCTGTCTTAACATCTAGCTGCTCAAGATGCAAATCCTCAAAAGCAACCAAAGACAATACAACCCGTATAGAAGTCATCTTAACAACAAGAGAAAAAATCTCACCAAAATCAATACCTGGCTTTTGTGCAAATCTTTTCACTACCAATCTGGCCTTATATCTCATCTGTCCATCCTCACCTTCCTTCAACCTGTAGGTCCATCTGTTCTTCAGTGTTCTCTTACCAGCTGGCAACTCAACCAAATCCCATGTTTGGTTCTCTCTCAAGGACTCCATCTCTTCAACCATGTCACGCTCCCACTGACTCTTGGACTCCACCTGTAATGCTTCTTCAAAACTCTCTGGTTCTTCACCATCGGTTAGCAATAAATAGTATAAAGAAGGAGAATATCTAATTGGAGGCTTACTTACCCTTTCTGACCTCCTGATGGGTGTCTTAGACTCGTTTTCAACACGCTGTCCACCCAAATTTTCTGATAGTGACCGACCTTGGCCATCTGTAGACCTGTTACTGGCCGACGCCAGTCCTTCCTAGCCGACGTTGGTGCCTGCTCTGCCGACGTTGGTCTCTGTGTGACTGACATCGGTTTCTGTACTGCCGACGCTGATTCCTAACCTGCCGACGTCGGTCTCTGTGTTTTCCTATAAGTGATTATTTCTTTTTCCCGCGAGCTCATTTTGGACCATCACTTCGTCCAATTTTCCATTGCTCTGCCCAGATTGATTCAACTTCCTTATCTGATCACTATACATCACTTTTTCATTGAAAACAACATCACGGCTCCTAATTACCTTGTTAGTTCCTAGATTCTAAAATCTGAAACCAAAATCATCTGAGCCATAGCCAATAAACGTGCACCTCATAGACTTAGCATCAAGCTTCTTTCTATTTTCCTTATCTATGTGCACAAAGGCTTCACAACCAAAAACTTTGAGATATGAGAGATCTACCTTTTTACCTGTCCATGCCTCTTCTGAAATTCCACCATCCAGAGCTGTAGAGGGTCCTCTGTTAATCAGGTACACTGCGGTGTCAACAGCTTCTGCCCAAAACTCTAAGGGCAACCTAGCATGCAATCTCATACATCTTGCACGCTCCATAATTGTTCTGTTCATCCTTTCAACAATACCATTCTACTGAGGTGTCCTTGAAACCGTCATTTGCCTACGAATTTCGTGTGTGTAACAATACCAGTTAAACTTAAGACTGCAAAACTCACTGCCATTATCAGATCTCAAGCACTTTAATCTTCTGACTGTTTCATTCTCAACCATAGCTTTCCAAATCTTAAAAGTCTCAAAAATATCAGATTTCTTTTTAATACAGTAGATCCATACCTTTCTTGTGGCGTCATCTATGAATGTAACATAGTACCGTGATCCTCCAATAGAGGATACCTGAGCCGGTCCCCACACGTCTGTGTGAACACGTTGCAACTTATGTCTTTTCTTAGTAGACCCAGTCTTGAGAAAACTAACCCTTTTCTATTTTTATACACAATGCTCACAAAATTCTAGATCCATACTTTTCAAATCTGAAAGCATACCTTTAGACTTAAGAATTGACATCTCCTTCTCACTCATGTGGCCAAGCCTTGAGTGCCACAATTTAGCATCCACATCTGAAGTAGATAATACAGAAGGAGATTTGTTAGTAATACAATTACACAAATAGAGAGTACCTTCTCTCTTACCTCTGGCCATAACAAGTGCACCCTTGGTCACCTTCCAAGATTCTGCTGTGAGAGTTACTGTACAACCTTCATCCCCTAACTTTTCTGCAGAAATCAAATTTTTCTTCAAGTTAGGAACATGCATCACATCTCTCAACACCCATGTGTTGCCATTCTGCATCTTCAACTGCACTTTACCTTTGCCAATAATCTTACAAGGCTCATCATCCCCTAAGTACACTATTCCAAAATCTCCATGGATATAGTCACTGAAATACTCTCTGTTAGGGGTAGCATGGAAAGATGCACCAGAATCTAATACCCAAGATTCTATATTATTATGCAAAGAGAAAATTAAAGCATCTTGTGCAATACCTGCAACCTTTGCCTCTTCCTTTCCTTCGTGCTGATTGTCCTCCTTAGGCTTTGACCAGCAATCTCTGCTTATGTGTTCCAACTTTCCACAGTTTCAGCATTGTGGCCTTCTGCCATTTCTGGATTTGGATCTGCCTCTTCCCTTAGACTTAGATCTTGATCTCCTCTTGCTCCTTTCTTTTTGCCTTCCCCTACTCTCGAGATTTAAAGCGTTCCCAGATGTCTCTTCTGTTCTTTTCCTGCAAATTTTCTCATTCAAGATAACACTAACATCCTCTACTTTTAAAATATTCGAAGCAGATGCAGTATTAGAAACTGCGATTACCAAGCCATGCCAGCTTTCAGGCAAAGAACATAATATTAAAAGAGCTTTTATTTTATCATCAAATACAATATTGACTGAACTTAACTGATTAACAATACCATGGAAATCATTCAGGTGATTAGATACAGATCCACCTTCTTGCATATGCAAATTAAATAACTGCTTCATAAGATATACCTTATTAAAAGCTGAGGGTTTTTCATACAAATTTGATAACGTAGTCATTAACTCTATCGTAGTTTTTGCCTGTGACAAATTAGATATCACAGTGGATGCTAGACTCAGTCTTATAGACCCCAGAGCCTTTCTGTCAAGAACTTTCCATTCTTCATCCTCCATGTCCTTGAGCTTCTTTGCAATCCCACATAATGGTAAGTAAAGATCTTTCTGATACAGATAGTCCTCTATCTGCATTCTCCAATGTTGATAGTTCTTGCCATTAAACTTTTCCATTCTCAACTTACTTTCTTCTGCCATTGCTTCTCCCACTCAAACAGAAATCCCTGTAGAAACCCCTGTGAGCAACCTGTAATTCAAACACACTACACAGATCTGAACCACCTGTTAGTGAACCTGAGCTCTAATACCACTTGTTGGGGATCAACCAACAATGATTACACTTGTGAAAGCAATAAACGCGAAAATAAATCAGATAGATAAGTAACTAGAATGATAAATAGCACAGAACAAGAGATACAAGAAACCACCCTGAAAACTTGTATTAAAACTCTTTACAAAAGGAATACAATTGAAAAAACTTCTTTCTTCCACACCTCTCTCAGATGCACAAGATCTCTCACTAGATCTCTATTCCTCAAGAGCTCTCTCTCTCAAGTACAATCAATTCCAACAACCTGGATTGATACAACTCTGTACTGTCCTTCAAACATTCACAATGTTCTACTCATACAATTCAACACACTAAGCTAAGAAGATCTTTCCTACATATAGAATTAGGAAACTTGAGCATGCACTTACAACAAACAGTTAAGCCTCTTGAACAAGGGCTCTAAAAAAAAATCTTGCTAATAATAGAAACACGAACTTAAGACTAAGACTTAAACTCATCATGCAAACACTCGCTTCTGTCCTTGGAAATAGCATTCTGGACGCACAGGTAACCGACGCCGGTTCCTGCCAGTCTGCATGTGACCATCGTCGGTCGATCCTCTGCCGACGCCGGCATTCCTCTAACTGCTCCTGATCGACGTCGGTTGCTCCTGACCGACGCCGGTGACTGTGTAAACCCAAAACTGTTTTAGTATGCTCCTTGGTGAAGCTTTTAGCTCCACACCCTAACAAGGGGTTCAAAACTATTGGCCCTCTTTTGGCGCTTAGGCATGAATTCAAACCATCGGCCTCCTCCTTTTTTGGCTCTTAGGCATCTCTTTTACCCCACATACATGGATTTGGGATAAGACAAGGCTTAAAATAGCCTTCAGCCACCCACTTATCACGTGGCTTCAGCCACCTAAGAGGCATTTTGTTCAGGCTTGGGCTTAGTTTTTCCTTCGAACTCGCCACATACTTGGTCTTGCCACCTTGCTCAATGAGCTTATCTCACGCTTAACTCCATGTGGCATGTCATCAAACCAATTTTTTTTTCAAACCTTTCAATTTTCCAAGTGTCGACCTCCGATAGGTCTAAATGTCGAAACAACCTTGAAACACGTGCCACATGTTGCAAGTGACATTTTTTGACCAATCTTCAAATGGCCATAACAGGAGCTCTCGAACTCGGATTTACGTTCTGAAAAATGCGTCAAAAATCTCTCAACGAGATCTACGCTGTGAAATTGGTTTCATCATGATTTGAATTTTTTTTCTAGAATGAACTCCAGATCATTAATTTTAACATAAAAAGGCTTGCGCATCTCAAATGACCTTTAATAATTTAATTATCAATTGGCCATTAAATTTTTTAATAAACTTTTTATAAAATTTTATTTGCATCATGTCTAAATTTTTTTTTGCATGTGGTTCATGATGTTTTGAGCCTTTTCTTCTTTTAAAAACATCTTTTACATTAGATGAGACCCTTGTGTTGTCATGCCAAAAATTTTCAATCAATTATTTTGTTCCTTCAACTAATACCTTATCTTTTCATTGGAGTTTACCATTAAACTCCCAACAATCTGTGAGTGAAGGGTCATCAAGCCTTGTTCTTATTTTTATGGCATTTATTAGAGTTTTTCTATTTAAATTCAAGGATTTACTTGTTTTAGTAATAATTCATGTTTTAGATGTTGACTTACTATATATTCCATTATTACTCATCTTGCCACATTACTAACTTTATTCTAACTTTTATTGCTTATTGCCTTAAATTCATTAAATAGATTCTTTATTATTGTACTATTTCTTCCCTCCATGTTTAATGTTCTTAACCCCAAATTATGGATCCCAGGGTGCATTTTTTGCATTTTCATTAATTGAATAAATAGTTGACATCATTATGTATGGCTTTTATTCTCAAATGCATAGATCTATACATGTTGAGCATGATGTTGGACTAATCTTTTTTACATTTTACCTTCCATAGGTTCTATTATTTTTTCATCTATTTCAATCAAATACTTTGGTGTTTGTCTTATTATCTTTGGAGGTGTAGGTGTAGGAGCTATATTTTGTATTAAATTGGGTGGTGTTAACACTTCAACCATAGTAGGGATAATAGAGGGTTGGCTATCTACATTAGACCCTATAGGTGAATTAAATTCTTTTTCATTAGGAGACACATGATTTGAGGTCATTACTTGATGTTGATTATCATCATACTCAAAATTTTCATTATGAATGGATGTTTCATTATATTGTGTTTGTCCATATGTTTCATCATTCGTTATAAATTCATTATTTACATGCTCTAAATTTTGAATTTCATCTTGCAACAAATATTGATTCGGTTCTCTTATCTCATTTGAAGACATATGTAAACTAAATCATATAGAATTGGGCATGCTATTTTTATTTGAAGTATTACTTGGTGTAAAAGAAACACCTTCACCTTGTCTAGAAGCCCATATGGATGCTCTCCTATCGGCTTGTTTTTTTCTTTATTTTTCTCTTTTCTTTTCAATTTTCTTATTTGTTAGCTCTTTCATTGGTCTTTTGTGACGACTTCCCGACCCCATTATTTATATTTACCAAAATAAGACAATTGTAGATTTGAAATTAAAGAATTTATAGTGTTTCAAAGAAAATAAATGAACAATTTACCAAATTCGTGTTAGGACTTGTTCCAAAGTCTTAACGTTAGGTTAGATTTTTGGTAGGTAATAAATAATTATTGTAAATGGGGCATGCATCTTTTAGTAAAGACACCCCCATAAAATAAACTTACTTAGTTTAATTATTAGGTAGTTTTAATATTTTATATTTATTAATTAGAATTACCTTACGGGTTGTTTTCTCGTATTTAGTTGGTTATAGGATTAGTTATTTTTACCGGTCATTGGTAAAAAATATATAAATCTATGTTTGCATTGTAAAAGGGTTAACGGAGTAAAGGCACCCTTATGTACTTGTTTTTTTGAAATTAATAAAATACTTGTGCACTTGCACTAAGCGGGGACAAGGTTCAACCTATTTTGGTTTAGGAGTTATCAGTGGTATTAGAGAGTGGTTATTTTTGGAGCTTGGTGAATTTGAAGGAGCAAGGTGAAAAATCAATTCACGTGATATCATTTGGCATGAAATAAGGTATGCCATATAGTATTGGTTTAAATATTTTGAAAAATTATTAAATTATTTTAATTTTTCAAATATTATTTATATTTAACCTGTATATTTTTCATATACCATAGTCTGGTCTTTTTTGATCATTCATACTCCATTGTCTTGTGTTCAAACCTCCTCATCTGGCATAAAAATGAATTTTTAGCATTTTAATGTTATTAAATTCATTGTTTTTTGGCCAAAACCAGATTTGTACGGCTTATTTATTTTTAAAAAACCTCTATAATATTTATTCATGGCTGCCATTATTGATTCATTTCATTCTCAGGCCTCTTAATAGCTAAAACACCTGCCAATCTTGATCAAATGATATTAAACCCTTGTTTTTTGCATTCAAATTGTAAATCTGAGAATTTTTTAAACTTGTACGGCCTGTGGTACGACCTTCTAATGCCCAGGCTTTATTTTGATCTCATTCCCTGCAAATACACCTCAAAAAATTTGCAAAAACTCAGTGAAAATCCTTTTTACCCAGCTTGTACGGATTTGTACGGCCTATGAGAGAGAAAACAGATGAAAAGAAAATTCCTAGAAGCTGCCATGGTGTCCTAGGCAAACTTGGCGCTGCAATAAAATTTAGAAATTTATTTTTGCTGTTTCTAATGTTTTTTGATATCAAAAATTTGTCTTAGTGGGTCCCATGGGAGGAAGCTTGCTTGAGAAGGCTGTAAAAAGGGAAAAATTTGAATTTGTTTACTCATATGTAATTTTTTTTTTCCTCATACACAAAATCTAGAATAAGTATAAATTTCTGAGTATAATGTTTTGCAAATGCTCTTAGAGCAATTGGTTAAGCTTATTTTTTTAGAAGCTTGCAAAGGAGGAGGTCAAGGGTTCAAATCCCTGCTTTTTGGAGAAAGTTTTTTTTTGCTTTGGAATATGATTTTTTGAAAAATGAATATTTCCTTTTTAATTATGAATATTGTAAAACACATACTTATTGTATTGTGTTATTTAATTTTTTGAAAAAGGAGAAATTCAATCATATTTCTTTTGCATTGTTGTGGTGAGATAAGGTTGTAATTTGGCAAAATAAGGGTGTAATCATTGATTTTTTGGTGAGGTTAAGTGTAAAACTCATTAAAAATACTTATTTTTCTTTTACGCTCTACGTAGAGGTTAAGTGCAAAACCCTGTAGAAGCAGTGTCTTGTGTAGTGAGTGTGATATTTGTTTCATTTCTTTTGCATTTTGTTGCACTTTTCTCTACTACACTTGCTTTCATTTCAAAATGCCTAAAATTTAAAATTTGCTTTCAGATTGTGATAGATTAACAATTTCTAATTATTCAGATTAGAAATGATTGATGGAGACTTCACTAGTGTTTAATGAGTTATGGGATATTGTTAAGAATGAAAATCCCACATTGCCAACAGAGCAAGCTAAATTAGATATATTCAATTTGCGTGATTCTAAGGCCTTAGCTATCATTAAATGTTGTTGTACTCGTGATACTTATGTTCATATTGAAAATTCTCCTCATAGTTATACTGCATGGAAAACATTGTCAGATTTGTATGATAAGAAACCTAAGCATAAGAAGATAGATATTCATATGTAGTTGTTTACTTTGTCATTAGATGAAGATGGAGATATGAGAGAATATATGTCTAAATTGAAAATATCACTACTGAGTACATTAAGGCTGGTTTTGGAAAACTAGATGATGACCTCATAGTTACTGCTGCTTTGAAAGGACTACCAGGGTCTTATAGGAATTTTGTTGAAATGTTGCATGTCTCTGACAAGATCACATGCATCACTTTTGATAAGTTGGCTGAGTTGCTCATCCAACATGACCTCTTTCTACCCAAGAAATCCAAGAAAACTGAAGAAGCCCATGTTTTGGAGTTAAAGCCTAGTTCATCTTCATCTGGGCATCAAAACAATAGAGGAAACAATTATAGAGGGGGTTGAGGTTATAGAGGAGGAAAATATCAAAATAAAGGTAGGGGTAATTCAAATAATCAACAATCTAATCAATCACATTCACATGAAACAAGTGATCGAGGACATGGTCACAACTCATATAGGGGCAGAGGTCGAGGTAGATCAGACATTCAGTGTCATAGATGTGGAAAATTTGTTCACATTGCCTCACAATGTAGGATTCCTTTTGATAAAATTCAGAGGCCACAAAAAGCGACTAAGATTAACTCTGCTCAGTATGCCGATCATGACTATGATGAATCTAGTAATGTTGCCCATGAATCTGCATTCACTACTTTGGGGCACATTGATTATATTGAATATGAGGCTAGAGATGAGCTCACAGATGTATGGGTTTTAGACATAGGAGCAACCAAACACATGACATTTAGGAGAGATTTATTTTGGTCTTATAAGGAAGCCTCTCTCTCTCCAGTTGCCTTAGCAGATAAGTGTATGCATACACCACTAGGACTTGGATCTATTCGGATTCTTCTTCCTAATGGGTCTATAAAATACTTGGAGGATGTTTGGTATGTTCCCACATTGAAGAAACACTTACTTTCTTTGGTAACTATTTGAAAGAAAGGTTATCAAATTGTGCTTGAAAATGGGCTCATTTACATCAATTCAGTGAAGGATGATTATAAAACAATGTATACAGGATATGAAGATGGAACTTGGTTAGATTACATTGTAAGGTGCTTCCTCCCAATATAGAACTTGCAGTAGTTGTTGACACAAGTACAGGTACTATGTCTACATAATGGTTATGGCATCTCTGCTATGGACATTTGAATATCCACTCTTTAGTGGATTTGCAGAGATATGGTATGGTGAATGGGTTGCCCACTTTTCGCAAAGATAGTATTCTTTGTGAGTCATGTGTTTTGGGCAAACAAAATCGGGAAATTTTTTCTAAATAGTCATCTTAGAGAGCTAACAGATGTTTACAGTTAGTTCATAGTGATGTATTTGACATGAAAAATTCATCCATTGGTGGGTGTAGATACTTTGTCTTGTTTATTGATGAGTTTTCTAGGATGACTTGGGTATTCTTTATGAAAAACAAATTTAAAGTTTTCGCTAAGTTTGTTGATTGGTTACACTTAGTCGAAAAAGAAACAGGTTCACATTTGGCCACTCTTCATTTAGATAATGGAGGTGAGTATACCTCTAATGAATTTTTAGATTATTGTCGAGAACATGGTATTCATCGACAATATAGTAATGCTTATACTCCACAACAAAATGGAGTATCTGAACGAATGAATAGAACTTTAGAGGGCACAACACGTGCCATGTTTCACTATAAACAACTTGATGATAAGTTTTGGGCCGAAGCTATTGGTACTGTAGTGTATTTGAGAAATAGGTCCCCCACAATTGCACTTTTGGGACAAACTCCATATGAGGCATGGTATGGATTTAAACCAAAAGTTAAACACTTGAAAGTGTTTGGATGCGTTTGTTTTGCTTTGGTTCCTATTAAACATAGAACTAAGTTGGAACCACAAAGTCAAAAATGCATCTTTCTTGGTTATTCTGAAGATAAAAAGGGGTTTTGCTTGCTTGCACAGGATTCAGGAAAATTCATAGTGAGTCGAGATGTAATATTTGATGAGTTTGGGACTATGAACATTACAGAGATTGATTCTCAACTTGATAGATTAGAGAGGAAAAATACAAAAAGAGATAAGGGTTTGAATAATGGGGATAACTCTTCGAAGTTATGGTATGAGACTCAAATTCCTTCACTTTCCTCTCCTTCATCTACAATTTCACAGGTTGATGACTTAGAAATTGTTGAAAATTCTCTAAGTCCCCCTTCGAATGATGCACATGTTGAGAATTTTGGAGTCCCTGATTTGAATAATTTGTCTAAGTATCCAAAATGGGCTCGAAGTACTTTTTCTAACTTGACAGCAGATGAATTTGGTTTAACAGGGCCCAAGAATTCTCAAAAATAGGTAAACTATGCTATGGTTGTTACTACTTCTTCCACTGAGCCATCCACTTTTGAGGAGGCATCTACTAAACATGTTTGGCAATAGGCAATGAAATGTGAGTATGATTTCATACTTAAAAATAATACATGGGTTTTAGTTGATCCTCCTCCACATGTTAAACCCATCGGATGTAAATGGGTTTATAGGACTAAGTATAAATCAGATGGCTCCATTGATAAACATAAGGCATGACTTGTTGCAAAAGGATATGTGCAACAAGAAGGTATTGACTATGAGGAAACATTTGCACCAACTGCCAAATGGCACACTATTCGTATGGTACTTGCCTTAGCAGCACAAAATAGTTGGAAAGTACATCAATTGGATGTTAAAAGTGCTTTTTTAAATGGTGATTTACAGGAAGAAGTCTATATGAAACAACCTCAGGGTTTTGAACAGGTGGGTGCTGAACACAAAGTATGTAAATTGATAAAAGCTTTGTATGGACTCAAACAGGCACCCAGGGCTTGGTATGAGAAAATGGATTCATACTTGAAATCCATTAGTTTTCATCGCAGTGAATCTGATGATACTCTCTATTTTTGAGTGCAGGGTAAGAAAATGGTGATACTTGTTCTCTATGTCGATGACTTGTTTCTCACAGGTAATGATGAAAACCATAACAAGTCTGTGAAGAAGAAATTAAAAGATGGGTTTGAGATGACAGATCTTGGACTTCTTCACTACTATCTAGGCATAGAGGTAACTCAGAAAGAGCATAGTATTTTCATTTCACAAACTAAGTATATTTTTGAGTTATTAGAGAGGTTTGGCATGAGTGATTGCAAACCTGCCCTCACTCCCATGGAAAGTAACTTGAAATTGTCTAAGGATGATAGTAGTGCCTTTTTTGATGGCACCACATATAGACAATTGGTGGGAGGTTTGATATACTTGATGACTACCAGGCCCGATATTTCATTTTCAGTTGGAATTTTATCTAGGTTTATGCATGAGCCTAGAGAAATTCATTGGCATGCATCAAAACAAGTACTTTGTTACCTTCAGGGAATGAAAACATATGGCCTTAAATACCGTCGCAACAAGAACTTCAAACTTATTGGATATTGTGATGCAGATTTTGGCAGATGTGTGGATGACAGAGTGTCAACCACATGATACACTATGCATATGGGTTCAGCTGCCATTGCTTGGTGTTGTAAGAAGCAGGATACAGTGGAAAATTCATCAGTAGAATCAGAGTATATTACAACATGGGATGCTTCTAGAGAAAATTGTTTACCTTCATCGTATTCTTGAAGATCTTCAGGTTTCTTAGTTTGCTCCTACACAGTTATACATTGATAATTAGAGTGTAATCAAGATGTCCAAGAATCTAATGTTTGATGCCAAAACAAAACATATGGATGTCAAATACCATTATCTGCGAATGTTGGTGGCAAATAAAACTCTTGATCCAATATATTTCCCAACTGCCGATCAGACAGCTGATATCTTCATAAAACCCCTTGACAAAATCAAATTTGAAAAATTCAGAAAAATTCTTGGTATGTGTCCAAAGACCTGACTTTGGATCATAGGGGGGTTTGTTAGGACTTGTTCCAAAGTCTTAACATTAGGTTAGATTTTTGGTAGGTAATAAATAATTATTGTAAATGGGGCATGCATCTTTTAGTAAAGACACCCCCATAAAATAAACTTACTTAGTTTAATTATTAGGTAGTTTTAATGTTTTATATTTATTAATTAGAATTACCTTACGGGTTGTTTTCCCATATTTAGTTGGTTATAAGATTAGTTGCTTTTATCGGTCATTGGTAAAAACTATATAAATCCATGTTTGCATTGTAAAAGGGTTAACAGAGTAAAGACACCCTTATGTACTTGTTTTTTTGAAATTAATAAAATACTTGTGCACTCGCACTAAGCGGGGACAAGGTTCAACCTATTTTGGTTAAAGAGTTATCAATTCGCATAGTTATAGTAGAAAAACTAGTTTGTAATTTGGAATAAGAAAACAAATGAGTAATTTTTGAGGGAAAGAGAAAAGAAATTCATGAATCACAAAGGGCATATGTGAAAGAGAAGAGAAATTCATGAATCACAAAGGGCATATGTGCTTTCACAAGCACACACGCCCTTTGGGATCCACAAAAAAGGGCAAAAACATTGGTGAGGGGAAAAGTTGGTGTGAAAAAGGTGTACACTCTTTTCATATTTAGAATTTTTTTTTCCACTTTTCCTCCAAATTTGCCTAGATTTTAGGCTTGGGGATCCTAAACCTAGTCCAAACTCTATCATGAACCAGCCAAGGGGATTTATAATAAATTTAGGGTTTTTTTCATCTTTGTTGACATGTCTGATCATGCAACTTTTATTATTTAAAAATATATATATATATATATATATATATATATGGGTTTGTAGAGGGGAAAGAGTAGTTTTAGAACTATAATTTTTTTAATGTTAGAATATTATTTATAATTATTACTTAATTTTTACATAACATACCTTGTTATAGTTTATATACATATCATCACAAATTCTCTTATAAATTTTTGAATATTAATCGAACACTTGAAAAACTTATATCTTAAAAATATACACATTATCAACTATGATTTTAAATTTTTTTATTTTGATGAAGTTAAGGTCAGAATGTTGTGTCTGTACACTTGCAATTTTAATTTCCTAGCTATCTTGACTTATAAAATTATTTAAAAATTATATATATAATAAAAAATTAAAAAAAATATTCTCAACAATTTTTGACATTTCACCTATCCATATATGAAGTTTCATACAAAAATTCAATCGTTTACTCAAAAAAGTGTGTTTGTACACATGCAATTTCCTTATCTTTTCACAAAAATGACCAACATATTGTCATAAATGCATCTTTTTCTCACATTTTTATCATCTTGGCATTGAGAAAATTTATATATTTAGAAACTACATTCAAAATTACACAATTCATTTTTTTCATTGTCAAATTCTTTTTCGAAGTGTCTCTAACATTCTATCCAAGTTCAACTATTATTATTTTCAAAAAAAAAAGTTTCACTTTATACCCCCCTTTTATCACCCCTTATCCTACATCTACCCTCATATACTCTCTAGTTCCACCTAATTTTTCACGCAAGTATCCAATCTTCACAATAGATCGATGACTTTGTAAGGGTTTTGAGGAATGGGGAACATGTTGTGGGAAGGTAGGTCCATTTTAATTTTCACACATATAGACTTCATGGGTTGATTTATGTGCTTCACTTGTTAGCCTAAGCTTTGTTTTCATTAGTCAAAGTGTCTTAAGTCCTTGTTGTTTAGATTTCTTAGCCTTGCTCACTTGCTTAGTGTTCTCATTATTTCTAAGGATGTTCACATCACCCATGTGGTGCCTCACATTCCTTATTTACATCATCTTTTCTTAATATTCCCCTTGTTGGATATTACTTTTAGTTGATCACATCATTGATCACATTTTCCTTATTACACCTCTTGGTTTATAATTTGTGAGTTGTATTGTAAGACCTTGGATAGGACTAGGCCTTCCTCACAAACATCCTTCCACTATCTGTTTACCACACCATCTCATTATCATATTAGTCATGTCATTAGGTGGTTGTGTTTTCTTACATTGTATCTTAGAAAAGCCACTAAGTTTGAGTTTTCATCCTTTGGAGCTTTTGATTTTCATTTATCCATCATGTTTTTATTTTATTTTTGTGGACTTTACTTATCTTACACATAAAATTTTACATTCTTACATGTTTCTCTTTATGTATGACTTATTCATGCTTGTATTACATATTAAATTACATTTCATTTTTTTTTATTTATGCTTTCTTTATCTTCATTTGACATACTTGTATTACATCTTGATTTAAATTTCATTTTCAATCATTTGTGATTTATTTATGTTTGATTCGACATGCTTATCTTCCATGGGCTTAATTTTCACTTGCTTACATATCTTTGTTAGAGTTTTCTTGCATTGATATTTCAATTGTCATTTATGTTTTACATGCTTCCCAATGTGATTTAGTATGTTATACATTATTTTTTGCCTTTTCTATTTTACATGCTACCCAATATGATTTAGTGTGTTCTTAAATTATTTGTCATCATTTTGTCATTTACATGATTGCTATTTTGGTTCTAACCTTACCTTAACAATACTAATTTGACAATTTTTTTGAGTAATTTAATCAGTTTTAAAAGTTATTCATTGTTACTTTAACCATCCTATGTATGCATGCATTGCTTTTCTTTTTAGTCTTGTATCCCTAGGGTTTCTCAAATGTAAGTATTATGCCATCCATGACCTAAACTATTATATTTTCATGTAGTAATTCAATGGAAATGTAAGTTAAGGTATGTATATGTTACTTTTAAGTTACTTTCATTTAATTTCAACATTAATTTTAGTATTTCATTTTTAGTTAGTTCATTTTTGTGTGTTTCCATGTTATTTCTCAAAGCATAATCCCTTGTTACACTCACATGACATGTGATGAGCTTCAAGTTGGGAATATGTATACACATAATATTTTTATTAACTTTACCAGTTACTAACACTTTATCTCTTGTAAGAACCTATTGAGTTTCAATCTCTCTGAGTGCATGCCTTAAATGGTGCACCGAGAAAGGAGTGGGCAGGACATTGGTGTTTCACAAGATTATTATGGCTTTTTATCATTCCTACCATTTATTCAACCACTTACTATCAACACAACCTTCTCCTGTGTACTTCCCTAAGCCTCATCTCCTCTCTTGCACACTCCTCCAAACTTTTCAGTGCTTTCCTTAACACCTTCCTAATGCTAACACCCTTTTTGATAGTTTATAACACAGAGTTGATTGGGTTGACTATGTATTCTAATTGATACTTGTTTTAATCAATTAACAATACATAGTCGATTACAGTGACTCTATCAGATAAAATTTCATAAAGGTTTAGGGTTAGATTCCACTATATATAAAAATCCATTTCCATCATTTATAGGAAAATAAGAGAAGAATAAGAGATATATATAGTGCACATCTGCTTATACACCATTCTACTCGAGGAGCATAGCTTAGGGTTTCACACTTTCTTTGGAGATATGGATCTTATCTTGTGGAGAATTATTTTCGATGCATTATTGATTTATCCTTATCATCCTTACATACCACAATAACCTCTTGTGAAGCACCTTGTCCAAGGGAGAGATTGAGGCTCGATGGGTTTTTCGTCAAAGGTAAGTATTCTTAACTTTATTTCTTCTTTATAAGAGTAGATAGATATGCATTTGTACTTCTCTCCCATACAATAGGATTCCATATATATTAATGTGAGTATATGTGTTTTATGCATGTTTAATTTTAATGTTTATTACCCCCACTTTGTGCCACAAGCTTTGGTGAGCCACTAGATTAGAATTTAATTTGATTTTATCATTTATACATTAGTAAATATGAAAAAATATGACTTACTTAGGATTATTGCATAGTTTTGTTTGACTGGAGGATTTTTAACCCTTCCTAGTGATATTATTGTGGTAAGATATCCCTTGACTAGGTCTAGTGAATCCATCTTGGTCATGATCCCAAATATCTAATGTATCAATGATTAGAAGTGTAAGTAGGGTTTGTTTTCTCTAATCTAGGATTGATTTATATATACGTTGCATTTCCCTTTGTATACATATATTATAATAGAGATAGAAATGGGGGTTATGGGATATCAATTTGATGACCAGAGAGGTGGTGAATTTGTCAACAAGAAAGTTAAGAAGAAAGAGGTAGTGGATGAGTTATACTTGTGGAAGAAGAGAGTACATCTGAATGATGTAGAGAATAACTTGTGGTGGATATATAGTGGTGGGATCAAACCCACAAGAGGATGGAAAATGAGAAAGAGAGTTTATTGGTGGAGGAAGATGTTGTATGGTCCAACATGTGGTTGGAAAATGAAAAGGGCATTGGATGTAAGGTTTTAAAGGTACCTCACATGGTGGAAGTGTATGTCATAGATTTACGCCTCAAGTCAAAAAGATGGTACTACCATCTTGCCCAAATTTATGAGCATCAAATAATCACATATCTCTATCAACACTTATTATTTATGAGATGAACCTTTTAGAAGACCATAAAATAAATCTACAGTGTCTATTTTACATCAATATAGGCCATCCATTTGAATTTAGTTATAAAGGTGCATTATTATTTTTATTTTTATTTTATTTGGGTGGTCAAGTGTATGTTGCAAGGGAGCCTATCCATAGTACCATTGCTACAATGATCACATTAAAATTTTAGATATTTTGAGAACATCCTCCAATGCCGCATTAAAAAATAACGAACATTGTCTCAATTTTTTTCTTCCATGACACTTGGATGGATGTCCATACACTATTTTGAATATCTTATTTTGACAGAGTCTGATAGTATGTCACAAAGGTGAACTGATAATGTTGGACACATGTTCGTTATTTTTTTTGAAAAGAGACAATGGCTCCTTATTTTTACAAAACTTTCAATTTTTTGTTTGGATATTTTATTCCATGGTTTGCTCAATTGAATGTGTTTATTTTTAAGGTGGTTTTGAAAAAATGGATGGTGCCGATGAACTTATTGACCATGCAAGTTTTGTAGAGGTCATGGATAGGTGTTGTATTTATAAGAGTGGAGGAATAATGTCTAAATTATATTTGATGGTAAAAACATAGACTATTTTTACACAAAGAAATCTTATAAAGGCTTTTAGGATGTTTGCCATGTTAGGTTGTGGAGCTAAAAGCTTCACTGATGCAAACATGGAAGAGGTTGCTGAGGTTGTTGAGATGCAGAACAAGTTACAGATCAACTGACGTCGGCCAGGCCAACCACCATCGGTCATATTACAGTGCAGAGCAACCAACATCGGTTATGGATCGGCCAACATCAGTCAGACAGGAACCGATGCCGGCAACCTGTGTGTGCATGTGTTTGCATGTGGTTTGAGAACTGGTCTATTTTTAGATAGTCAGTTTGCATGTAAAGACTTATTTTAGTCTTGGAGCTGCATTTCTAATTATTGTAATTAAGAAAGTCTAATTATTGTTTGCATTAGATCTATATAATGGACTCATGGGCTGTATTGTAAATTGTGCTAGATAGCCATTGTGCTTGTAGAGAGAGCAAGAGTAGCTCCTCCTAGTTCCAAAGGGGTGCTGAGTGTGTATGATCAGGGAGAGTTGCAGGTTGTGCAAGTTTTGGTAGAAGATCCATCAGAGTACTGGTTGAAGAATCATAAGGACTTGGTGAGGCAAGGACAAGGGTTCTTTAGGGTGTAGAGACATCTACATGGTAAGTAAGGTCTGGTGATTTGCAGGTTGTTGCAAGAGCAGGGAGATCTACTTGAAATATGGTTATGTACTTGGTGTACTGGCAGTGTTGTTACTGACTGGTGGAGGTGAACAACAACTCTATGTTTGAGTTGATTGTTGTGACCGTAATTGAGAGAGTGAACTTTTGAAAGAGAATTACTGGTGAGCCCTAGAAGTGTGGGAGCTCTAGAGGTGTGGGAAGAAGTGTGGCATCTTCTTTATTGTATTTCCTTCTAAATGAGTATTAATACAATTGGGTATTGTCTCTCATATTCTGTGTTGTTTCATATTTCTAGTTACTTATTCATTCTGGTTAAATTCCGTGTTTAGTTGCTAATACAAAGGTAATCAAGTGTGCCCTTAGTGGGCAGTAGATCTTGACAATTGGTATCAGAGCTTTGTGAGCCTAGGTCCTATCAAGTGGTATTAGAGCTTTGTGAGCCTAGGTCCTATCAAGTGGTATCAGAGCCAGGTTGCAGGTTTATCAGAGCCAGGTTGCAAGTTTATCAGAACCAGGTTGCAAGTTCATCAAAGTGTGGTTAAGTACACTAACAGGTGGTCAGAGCGTGTTAACTGTTTATTGATTACAGGTCACTCTCAGGGGTTTCAAATTGAGTGGGAGTATAGCAATGGTAGAAGATAGTAAGCTACAAATGGAGAAACTAAATAGCATGAATGGTCAATTACTGTTTGATGGAAAGAAAGAGTAGGTAAAGAAAGATTGCTAGTTGGTAGAAGATCAGCATGAAAGAAATGAAGAAGCAGATGTTGTAGGTGTTGTTGCACAGGATGTTATGGATAAAGTAGAATCTTGGTTTATAGATTCTGTTGCCTCTTTCCATGCAGCCCGAAATAGAGCATCTTTTTATGAGTATGTCCAGGGAGACTTTGGAGAGATTTATTTAGGGGTTGGTGAGCCTTGTCACATGGTTGGCAAAGGGGAAGTGAAGCTGAAATTGCAGACAGATAACACACGGGTGTTGAATGAGGTCATGCAAGTACCAGTCTTGGAGATGAGTCTAATTTATTCAGAAAATTTGGGTGATGAGAGATGCACAGTAACTCTCATAGCGGATGCACTTGAATTAGATGGTGGTAAGAAAGTAGGTATCCTTTATCTATCTACTTATATTACTGATTCACCTTCTGTTGCAGAGATGTGGCTTTGTAGGCTTGGTCACATATGTAAAAAATGAATGCATGCTCTTAAGCGGAAGACATATACCTTTGACAAACTTAAAAATTGGAAAGCCTTGGTGTTCATGGAGGAGATGACAGACAGAGATCAGCTGAGGGGGATAGATTATTCTGAACAGGGCTATGTTAATTTGGATAGGGTTTTGATCCAAGGTGAGCTCGTGGAGAAAAAGTCATCACTCACAAGAGAATACAGTTACCGACGTTGGTCAGGTGGAACCAACGTCGAACAGACAGGTACCGATGTCGGTCATGTGCAGACCAGAAGAGTCAGTGGTGTCGGGTAGGTTGAGACCGATGTCGGTCATGGGGAACCGACGTCGGCAGTAAGGGTTAGTCACAGGGAACCAACGTCAGTTGGGTGCAGACTGGGAGATGACCGAGATCGGTCACTGGAACGGATGTTGGGCGAACAACAAGCTGTCAAGGAGTCTCAAACGCCCATGTGGAGGACTAAAAGGGTAAGTGAGCCTCATATTCATTATTCACCTTCTTTATACTACTTGTTGCTCACTGATGGTCAAGAACCAGGAAGACGTGAAGAGGCAATGCAGGTAGAATCCAAGAAACAGTGGGAGCATGACATGAATACTTCAGAAGAGAACCAAGTGGGAGTTTTGGTAGAGTTGCCAATCGGGATAAAAGCACTGACAGATGAATGGATTCCTAGGTTAAAGAAGAGAGTGAATGGACATGTGAGATGGAAGGCCAATGTATATGGTCTTGAGGAAGCTTCAAGACAATGGAGGTCTGACAGGTGTATGACAAAGCATGGCTTTAGTCAAGGTCAATGTAACCATTGTGTTTTCTTTACCAGGTTGGATGATAATTGCAACATTATCCTATTATTGTATGTTGTGTGGTTGCTTGTTGCAGGGTCACACATGCAGGGAGTTTCTGAGCTAAAGGTAAAGTTAGTTCAGAGTTATGTCATGAAGAATTTGAGAGCAGCGAAATTCTTTGGCATGAGAGACATGGAAGATCACAAGTTGATTTTGTCTCCAGAGGGCGCTGATGTGAAGGAGGTGTTGGCGAGGTTTAATTTGCAGGATGCAGAACTGGTAAGCATACCTATGGCTGGACAGTTCAAGCTGAGCTTACAATAGTGTCCGAAATCACTTGAGGTCTGGTGTAGACCTGAGTTTTCCCAAGTAGTGGGAGCTGTCAGAGAGTTTGGAGCCAATTCATGGAAGAAGCACTGGAAAGCAGTTCAGTGGATTCTCAGGTATCTGAGAGAGACCAACAACAGATTTACATGCTATGTAGGGTCAGTGACTTCACTACATGGGTTTGTAGGTTCAGATGTGGCAGGGGACTTGGATGACAGGTGTAGCACCACAGGTTGTGTGGTGGTTGGTCTTCAAGTTTGAGCTTGAAGAGGGATACAAGCTAGAAAACAAATTAGATGAAGGTACAGGTACAGGTACAAGTGCAACTATTTATTTCCAAGTGGGAGATTGTTAGGTTGTGGAGCTAAAAGCTTCATTGATGCAAACATGGAGGAGGTGGCTGAGGTTGTTGAGTTGCAGAGCAAGTTGCAGATCAACTGACGTCGGTCAATCCAATCAATGTCAGTCATATTATAGTGCAGAGAAATTGACATTGGTTATGGATCGATCGACATTGGTCAGACAAGAATCGACGTTGACAACCTGTGTGTGCATGCATTTGCATGCGGTTCGAGAATTGGTCTATTTTTGGACAGTCAGTTTGCATGTAAAGACTTATTTTAGTCTTGGAACTGCATTTCTAATTATTGTAATTAAGAAAGTCTAATTATTGTTTGCATGAGATCTATATAATAGACTCATGGGCTATATTGTAAATTGTGCTAGATAGCCATTGTGCTTGTAGAGAGAGCAAGAGTAGCTCCTCCTAGTTCCAAAGGGGTGCTGAGTGTGTATGATCAAGGAGAGTTACAGGTTGTGCAAGTTCTAGTAGAAGATCCACCAGAGTACTAGTTGAAGAATCATAAGGACTTGGTGAGGCAAGGACAAGGGTTCTTTAGGGTGTAGAGACATCTACATGGTAAGTAAGGTCTGGTGATTTGCAGGTTGTTGCAAGAGCATGGAGATCTACTTGGAGTATGGTTGTGTACTTGGTGTACTGGTAGTGTTGTTACTGACTGGTGGAGGTGAACAACAACTCTGTGTTTGAGTTGATTGTTGTGACCGTAATTGAGAGAGTGAACTTTTGAAGGATAATTACTGGTGAGCCCTAGAAGTGTGGGAGCTCTAGAGGTGTGGGAAGAAGTGTGGCATCTTCTTTATTGTATTTCCTTCTGAATGAGTATTAATACAATTGGGTATTGTCTCTCATATTCTGTGTTGTTTCATATTTCTAGTTACTTATTCATTCTGGTTAAATTCTGTGTTTAGTTTCTAATACAAAGGTAATCAAGTGTGCCCTTAGTGGGTAGTAGATCCTGACAATTGGTATCAGAGCTTTGTGAGCCTAGGTCCTATCAAGCCAATGGTAACTACCCAATAGGTTCAACCACCTGAGAAACTAACCTACTAACAAGTAAAATAAACTTTATAATAAACTAATGGGGTTGTCACATGAAATGATGCATGTGCCTATACATTTATTAAACTATTAAATCAAACTAGTAGCTGTGGATCAACCCATTCGAAAAACCCTCAATTGATCAAAAAAGGGTTATAGAGGATGATCCAAATTTATGACTATGAATTCATAAAAAATATCTATCGTACATGTAACTAGCACGCTGTACATCATGGTATTAACCAAAATTGATGCCACTCCATACAAAATCCCACCTTACAAGTTGTGGCATAAAGGTTGATGAATAGGACAATCCCTGATCATACCATGTGATCATAATATCGTATTGTAGTAGAACATGATCAAGGCATGTTTAAACACATCAATCCACATATGGTTCGACACAAAATCTTGTCAAAATGACTAATCAGTATTGTGTATGCCACATCTCCCTAATGTCCAACAAATGTTGATGACCTTTACTCAACATTGAAGGTGCTAGTAATCCCTATCATCTTGTACAATCACCAATGATTGATCGAAGGCCATGTAATATCTTCCCCCTATAAGACGAAAGGTGAGAAGCCCTTGAAACAAAAAACCAAGTCAAAACTATTATGTCTTCTCCTCATCATGAATATCAATGGAGTGAAGAAAACGAAAACTGAAACTGAAATAAGTATACTACTTATACCAAAATTGTCATTCAAAACTTTGACCCAAAATCTAAATGAATAGCTAATCAAAGAAGGGGAATATTCCTCCAGCCTCCAATGGATTCTCCAACTTCCATTTTGACACTTACACTTTGTCAATCACAAGGATCCTTATGAAATTATAAAGGATGAGATGGTCTTTAATAGCGCAAATAGGGGGTGACATTATGAAAATTATATAACAGTCGAGGAATAATGTCTAAATCATATTCAATAGTAAAAACATATATTGTTTTTATACAAAGAAAGCTTATAAAGGATTTTGAGAAGTTTGCCAATGGTAACTACCCAACGAGTTCAACCACTCGAGAAAATAAACTACTAACAAGTGAAACAAACTTACTAACAAACTAATGAGGGTGTCACATGAAATGATGCATTCCCCAATACATTTATTAAACTATTAAATCAAACTAGTAATTATGGATCAATCCACTTGACATGATGAAGCTATTGAATATCAACATCACCCATAATTTTCATGCAATTTCACATCCACCTTTAGCTATGAGTTTTTCCTTTTGATATGAATTTTTTAAATATATCTTTATTATTATTTTTGATATCTAAGGGAATCTGTAACGTCTTCAAAGAAGTGGGGTAAGACCTCGATTTGAAACCAAGGCTCATTAGTATAACCACCTAACCGATTATGTAAATCCAAGAATAACTAGTTCCCTAGAACCTCAGAGATTTAGAACCTAGATGGGAACTGACAAAGCACTTAGGGCTCACCATCATGGCACACCATTATGCCCATATTTAATATTATTTATTCCCACTACTTTCAAGGTTCATCATCTACTCAACACACTCAAATATGCATATATAATGACCCTTTATTGGCATAATGCAACTAGTCACTCATTCAATTAATGTATTTATTTTTTTACTGTAGATTTGTGGAGGGGTTAGACCCTGTGAGAGGGTGTGTAAGGGTTTGAACCCTCAGAAAAGGCACCTAAAAGTTAACACAATCATTTGGAAATTATTTTTTACATTTGTGAATGCCATTTTCTTTATGCTTTAATGAATATCCATACTCTATTTAAATGCTTCTAGTTTTGCAAGAATAAAACCTTGTGAGATATTGGGTTAGGAGTAAGATGTGGCTTTTATGACATGATTATTTTAATGTATAATTAATTTGGGTTATTTTTTAGGATGAAAATAGGGCTAGAGATTTGTTTTATGGGCTTTGGATTCCATATTTATTTGTAAAAAAAGTCCAAGACATTACTACTTAATAATTTTTTTTGTCCTAATACATCTTGTAGACTAAATATTTTTTATGTTGAAAAGTTTGATAAACTATATGTAAAATATGAGAAAATGTTAAATCTTTCTTCCTCATCCTAATTTAAAAAAAAAAAAAAAAAATCCATTCTTAATATGCAATGTAAATGAAATTTTGCATGATTGACTCAAAGGCAAGGTGAAAAAGAATGTGCAAGTCCAAATGATCTCGTTTTCAACTCTAGAAGCTCATAGAGAAACATGAAACCATTACCTTTTTTTCAAGGTAACATAAGAACTTTTATATATCTTATCAACAATTAAATAAAAAATTTAGTCTATAATTTTGGATTTCTTTCACTTCCATGAATGGGGATAAAAATGGTGAGATGATCAATAACGTATTCTTATCATTATATTAAGTATTTCATAAGTGTAATTCATAGTTAATATGTTGGTATTTCTAGCAAGGTGTTCTAAAAGAATCTTATTTTCATTTAATAAAAGATTGGGGTTTTTTTTCTTTTTATGATTTTTTTAAAAGTTGATTTTGTAGTTATAATTAGTTTATGTAATGTAGAAGTATTATAGTTCATTTGTAATTTATATTTTGCACAAATTTTAATTTGTTCGTAATTTTTTATGAATTTCTGTATTGTTTTTGTGTGTACATTTTTTTTGTTATTTATGTATTTTTATTAATGCGCATAATTAAAGTTAGTTTGGATTAGCTTTCAAATCTTTGTATAAATTCATTTTCTGCACAAATTCAAAATATTTGTATAGAGAGAATGGGGTGTGAAGTATTTTTCTCTGAAAGATTTCTAGTGTACAAGTTTTTATAACAAAGCTTGCAATATCGTATGTAAGATGTTGGTGCACAATAGTGTGAGTGGGTGGTTCATGCACAAAACCTTGTGAATTGATTCTTATGTACAAGTTTTGTTTATGAATCATTGTGACTTAGCTTTACAAGTTGTGATCTTCACGTAATAACTTTAGAGTGCAATTTTTTTTATGTTATATTATAGATAAAGATCTATTAGAGTTTCTAACCATTTATATTTAATTTTATGGATTGTATAAAATCGTTATAAAATCTGTAAAAATAGTTTTACTTACTATATATTGTAGTTATAATAATTTGAAATTCATTCATTTATATTTTAGGTATTATTACACTCAAATTAATTATGACTCATCATATTATTATTATGTAATATTATTCCACTTTAATAACTTGCCTTATTTGTACTGAGTGCATTTATGAACTTTATTGTATAAAATGGTCCTAGGAATTATAAAATTTTAGTTTGAAAAGGTTTTAGTCACCTTCCAAAAAACTATTATAAAATACTTTAAAAACTATAGAATAGTTTAGACTTAATATTATAGATTGTAAATAAATTATTTTTAATAAAAGTTGTAACCTTTTAGCACCTCTTTCTATCATGCACAATAAACTTCCCTTTCAAACAACTATTTTGATAATTTTAATGAAAAATATTTTATTCTTAGATACAATTGAAGAGATGGTGGAATGGATTGAGATGGGTTGGATGAATTGAATTCTTGATAGGTTTTTGTCTTCAACCTTCCCAATATGTTTTTGGTTATGAACATCAGAAATAAAAATGTAAATAATATATGAGTAAAGATTGGAAATTTTACATTGAACATGTTGAGGTTGGGGACAAAAGTAATAAGCTTGGCAATAGATGGAACTTTGTATTAAGCAAAAGATGATTTAAGAGAATGTGGATGAAATAAAGGAAGATATAAATCTAATCATGGAAAATGCTATAGAGTTTGTGAAAGAAGATACAAAGACAATGTATTCGATGGATTTTTAAAACTATTTACTCAAATAACCACTCAAATTATAATTAAAAGTTTAGGAATCTATCAATGCTACAAGACTAATTCGTCAAGTATGTATTATAAGTCTATTTTTTTCTATTTAATAATTTGTTTTTCATTTTTATTTTGTTGAAGTGAAAGAAAGCTTTATGGTGTTCTTGGCAACATAATAAATGCATGAAAATGTAATTATTTTGATATATTGTTTAAATCAGTGATTTAGCTCTACCGCAAAATTCGTATTTAGAAAGAATAACCTATTTCATAAACAAGTAGTTATCTATTTATAGTTATTGAGCTTTTGCATATCTTAACTTTTGCTTAAATTTATGGTTTAAATTTGTTTTTTATATTTATGCATAAACACAAGATTCAAAGACATAAAAAGACCATTCTTATATCAATTATAAAAGATATAATTAATCAAATGAAAACGATATCAAATATTTTTTTTATGTAAAGTATTTATGATTGAAAACATCTCATTGAAATTTCTATTTATGTAAAGTATTTAATGATTGAAAACATGTCATTGAAATTTAGAAATTGATGGTTTGTACATTATTTTTTATGTTTCAGATTGTATGTGACAAAAAAAATTTCAACGATGTAAATGTCTACCACCTAAAAAATTAGTATAAAGTGATCCGCATTTGGCGATTCGTAAAGAAGATCAAATTAGATAGATAGTCGGCAACGTTACGGAATTGTCGGAGAGATGTCAGAGTGCACATACATTTAAAGTTGCACACGCCTTACTCGCCACGTGCACAGCGATAATTCTACAGATTATTAAAAATATTGTCCCATTGCTACGTGTGCCGATGAATTTCACACATCTCCTCTTTCTATCTTTTCAACAACTCATCCAAAGGTGCACGTGGAAGGATCTCGCTCTACATTACATCTATTCAAATTCCACTATCAGATTTCCTTGTGTAGTCGGTGGATTTCATTGTGTAGTTTGGAGACGTTATCCCACTCACCGCAATTATTTCAATCATAATTGTTGTGAAGGATTTTTCCGTGTAAAATTCGACTGATTTTCAAATTTAGCTTTGTATTTCATTTTATTCTTGCTTCCCTCAAAACATTATTGATGAGACACTGAAACATTTTCTGTATTCATGACACACTGAAAACATAAATAGAGTTGTAAGATTTATACATTGCAAAGCACCCTGATATAATTGCAGAGAATGAATTCTAAACATATTTATTTGGACATGGAGTTTGCTTTTATTCTACAACGTCATAGAATCACAATTACAAGCTTACATGACAATTAATAACCAGGCAACCGCATTCCAAACTCTGTTTACACACTTTCTTTCGCTGTGCCGCTCGCCACCTTCGTTACTTGAAACAGAAGTTAACAAGCTTGCAAGTCCCTGTGCGGTTTTTATGTGTTTTTGGTGCAGTTTCTTCTTTTTCTGTTACGCTTGAGGTCGACGACAACAACGCTAATATTATCAGTGCTTCCTCGTGCGAGAGCCAGTTTGGTGAGAAAAGCAGCAGCCACAGCGACGCCACATTCATTTGTTCCTTTGAAGCAACGAGGCTTGTAACCCGCCAGACATTTCCGACCCACTTCGCACACGATTTCGTTCGAAACCACGTCCCACAGCCCGTCGCTCGCCAGTACCAGAAACTCGTCTTCCTCTCTGCGTTCTGTGCATGTCACTTCCGGCTCAGAAATCACATACTGTTTCAGAAATCTGTCCCCTGCAACAACCATTAAACAAAATAAACTATTCATACCTGCGAATATCTGTTCCTCATTCCACTGACACAGAATTACAATATATACCTAGAGCTCTGGACATGGCAAGGAAGCCACCAACACGGTAGCCGTTCCAGTTTATTATTTGTCCTCCCGCTGCTTCTATCCGATCCATCTCGTCCTCTCGGTTAGCCTGTGTTTTTAACACAGATTAGTAAGTGTTTCTGTAGTAATTCAACTGATTGTAAACTACAGAAAACAAAACAACGCTATTTTAAAAAAGAAATTGCTTTGGTTTAAATTCAGATGAGTCACCTTGTGGTCATTTGAAAAAGGGACAGCTTTGCCTCCCCTGCAAAGAACCGCCCGAGAGTCGCCGCAGTTGGCCACGACGATCTGAGACGAGCTGACCACCGCGACAACGGCGGTGGAGCCGACGTTATCCGGCGCGATCAGATCTTGGCAGCATGTCGAATACATATCAGCATTCTGATCGTGGCGACAGTTGCCGCTGGGACACAAGCCTCCGACTGCGATGTCCATTTTGATGAAGCAATTTCTCATCACTTTTCCCCATTCGTCATAATCTCTCCGGCCGTCGTCAAAGCGGGAGGGAGGCAGGGCCCTGAGTTCTTGCGCCAGGGCTACGTGCAGGCGCTCCTTGCAGAAGACCGAAGCCTGAGTGCCGCCATGGCCGTCGTACACACCGAAGAAATGTAGCGCAGAAAAGGAGGACGAAGAGCCCTTGTAAAAGCACGGAACGGCGGCTACGGTGTCTTCCATTTCGTCTCTCCTGCCGACAATAGACATCAATCCGTAGGGAGGGCACCAGTCGTTAGCCGCCATTGTAATACTCACGTTCTCGCTGTGCGCGCGACTGATATGACTCTTATTTTTCATCATTGCTGCATCGATTTGATGCTTGTTGCGCGAGCCCTGCAGTTCGACCTCACCTGTCACAGCAACGGCAGAAACACCTGATTCTTTTACAGAGGTGTTAAATTTTGTACTGCTCTTAAGTAGACTCCCTAATGCCTCAGGCGGACTCGAAACCGACTTAACGAGCCTTATCTTAGATTTGGGATCACTTTCATCTCGATTTACGCAGAGAACACGTTTTGTGGTGATATCAACAGAAATATTGTTGAGTATATCGTGTGGCATTGTTTTGACGCGTCTGATTTTGGTGGTATTTGCAGGGTTCTCTTCCGAAATATTAAGAATGCTATTGATGGATGAATCCCGCGTTACCATTGCTACTCACAATAGGACACCTTCAACAGGTCATCAAAATCGACCGCAAAACACGATTTAAAAAATTGCGGTGAAGCTTTTCACGACGACACTGTTTGATCGGGGAGCGGGGTCAATCAAAGTTTTTTGAGGTGGCGAAGAATGCACGGAGGATCATCATCACGGCCCACATCCTAAACGTCACGGTCGACCTGCCTGTCATGATTTGTTTGACGGTCGACCCTGACTCTCATGATTTTTTTCACGGTCGACCCTGTCTCTCATGATAATGTGAGGAAAAAGCAGAGAATATAGACAAATTTAATATAGTTTTTGACGTTTTAAAAAAAATATAAAAAAAAGGTAAATACGCCATAAGGCCTTCACATTTATCCCATCGTCACGACCTCCACAAGCCTGCTGTAACCGCCTCAACAAGAGGATCCACGCGTGTTCATTGCCTCGAATTGAGTCGTTCTCACTGAAATAGCCGTAGATACGCAAGTCAGTGTAGGAATTCAAATGTCCAACCAGAAGACGTCACGCCATAGCCATGACTCAGATTCCCTGTGAATGTCTGCCCACCGCTGCTCTTCATTCCAAATTGGGGTGCGTTTCTCTCACACCTGTCATTTGACGGACGGTTAACTTAGACCGCGCTTACGAATTTCGTAGCGGACTGATGATCATCCTTTTTGGGTGCATGCACGACGCCTCCTCCGTCTCCTTGTTGATTGTGATTAAAGTGCCAGTCGCTCATTCCAAAGTTTTATCCTCATCCGCCATTGAATTCAAAAACAGCCATGTGCAGCCTCAAACGCTGACATTTCCTAAAATTCCACATTTTGGCGGAGGATTTCCTAAAAGACATAATCTTCAACCCACCAATGCGAATCTTTAAGTTACGACACATACGATTCAATTAATTGTGATATATACCAGTGACTTCTCTTAAGCAATCAATTCAATTAATTGTGATATATTAAGGGACTTCTCTTGAGGAAGTTCTACTTACAAGAAGAAAAGATGCATGATGCATAATCATGGGTAACCTATCAAGTGTTACGATAGAAGTGTTGAGGCATTGTAGAGGTAATACAAGGGTTTTTTCTAATTGAATCGTGGAGTCAAAGGGCCTTAAAGTTACATCATAAAGGAGTCAAGTAATCATGATATACTCTTTTTCTCTTTTTTTTTTTTGGTAACAAGAAAAGGTGCCTCAGATTGACAATTATAAGAGAGTTGTTGAAAAAAGGAAATAATTTTGACGAATTTTAATAATGTTTAGAGTGATTTTTATTACATGCAATTCAGTTTGTCTTTCTTTCTAAGTCAACAATCATTATTAAATTATGCATGTTTTTGTATGTATTTTAAATTTGTCTTGTTAAGTTAGGAATAGGATAACATATCCATCCCAGATCTAGATATGTGAGAGTTGAGTATCATATGAAAAATTAAATGATCTAAAGACATATGGCAACAAAAACCAAATCAAAAAGGAAGGGAAAAACCAATCCAAAAACCCAACTTCTTCAATAAAAAACATTATAGTACAACAACAAAAAGCACTCTATTAATAAAAAACATGATAGTAATAAATGATCCCATTAACCCCCAAGACAACAAAAAAAAATCATCTTCATGGATCCTAGCTATGCCAATATCATGAGATGGGAGATACTTGAAGAATAATACAAATCAAAATGAAGATGAGATTGAAGAAGGCATACATATGGCGAGCTTTTCCCATACAAGAATAGGAGAACCATATGATTTTTTTCTATAACTCCATTCCCAAATATAATCAGTGCAAAGCCATATCCAAAAATTGCAAAACCAAATGCCCTACCTCCCACAAATAAATGAAAAATTAAGATTCCCTCTTTAAAAAGTTGGAAGATCTTAAAACTAACATCAAACAAATATAATTAAAAAATAAGCCAAGAATTGCTGACCCTAAATTTGATGACTGGGAAATTCTCATTAAACAACCAAACACACACCTAAGCCATATTGAATAGGCATCATTTGATGTAGCATATCACTTGTATGACCCCCCCCCCCACCTCCCCCGCCAAAAAAAAAAAAAAAAAAAAATTGGTCAAAATACATAATAATAAATTTATTATATCTTTATCTAGATGAGTTTCAAGGAGTATGGGCAAGTATATAAGGTGCTCAGGATTACAAGACATTGATGATGACCATTTGGACAATGAAGTCCTTTTTTGTATTGGACACTGTTGTGATGTTAATGCACAATTGTTACATTGATACATGATTATTAAATGGCACTCTTGGTAGTGTTAAAAACATTGTGTATAATAATTGGTTCAAGACCATCTAATTTATTGATGTGTGTAATCTTATAATTTAATAATTATAATGGTGCACAACATGACCCAATCAACCTAAAATTGGTTACAATACTACCTGTAACAAGACATAATCATAAGAAAGTTTCACTATAAATAGCCTAGGAACTTACTATACATAAGTTTTAAGGATTGAATTTTCCTAGAGCAACTATAAATCTTGGAGATGTGGAGAAAGTAGGGTTAACTTTTATAATAATATCACGAATTAAGTCTATTGACTCATTGAGAATATCTACACTTCTCTTTTGAGCTCTAATTTAAGCTAAAAACAACTACCTATGTAAAACAAAGGATGCGTGAAGACAACATCTACAAATGTTATCTCTTATTGCCAAAAATAGGTATATCTCTTACTAATACTACCAAATTGCATTTCCTTCCCTTGTCATTAGCTTGGATGATTATTAATCTAATTATACAAAACATTTGCCACCAACCTATGATGCTAACAATATGTATCCCTATCACCAACAACATCTATTGTATACATAATGAGAAGGAAACCGGGTCAAATTGTGCATTTGACCTCCACATTCATGTTTGTAATATACAATAATACACACACACACGTATTCATGTCTTCATTTTTAATCATTTTCTACAACATTTTTTCATCTTCTATATGTTTATCATTAGTTATTATATTTATTTACTCATTTTCATTTCTTATTTATGGTAAAGTAATATATTTGAAACTTATTACCAAAAAACTAAATACAACACTAACTACTACATATATAGTTATATTCTCATTTGTAACATAATCTTTTCAAAATTTCTGTCCATTTGTCTATCAGTGGATCACATACACCTACAAATATTGTTTCTATTTTTTTAATTATTACAATAGAAGCTAAAGGTGTTGGTTGACTAAAATAGTGTGAGATGTAAAAATATAACATATCTTAAATTTGGTGTTTATTTGATTGTCTGAGGATAATTTTTACTTTTGGTAAGAGAAGGTGATTAAAAATCATGTAATATTAGATATAAGGTGGATTTTGAAATTTGAAACATGTTTTTTTTCCAAAAATATTTTTAAAATCATTATCGTGTTAAAATTAGATTGAGATAATATATCACCACCCAACAAAAAAAATAAAACAATAAAATGGTTAATTAATTTGGAACCCTTTAATAAACAAAACAATTTCAAAAAATTTAAGATATATACTTTAAGATTGATCCATCTCAATATTTTTAAAATTAATATATTTAAATTTATGTATTTATATAAACATAAAAAAAAAATACACATATATTATTTTACTAGTGAAACATATCAATATAACTATTATTATATAGATAAATTAAACTATGCATAGCCAAATGATTTGCATGTGGAAAAGATACCAAATGAAGAAGACCATTTTTATGGTTTTTTTAATTCTCATAAATCAAAGGTTTGAGTACTTCATTATAGTACAATGATTACTTGACTGCAAAGAAAAAATTTATTATTGCAGAGTAAATTTAGTTGTATATTATTCATGCTAATTAAGAATATAGGAGGAAGAAATGTCATAAGAATAATGATTATTAGTGGAGATCATTATGAGATGGTTTAAACATATATATGTAAATTTTTTCTCAAAATTAATAATATAATTAAAAATAGTCTTAAAAATCTTTAATTATTTAATACAAATATGTATGAGTGCATAAAAATTGGGTTAATCTAATATTGGTAAGAAGATGAAATAAAGGGTACTTATAATTTATTACACTCACCAAAAACTTTGCTAATCAATAAAGAGACTAGAAAATGATAAATTCAAACAGATTAGAGAATGAGAAGTTCAAAGAGTTTGATTAAATTGTCTTTTCTTAGCTGATTAAATTGTCTTTTCTTAGCTGATTAAATTGTCTTTTCTTATCCCTATTAACATTCTTTGTTCTTATTCCTACTAACAAATACTTATGATGTTTGTGGTAAGGGGGTTCCCTACTAAAAAATGATTATGGTGCTTATGCTAGTAGATTTCATTGCCTTGTGATTATTATCAATAATACACAAGGAAAAATAATACTATTAGGGCAATGACTATTCATGGAGGTTATATTGAAATGACTTAAACACACATGAGTATTTAAATCCCACAAAAATAACTTGAGCTTGTTTAAATAATGTCAAAAAAATGTCATCGTAATTCAAATTTTAAAATACAAACTCTAAGCTTGTTTAAACAATGTTACAAATATATCGTCTCAATTTAGATTTGAAAATGCAAATCTAAATGTGTGAGATGTTGCCTTGAAGTCTAAAGTTGAAGAGAGCAAGATGTCAAGATTGCCCACATAAACGTGTTCAAGTTTGTATTGACTTGGTCAAACTATATGGTTCTTATAGAACTACACAATGTGAATTTTTTTTTATATATATTCGCTCTTTTGTCTCTTTTTACCTTAAATATGTAGATATGTGCCTCAACTTTTACATAATTTAGTAAATCTATTAATATAAAATGTTAAAAGTTTTGATTTAGTGTTTATATTAAGGAAAGCTACTAATTTATTATATTTTTAAAATTGAAATAAAAATATTTTTAAACAAAAATTAAATAAAAGAAAAATTGTAACAAATATATTAAAAATATTTCATAATAAAATATTAATTCAAAAATAATAAATATTAATAATTTAATAATATTCAATTATTAAATAGGAATATCTATTTATAAATATCTTGAATTCAAACTTTAATAAAATTTGAGCTTATTAACTTCCATTGTACGGAAAAATAATTGAAAAATAAACCCCCATATAGAAAATACTGAAATTCTAAGCAGTTAACGATATGAATTTTTACTTGAGCAGGATAGAGAGAGGTGAATGAACAGATGGCAGCGAGGAAGGTTGGGGCGAGGTGGAGGAAGCGCATGACAAATTTACAGGCAGCTGCTCTGGTGGCGTGCAAAAGCCATACTCTCAGGGAAACGTGTTGCTTTCAAAACCAACATGAATCGTCATACGTAGAAAATTCAAATACAGTAGATATTAAAAACTGCTGGTCTTCCAGCTGCTAAAGCTTGTGCTAGTGCCCTCCCGCTGGTTTTAATTTATGGTAAGTTGCAAATAAAACCATGCCACATCATTAGAAAAAAACACAAGGTTCTTTGATTTTCTTTTTAAATATATTTGATGTGTAAGATGGGATAAAATTATACGCGATGTTAAAGAGAATTTGAGAAATTTGTTTTGTTGGGTTTGCATGTTTGTTTTGTTATATTTTGTTGTTATAATGTTTTTGTTGGATTTTCAAGACTAAGCACTTATTTATTGTACATTAATCTTTGTCTTTTGTGTAAATTGTTTCTCTTTAAATAGATTTCATTTAATTTATTGTAATTATTGTTGTAAATAGTGGGAAGGATGATGTTGAAATGAATTTGGAGAAGTTCGTCTTGAAGATTTATGACGAGGCATAGATTCTAATAAACCTTCTTACCTTGATGTTTGTTTACAAGTAGTTGTTATTGATAGTGTTTGTCAATGATATGAAAATAATTACCATATTGCTTCTCATGTCGATTGTATCCCTTTCGAGGATTCCCTTAATCCCTAGATTCATCATCATTGGGAGTTGTCAGGGTTTTATGTCACTAGTACCCATAACCTCACCAAGCGGTTTTTTATTTTTCCCTTGAAGGAACCCTTTCAAGTCCATGCACTCCTTTCCAGTTTGAGTTGTTGGGTCTTGAAGAATACCCTTATGATTGTGTCCCCTTGGAATCATAGTTTAAAAGTTTCTAAACGTAACCCCCTTAAGGTGCCTATTTGAGTCAAGCTTCCTAGCCTTTTGCTTCCTCTATGGTGTTTCTTAATGATATTGTTAAACCTATAGGGAAATTTTTTTTTGTCATGAGATAGATAAGTTTTACTTTGCACACCCCAATAAGCATGTTTGTGTTGAGGTTGTTTTGACTAAGGATTTAAAGGAGTCCATTAACATTCAAGTAGGGATGAATCAATTCTCGTAAGAAAATCATCTACTTCAATCTCCTGAACACTTGATTCAAATGCCAATTTCTTGACTATAGGATATGTGATTGCCGCCTTATGACACGGTCAAATCCTTCCACCAAACAAGGGACATATGAAAACTAAAAGGTGGCAGAGAAAAATGATTGATGGAAAACATGGTTGATAAAAAAAATGTTGTTAGAAACAAGGTTTCCAAGGCAACCCATGGCCCCCCCCATTGCCAAATCCTCTTAGGAGGCTCGGAGGGATATCATTGCCCCCATATCACCTCTCAATCTCATAATTCTCCAATAGCCTCTCTGAGCCATGTTTTCAAGTGAATTAGTTACAAATAAGTTCTTCTCATGTTGGGACACCCTTTGCAAGCAGTCCTACCCCACAACAGTCACACAATTTGCCTTGTGACAATGGTGACTCTCATCAAGAGAACAATGGGGATAAACACCACTCTATTTTTCTTGGGGATTTCATTCTGCCAAACCAACAATCTCTATTGGGAAACCGATTGTCGAACTTGGTTCTAGAGAATATAACTCAGATCGTCAAGATTAATTACTCATGAAAGATTTTCCATAATAAATTTATTCTCCTAGAATGTTCAAGGCCTCACAAAGTCCTCCCACAAATCTTTTATGCATGTTGTTTATCAACGTTTGGGAGTTTTCAATTTCATTTGTTTGCGATAAGTTAAGATTTCATAATTTCTTATACAATCTAGTTTGAGAAGTATTTAGTTTGATGCATCTCTCTTTTGCACTTTGCATGAAGAGGAGGTGGGGGCACTAGTATTTTGATTACCCCAAAATGCACTCCCTTAGTTATTTCCTTGGGGGAAGATCTGTCACATTAATTTATTTGGGTATTTCTTGACATTGATGGTCATTCCTTAGAGGCACTCAATATTTACGCCCTAAATGATAGCCTTGGCAAAAAAATATTATGGTGATGGCTTGCTGAAAATATACCCCTCTCCACCTTGTTGATATGTGGTGACTTTAATATTATTTAAAGTCCTGAGGAATAAGTTGGTACCCTCCTGATGTGGTGATGCTCGAGAGAATGTTAGGGATAGTTTTATTTCAAACACTGATGGGACTTAATGGACCCACTTGTCCAACAGTGTGATTTAAATAATGTGTCATATTTTACATGGTCCAACTACTATACGAGGGCCAATAGGGTCCTCAAATAGTTGGATTGTGTCATGATGTATGAGAAACATGTGTTCCCATTTTCAATCTTCTACAGGAAAGCTATCACTGCCCATCTATAAATTGTCCTTTCTTACCATAGTTGTATCACCTATATAGTGGAGTGGGGCAATGACCACTTCAAATTTCCATGCAATCAATTATTTTTAAACACATCCATACTCTACCATGAGGGTACCATCCAAATCATCACTAGAGTGTGGAATCTTTCTCTAAGTGTGCCTTATATTGATAGTTGGATTGAGTGGTGGAACGAGGTGATCAATTGCACCACCACTTTCCTATGCCACTATGATAAGAAAATTGTTTGATTCCATAAGTGAGCCGATGGTGCCATGCTCAAAGATTTACAAAGATTTTCTTCTATCCTTGAACAAAACCCTTTTAAATTATAGTTACAAACCATGGTGGCTTCTCTCAATCAAAATATCAATTTTTTTGATAGCCATGCGGCTAGAGGAGCATAAATTCAAGCCTATCTTCATTGGATTAAAATTGGGGACCATGCCTTAAGGGTTTTATTCAAGTATTTTAGGGCCAAACAAGCCAAGTATAAATTAAAGACATCAAGTTTTCCCATAAGTTCCTTACCAATCTACCTAAAATCTCCTCAGCATTCTCAAAACACTACAAATTGGTGTTTCTAGCCTAGGGCGATTCAAAGGAAAGATTGTAGGCTTTCCAAGAATGTTTGGAAGTGGTGCCCTATAAACTATGTGTTATACATTAGAAACTCTATGATGCCCTTCTTTCTCTCGAGGAACTCTTTCATACAATACAATGCATGACCAATCACAAAGCTACAGGTATTGATGAGTTACCTTGTAAATTTAATAAATCTCCAAAATTTGCAAGGCCTGACTTGTTGCAAGTTTACCAAGAATCCCTAAAAAAATAATCACCACATTAGGCTCTCTCATTAATAAAGGTAATATCAATTTTAATCATAAATCTAGTGACTTGGAGATTATTACTAGTTGGCACCCCATCACCCTTCTCAATGTTTCTTATAAAATCATAGCCAAGGCCATTGCGAACCATCTGTACCTTATCTTACCTTCCATCATCAAACTAAAGCAAACCAATTCCATTACAAATAAATACATATTATATAATCTTATTTCAATTTGAGAAAGAATGGAATTGGCTTGAGCTTCTGGTCACCGAACCATATTCCTCAAACTTTATTTTAAGAAAACCTATGATCAGATTGAGTGGCCCTTTATTCTCACTATGCTTAAGGATTTGGGTGTTGGCCAATTCTTTATTTTGGTAGTGAAAACTTTATTTTTTAAAACTTTAACTTACCTCACTATGAATGGGTACAAATGTGATAATTTCAAGATTTTTCACTCCAATAGAAAGAGTTTCTCATTGGATTTGACCTTATATTTTTTTGTCAGTCAATGCATTTCGATATCTTCTTGCGTATTGATTTGAATGAGGACTCATAATGGGTATTGTAATTCATGATTGAGCCTCAACACTCATCAATGGGCACTTTGTTGATTATACCTTTCTCAATCTTGTTGTACAATAAAATTCATTTAAAGAAGATCTACATTGCCTTGACATCTTTTGTAAGGATTCAAGTTATAGTTTGCAATGGGCCAAAACCCAATGCTATAGATAGAACATGATGCCTATACCTAAATGGCTTAAGCAATTTCATTGGAAGTGGATACAAAAGGGTGAGAGATTCAAATTCTTTGGTATTCATTTCACTTTTGATAACTCTCCTTTAGAGCCATGACACTATGTCATTGATCGAGTGGAACAAATGGTTTCATAAATTCTAGGTTTGTACCAAGTTTCTAATAGTCACTCATGTTTATTATTCTTCCTATTACACGTTTCCAAAGCCTTTTATGATAAATTAACAAATGTTCTCAAGGATGTTCTTTGGGCCAATGTAAAGCAACCTCAAGGTTATCACAGGGTTTCATGGGATATTTTTTTGTCTTCCTTATGATAAAAAAAGGTATGAGCATTATTGATATCTATAAACAAAGTATTGATCTTTGTACTAAATGGGTGTTCCACACAAGTGAAGTTAATGAGGCTAGGAAAATAATTCTAATGATTTTCATTTCTAGAGGTACCCCCTATGGTAAGGCTAGTTGGAAAAACATTAGGTTTCATACTCTATTGATCACCATTACCCTAGTCAAAATTTAAGGTTTTTTTGTTGCCAAGATCATTTGGAAAGATTTTGAAGTTGTCAAACCCTTTTTGAGATGGGTTCGTGATGATTTTTGTAGTGGTATTTACTTTAATGATCACAATATTTGGTGGTCCCCCACGATGAACATTACCAATATTCTCTTAGTAGAAATTTTGAGTATAAAAAATATGTGGTTATTTAAAAAAGGAATTCATAGTTTTCAGGATTTGACTTCATCATGTGATTGGATTCCATGGAATTTTCTAAAAGACAATTACACATTGCTCAATTACGAATCCAAGAATTGATGGTTAATGTCATGATTTATAATATGGACATGCATCCTCCATGTGCATAGTGGAAGGACTAGAGGTGGAATTGTGAGACTCATTTTAGAACTTACACTCTAGGTTCTATTTATGAAATCATGAGTCCATTCTCATCAAATTTGGATAAGTTAAATAGGCATTAGAATTGAGTTTCTTCACCCATGACTTGACTCGCCAGACTTAATATAATTTTTAATTATAAGCTTGAGCCCAAGATTGCTTTATTTTTTTGGTGTTTAATTTACCAAGGCCTTCCTTTTTTGGAGAATCTTCTACACATTGGAATTGCTCAACCCAAGTGCCTAGTTTATTCAAGAGATGAGTCCTTCAAACACCTCTTCTAGAATTTCCCAAAAGTTCAATATACTTTGAATTAGATTCATATCATTTTCCAACCCAAAGCCATTCTCCAGGCATATGGTTTTCTTTGGGGATAATGCTCAATGGCTGAATTACATTGCTTCTCTTGTTAGAGTATGTATTTCTCATGCTTTCTAGTTATAGCTAGGTATTTCATCTTTTTCCTAGTTTGTCTTATGTGAGTATTTATTCCACATTGGTTCATTAGGCTATTTATTTGTTTTGCCTTGCCTACTTATGCAAGGGATTCTTATTGTAATAGCATCTCATTCTGAATAATCATTTGGTTTGCTTTGTTTTGCATCTCATTTGTTTGTAGCTTCATGTGTGATGTTCTTATTTTTAAGTATTCATATCTTGGATTCTTGGAATGTTTTTACTATTCTTGACATGGTACCAGATCTTTGAGGGTTGCAACCATCTGCATTGCTAAAAAATTTTAGATATTTTTTACCTACTTCCCTTACCAAAACTGCTACTTCTTCTGGATCTAGAATGACACTTTCATTGAAGATTTTGAATAAATTGAGTCCATTAAAGTTTTGAAGAAATTGAGTTTATAGAGGTGTTATGAATTACTCCATGGAGAGCTTGGAATTTCATTTTTAGATTGGAATTAAAGGAGAGGAGTGTGGTGTTGGAAGACTAGGATTGCCACTGTCATTGGAGATCAAATCTTCCTAGTCTTTGAAATTTGCACTAGCAAATACCTATATGTTGGAAAATTATTATTTGAATTTTGCTTTGGCATAGAGACGGATTTGTGGCATCTTTTTTTCCATTATAATATACATTGTCATTGAGTGATTTGTAGTGTGTTGGAGATGATCTTCCAAATGACATGGAAGAGTTGAGGCATTGTAGTTTTTATCTACAAGTTGGAAGTTAGTTTTTTAGGCGGCATAAGAGGGATATCCAAGTTAATTAAATGATTAGGTAGATCTATGTTGTAATTATTTTAGAGTACCATGTTGTTATAGCATGGTGGAGGAGTAGTGCAGCCTTGTTGGAAAGCATTCTACATTTTTCATCTGAGAACTATATTTGTTTTTCCCTTGAGTTTTTTCATCGGAATTGATGAAGTACACAAAATTATCTAGTAGGTGATCCATGCGGTATTCCAATTTTTATTATTCAGTGAGGAGGTATACTTTGTAAGTGGTGAATATATTTGTTTTTACGGCCTCCATTGGTTTTTGATGATCTTTGTCTTAGTTCCAGCACATTGGCAACATTATTTCTCTTGGTGGATTTGTATTCCCTTATTAATCCACATACTAGGTGAAATAAATATGTAATTCACTCATTTCTCCTCTTAAAAACACCTATTATTTTATTATTTTCATTGTTAGGTTGTATTTTTCCTTAAAGAGGAAGTGTCATTCACTTGCATGCACATCGAGGTAATTAAGAGGATTGTTTTTCACTTTGGTTGGATTTTTTAAGTTGGTGGTTATATTATGGTTCCAAAGGGTGGTTGGAAACCTACATTCAATTCTATTTTGGTCCCTAAAATCTATTTATAGTGTCAATTTTAATGTTTTTGACCCATTTATGAGAATTCGTAAAGCCTATAACTTTTGAACTGTAACTTGAATTTGAGATCTATATTTTTTTGAAGTGTATGATTTTCAATTATCTATCCATTCGTGTCATTAATTTTTAAAGATTAAATACTTTTATAAAGTGCCAAATTGGGGGGAGGGGTTCTTAATACAATCTTTTGGAGGGTTATCTTGGTGTCAATCTGTGCACTTTTTTGTATTATTTTTGCTCTTTGGCGATTAATTAACATGGATTATATTTATTATATTGATCATTGTGACAATTTTACACACAATTACCATATATGGAGACCTATAATGGAAATAATCATAAAATGAAAAGGATTATGGTCCCTAATGAATGAAATTCAACCATAGTTTACATGAGAGTTTGAAATTTTTTAGCACTAATGTAAGTTCAAATACTGTATGGATTTGATAGGGACTTATGTGAGTGATAGTTTGGTGTTTCATTTGGATGGATGTGATACTCCATTCAAAATATGGTTTAAGCTAAAGGGTTTATTTGAGATATTAGATCACATGAGAGCCATGTAGCTTGAAGTGGAGCTTACTTCACTCAATTTGGATGACTTTGCCTCTATTTTAGACTACCTCACTAAATTTAAGAATTTATTGACACAATTGAAGGGGAGTGGATGAGATAAGAAAGATGAAGAGTGTGTGTACTTGATTTTGTCCAAGTTGAGTGGTCCATTCCAAATATTTACTTTTACTTTTTTCTCTAGCATGGATGCCTTAGGTTCCACATTCAAAATGCCAAATTTAGAGTTTTTTTGTGAGAGACTTACTAGGGAGGAATCTAATTTGTCTCACCTTGACTCTTCCACATCTCAAAAAGCACTAGTAGCATAACATCCTAAGAATAAAGGAAAAATAAAGAGTTAGAAGAAGAAAACTCCTCCTCCATCTCAAAATTCACCTAAGCCCAACACCAACACATCTAAACCCAAATATTCTTCCAAATTCAATAATAAGTCTAACTTATCTTGCTCCCATTATGGGGGGACTGGTCATGAAGAGTCTATGTGTTTTAAGAGAATGCAAGACTTAAATGATATTGTTAAGAAACACAAGATTTATATCTCCACTCCTCCATCTCATGAGCATGAAAAAGTACTTAATGTTGTTAGGCTCGATCATATTCACCTATTTTGGACATTTGGGTTCTAGATTCTGGTTCTTCACACCACATGACTTCTTCTATGGAGTCATTTGTATCTCTTGGTTTGAGTTTTAATTCTAACATTGAGGTTGGTGATTATTCATTTATTTTTGTTAAGGGAAAGGGTGACATACAACTAGATGGTGGCCATATCAATGATGCATTATATGTACCAGACATCACCATCAATATGCTTTTAGTTTATTAGATTTGTCATTTTGGTTAGGGCAAGACAATGTCTTTCACACCACAGGGTGCTGAAGTTCAAGCTTTGTTAGAGCCACACACACTTATTGCATAGGGTGTTATTGATCATAGTTCTTAACTTTTTTATTTTGATGGTTTTGATGATACTCCTCTTCTAGGGATGTGTTTGGTTTCTCATGTAGATTCTGAGAGTAAGCTTTGGCATGAGAGATTTAGACATCTCAATTATAGATATTTGAAGGAGTTGAGCACTCAAAGTATGGTAGAGGGTATTTCTACAATTTCATGTCTTAACAAAGTTTTCTCTAGTTGTGCATTAGGGAAACAACACTAAGATCCATTTCCTAAGGGTATGTCCACGAGAGCTTCTTCACCACTTGAGCTTGTGCATAGTGATTTGATGATCTTTTCTACTCTTTTTTTCAATGGAGCTAATTATGCACTTACATTTATTGATAATTTATTGAGGCATACTTGGGTTTATTTTCTCAAATACAAGAGTGATGTCTTTCCTCACTTCAAAGTCTTTAAGGCTTTGGTCTAGAAACAGTCTTCTAGTTGCACCAAGAAGCTTCATATAGATAATGGAGGGGAGTAATTTAGTTTAGAGTTCTCTAATATTTTGGTAGATTATGGTATTATTCACCAGCATTCTATTGCACATAATCCATAGTAGAATGGCTTAGAAGAATGAAAGAAATTAACTTTTAAGGAGATGGCTAACTGCATGATGAATTCATGGGATTTAACTCATATATATTGGGAAAAGGTAGGTAATTTTGCATTTGACTCTGGAGGAGGCTTGGTCTGGAACCAAGCCCGATGTCTCATTTTTTTGAGTCTTTGGGAGCCTTGCTTGGGAATTTGTAACAAAGGAGAAAATGAAATCATTGGATAAGAAGATAAAACCTTTGATTTTTGTAGGGTATCACAAAGACATAAGAGCTTATCATCTTTTAGATCCTAATACTCATGATGTTTATTTTCAAACACATATACATTTTGATGATCACTTTACATCTCATGACTCCTCATCTTCTTCCATGCCTTCTTATTTTGATGATTCATCACCTCCTCTTGAGGATTCTTTCTTTGAGGAGCCAATTCAAGATATTCCTAAGGAGGTTAGAGAGGTCGAGGATCCTACTCATATTAATGTTTCCACTATGACTAGGTGGGTTCGTAATATAGTTTCTGAGGCAACACCTTTCATACATGATATTCCACCAAATCAACATAATTGTGCACATTCTATAGGTGTTAGACATATGTGTCATGCATTTTATGGGGATCCATACTCTTTTTCATAGGCTCATGGGATATAGGAGTGGGATGATGTGATGATAGATGAGTATTTTTCATTGATGAATAATCACACTTGGGATTTGATCACTCTTCCTATGGGGAGAAAGTTGGTTAGGTGCAAGTGGATTTAATTCACCAAGTATGAAACTAATGGATCCATTGATAAGTATAAGGCATGTATTATTGTAAAGGGATTATCGTAGGTCAAATTTATTAACTACTCCAAGACTTTTACACCCATAGCCAAGATGGATTTTTTTTGCCTTGTAATTTATCTTATTGCATCACATAGTTAGCCAGTGTATTATATGGAAATTAAGAGTGCCTTGCATGGATATTTACAAGATAAAATCTATATGGAGTATCTTGATGGGTTTTTTCATGATTCTTCTCTTGTTTATCAACTTAGAAGGTCTCTTTATGATCTCAAATAGGCCCCTCAAGCTTGGTATGAGAAGATGGATTCATTTCTTCTCTCCACTAGATTTTTTCATTGCTAATCCGATCCCACATTGTATATTCAATGTATTGGTGAGGATATTTCTATATTGGTCTTATATGTTAACGATATGCTTCTCACAAGCAGCTCCGCATCTTAGATTTAGGCTATTTAAAAGGCACTTTCAACATAGTTTGATATGACATATCTTGGCCTTTTTCACTTCTTCCTTGGTTTATAGATTTCACAATTAGATATAAGGATTTATTTGAGTTAATATATGTACACCCTTGATCTTCTTTAGCATTTTGGCATGGCTGATTGCAATCCAAGTCCTCCTTTTTAGTCTGGAGTGACTCTCACTACCACTTATAGTAATCCAATTTGTGATCTTACATTTTATAGGTAAATGGTTGTAATTATTATGTATTTGACCCATATTCACCCTGATATTTCATTTGAAGTTGGGCTTGTATCTAGGTTTACATGTGCCCCTCATGACAGTCATTGGTAGGCTGCGAAGAGAATTTTACAGTATTTGTGAGGTACTACTCATTTTGGATTACACTACATTAAGGGTTATACTCAGTTGGTCAGGTACAATGATTTAGATTGGGCATGATGACATCAATTCTACTTCCAACTATATATTTTATTTTGGTTCTTCACTTATTGCTTGGTTATGCAAGAAGCAGTAGGCTATTATAATTTTATCTATAGAGGCTGAGTATAGGGTAGTAGTTATAATGAGTTATCATATTCTTTGGTTTTGTTAGCTATTAATAGACTTTGGCTTCATTTAGGATTCACCTACTATACTTTGGTGTGACAACTAGAGTGTAATTCACATATCTTGCAACCCAGTTGAGCACCAACAGACCAAGCACATTTAGGTACATATGCACTTCATTCATCAACATGTTCAAGATGGAGTTTTTAGATTGGAGTACATTTCTACTCAATAGTAGGTTAAAGACATATTCACAAAGCCTTTTGAATCACCTCTTTTCCTTGAGTTGCATGGCATGTTTGGGGTTTTATAAGTTGTCCTTGGGGGGTTTTTGTGAGGACATCTTCCATCTTCATTTCATGGATGCATATTTTAAATGAGTACCTTATCAAGTCTAGTTATTGGGACTCATACTATGGATATTCCACTACTTATTTTTTAGCTATTATTATCCCATAGCTTCACTTAAAGTGGGGGTGTTAGAGTATGTATTTTTTTGTTTTCTAGTTATAACTAGGTGTTTCATCTTTTTTCTAGTTTGTCCTATGTGAGGATTTATCCCACATTGGTTAGTTAGGTTAGTTATTTGTTTTTCCTTGCATACTTATACAAGGGCTTCTTATTGTACTATGATCTCATTCTAAATAATCATTTGACTTGCTTTTTTTTGCATCTCATTTATTTACATCTTCATGTGTGATGTTCTTGTTGCTAACTCTTTAGATCTTAGCTTCTTGGAATGTTTTTACCATTCCTAACATCTCTTTGGAACTTATTCAGAGATATAATTTATTCCAATTATGTAAGTCTAGAAATTTAGTTGTGTTTAACAATGAAGAACCATCATCTTCATTCTCTTTTGATGACAAGGTAATTTTTCTATCTCTTCAATGCTCATGTAGATTAAAGCTCAAGCAGAGAAGGTGGTGCTCAAATTTTAGCACTTGTAAGAGTTTATCAACCACCAAGGGATTGGTCCTTGAATTAGTAACCATGTCCCCTTTGACCATCCACCTCATGGATCTCCTCCTCTAATGCTCAATAACTAACAAAGTTGATTTCAGAGCTGTAACCACTTTTTCACTCCTCCTCCTCAATCCTAGTGGTTAGGGGTTATTATTTCCTTATGGGGAGTCTACTACTATTTCATCACAATGGTGCTCCCCTATTCAGGAGGTTTCCCTATTGGTGAATTTTTTTTAGCCACCCTTTGGTTGGGGCATCACTTTTTATTTGGCCCAAATTCCACTCAGGATGGTTGGGTGGCACTCTATCCTCCTTCAGCTGAGCCTTCTCCTTGGAATTCCTAGCCTCCCAAGGATAATTCACCTCCTCCTTTTAGAATTGTGACCTTTGTCTAAAGATATGTGCATTGTATTATTGTTTTGATTTTGGAAACTCTAGGTTATTTTTATTTTTTGATGTTTTTTGTATACAGGTTGGAGTTTTCATTTAATGGGTAGTATGGGTTGTGAATGTAAATTGGTGACTTTATTGTTTTAGCCATCAATGTATATTAATATTTCTTCATTAATAATAGTTTTAATGATGCATTACAATAGTAAATTTTATTCTAAAACACATCTTTTTCATGTGCATGACTTAAGAGATAACAAGGGATGAAGATGGGCATTCACTCTGAGTACAATGGAAATCAAAAAATATAATTGTCAATAATCCTTCCATAATACCAAAAATTAAAAAATATGGCACCAATAAATAACTTACAATGATTGATTGATCTCCAAAAAATTGTTTAAATTGAAAAATAAATAGAAAAAATTGAAAATAAGTTTTAAAAATTAACTAAACTATATGATAAATAAAATACTAACTAAACTATTATATAACTCAAAAAAATCACAAGGATACACTTTAAGAGCAAACCCCAAGCTCCCCAAAATCCAAGCTCAACCCAAAGAAACCTCCTCAAGCCACAACACAACACACCAGAAATGATGGATCATAGCCCTCTCATAGAGAAAGATATATAATAAGACCAATAATGTCCAAAAATTTGAATAAGTCTAGGTTGGAAGGGTTGATTTGTAAAAAAACAAAAGGTCCCTCATCATTACCAATTTTTTGGGATAACCTTTTACCTTAAAGCAATAACAACTTTCAACACTACCCAATGTAAGACATGAGTCTTCAAATTAGTAGCAAAGTCAATATCACATTTAGTGATATCAATTATAAGGAATTTGGTTTCTTTCCCTTTCTAAAACATGTAACTTTCTTTCCCTGTCTATATTTGTTTTATCTAAATTTGAATTAATAGGTGAATTAACCCTAACTATGATAAATAGGATAGAAGATTGCTATAAATTCACTTTTGAATAGAAGATTGAAACTAAAAGATTGAAATAGACTAAATGAAATAGTTACAAATAAGGCTTACTATGCAAATTACATATAAACTTAGTTGTATTTGTTCATATGATTGACTATGTTGATTGACAAAAATCAAAAACAAGAAAACAAGAACAAACATAGAATCTACCTAGAATTTGGTTCTAAGGTTGTGCAAGGAAAATAAAACTAATTAAGGATAGGAATTCTCCCTAATATTGACTATATTGGGGGATTGATTCCTTTTTAAAAAAACTAGTAATAAGGGCATGATCACTTGCGACAACTAAAATCAAGTTTGTGTGCACTAATTTGACCTTTGAAAATATGCAAAAGACCAAAATATATATTTTATATGGTTAAAAATGTAATAGGGATTAAAATTTCTGGAAGACATATAAGTATAAAAATAAGGAGTGTAGTTGGGCTAAGCTAACCCCAATCACCCTATGATGATTAAATGTTGCCTACATATACACCATTCGAAGGAGGGAAATCAAGTCCAATGTACTTCTCCCACCTAAAGTTCTTCGTGAAATAGTTATCCTTTGTATATGTGAATGTATATATAATCATCTTGAATAATTGATCAAGCTTGACTTATGTCTACATAAAATAGTCTTGTGAATTGGTTAAGGACTGCTTGAAATGTTTAGACTCTGAGTTAAGAAGAATAGTAATTTTTTTTCTCAATGTGCACTTGTGTACATAAGTCTCTGTATTGAAATTGCCAAGTGAAGTAGTAAGTTACTTGACTGTGCCTTTATATAATTCAAAAGAGATGACCACATGCTAGGAAGCCTAAAAACATAGAAGATGATCTAAGGGAGATTTTAATTTGAAATTTTGACTGTTGGTGGGAGAAGGATAGAAACATTGCATAGAGACAAATACATTTACCATAATTGTGTTTATTGGGTGGTGTTTCCCTATGGAAAAGTGATGGGTTTTAGATATGAATTAAGGCACACAATGTTGTCTTTATCAATCAAAATATTTCAATTGTGACAAATTATGGTCTTAAGATAAAAATAGGCCATCTCTTATGTTTAGGATAGGGTAAAGTGGAAAAATAGGTATTAATTAATTTGACAAGTTAAATAATGTTAAAAATGGGTAAAATTGACATGATCAAGTATTCAAGACTAGATATAGGGTACTACATCCTCCCCCGCTTTAGTTTAGAAATGAAATTTCTAGGTAAAAGGAAAGTTACATCTTAATGTGTAAGACACAATTTGAATTTTAAATAGTAATTCAATAGTACAAGGCACTATATGCTTTGGAAAACTTTGAAAATCGCATGAAGTATCTACTTTCTTCTTTTGAAAAATGAAATTTGAAAATCTTGAATTTTAACTTTGAAAATTTCTTAAACTTTTGAAAAAAATGAATTTGAAATTAGAGTATGGAAGGAATACACTTGTATGTGTAAGCCAATGTTTCTCTTTGTGACCTTGTTTGAAGATGATGTTTCCTTGAAGCATTGGATATTATTCCATCTTCATGAATCACTTGGAGAAGATGGTTCCTTAGCTAAACCATTGGATAATATTGGGGGTGATTAAACCCTAATTTGAATTTGCAATTATAGAATAGAAATAAAATCCATTTAGGAATGTTAAAACATCAATTTACCTATGTTGGTCTTTTGGGTTAAAATTCAAAAAGGATTCATACACATAATGTTGGAGTACAAGGAAAAATGAATTCATATACATGTTTCTAGTTTCAATATTGTAAAAATACAAAAAAATCATATATTTTAAAAGGCAAAAAACTTTCAAAATATTCTCAAAAATATATAATCAAGACTTAAGCATGATTATTAATCTAGTTTACATCTTTGAAATATGTTTTTAATATCATGATTAGTAGATAAAATATTCTTTCTATATCACACATGTATTTCACTAGTATTCACAAGTTATGCATGATATACAAACCTTTACAAGGAAAAATGAAAAGTTACTTTGATACTAATTTGATCTAAAAACAAGGTTGATATTTCACACTAAGATTCAATAACACAAATCCTTTCAAGACAAGGGGTTCAAGTTATTTGCCAATGATAAACCACTAAATTTTTTATAAAAATATATATTCTAGACTTTTGACAATTAACTTGATCATGTACGTCATATATGAAACCCTTCACATGAAATTCCCACATGCTACATGCATTGTATATTTTCCTTCACATTCTAAACATGTTGATACTCCATAGATGGAAACAATTCAATGTGATTGCATAGAAGTGAAAAATAAATGTGAAGTTAATTAACCTTTATAAACAAGTAACATGCTTATTTTAATTAATTCTTGAGCTCTTTTAAGTATTTATTTTATTAGACTAGTTTTAAGGTATTGAAAACATGAAAGGAAATTGAACACAATATGAAATTGAAACTAGGGACCCTCATTACGTATCTTTTATTATGGAGTTGTGATGATCTATCTGATTGAGCCCTTCCCTGATTGACAATTAGCTTGAAGATTGGTTATAAGTAATTGACCATGCATATTTCTAATGCCTTTGCATTTTCTTCAGTTTAGTCTAAGATTTCATCTATGAATATTACCATCTAACTTGAATGTTTATTTTAATACTTTAAAGTCTATTTCCCTTAGTTTTAAATCATTTTATCATTCACTATAGACTTTGTCATTTGAATGTTCAGGCTTAAATCTTAGTTTTATGCAAATGATTGATTTTTAATTCCTATATTAAATGACCAATTCTTGCATAAAATTCACTTGGCTCAACTTAGTTTTTTTTAAAAAACTTTACTTAACCAATTTTCTTGTTTTCTCATAGGTTTTCAAACTAATCTTGGCCCTCTAGATTATTCCACATATCTAAGTATCATCAGCATGTAGTTTTGGATCCAAATCCTTTTGAAAAAATGATTAAGTCTTTTTAAATCCCTCGAGCCCCAAGAAGATTCCACATGGAATCCTCTCAAAATCCCAATAGCTCAGAAGCATTAAGGTATTATCTTGTAACCTCAAAACCTCACAACCTCAGGGGAATTAAAGCATTAAAATGGAAGCCAAAGGCCCATGGCTTTGAGGCCTCGATAAGATGCCATGTGGCACCCTCTCATAAGATTAGGATCTTGGAGTAATTACAACATTTTCCCAAGGCATGAAGATCCTGGGAAGTTGAGAATAAGCATCCATGTGGCCATGACAAGACAAAGGTAGATAATAGAGTAAATCATCAGGATGCTGATGAGTTACCAATTGGAAAAGTGGGATCCATTGAGGCAAAGTGTTAGGAAATAATATCCAAACTATTCAAGTAAATTAATGTGGAATAAAACAAGCCACAATACAATCAAGAGAAAATAACACCATAACATAGAGATTATGTGGAAACCCCTACAAATTACAATAAGGGAAAAACAACAGGGCAATAAAAACTACACACTTTTATTGTCTCTTCAACAAATGCATGCTCTTTATAAAGCTTCCTCAAGCTTGGACTACCTGCTCCTTCACTTATGTACAAATCACCTTAGCATGGCCTAAGATAAGCTTACTTAGCATTACAAATGCACCCACATATCTATCTTACAAAGATTTCTCAAGTTTGGCCTTCTTTCTCATGGCTTACTCAAAATGCTCAAGTCTCCAAAGCTCATACCTTTGATTCCTAAGAATGGCTATAAATAAATATTTCCTTAATACATATTGGCATAGCATCTAAAATCCAAGCACCAACATATTAAGGAGGGAAAAGCCTCTCTTGATTACAAATACAAGGATCAACATCCTAATTTAGATATACATGAGAGAAAGAATCCAAGGAAGGTCACACTTATGCCGTACTCCTAGTGGGTGTAATAGTGATCAATAGTCACTTTTGTCTACCACATGTGCAAGGTCTAAAAGTAGTGGAATTAATGTAGAAAAATTTACCACCACCTCCATGTGATTATTTGTCCTTGTATTCCACTTAACCACTAAATTTAAAAGATTCTAAATCATCTTTATGACTTTAATCAAGCACTTGAATCATAGAACCTCCACATAGAAATATGCTCCACACCCATCCATATCAATCACCAAAGCCACCCATGTGCCTTAGTAGAGTAATGCACCCCAATTAATACCTCAACATTAATAATGACTCACATCTCACCAAAGTTAAAAGTGTCTACCACCTCATCACATGAATAGTGACTTCACTTCCTAACATTATCCCACTTGAAGTTAATATTTAGGATTTAAAACACTTGATTATTCTATCATCTAGTTGCCTCCATTGCTCAATGTCGTCTTTATTTATTTTAATCAATGCTAGATCTAATCAAAATTTTATGTATCAAACATGGTTACTCTTCCTATCATTGTTTTAGCTCCCACTTGCATAAGACTCCCTACTTGTAGAAAACACTCGAATGAGAGTTTTTCAAAGAGACTAGATCTAATACCATATGTTAGGGAAAATATATAACTTATGCAGTAAATTAATTAAAAAAATAACAAGCCATAATAAAATCAAGAGAAAATAACACCATAACACAAAGATTATGTGGAAATCCCTACAAATTGTAGCAAGGGAAAAACCATGGGGTAATAATAGCTACACAATTCTATTATCTCTTTAGGAAATGCTTGATCTTTACAAAGCCTCCTCAAAATTGGCCTACCCACTCCTTTGATTACATAAAAATCACCTTACCATGGCCTAAGCTAAGCTTACTTAGCATTACAAATCCACCCATATCTCTGTCTTACAAAGCTTTCTCAAGTTTGGCATTCTTACTCATGGCTTACTCACAAAGCTCAACATCTCCAAAGCTCATAGCTTTGATTCCTAATAATGGATACAAAAAAATGTTTCCTTAATGCATCTTAGCATAGCATCCAAAATCCAAGCACCAACATCTTGAAGAGGGCAAAGCCTCTCTTGATTAAAAAGACAAGGATCAACATCCTTAAATATAGATACATGAAAGAAAGAATCCAAGGAAGATCACAATTACACCATAATCCTAGTGGGTGTAATAGTGATCAATAATCACTTTTGTCTACCACATGTGCAAGGTCCAAAATTATTGGAATTACTTTAGACAAAGTTACCACCACCTCCATGTGATTATTTGTCCTTGTCTTCCACTTAACCACTAAAGTCAAAAGATGTTAAATCATCTTTATGACTTTAATAAATCACTTAAATTATGGATATTACACATAGAAATTCACCCCACACCCAGCCATATCAATCACTAAATGCACCCATGTGCCTTAGTGGAGTAATGTGCCCCACATGCCATCTCAACATGAATAGTGACTTCTATATCACCATAGTGAATAGTGTCTACCACCTCATCACATAAATAATGAATACAACCTCATCACATGAATAGTGACTTCAATTCCTAACACAAATCCAATAGCCCAACAAAGGAATGGAAGGAGAAGCTGAGAAAAATCCATGTGGTAGTAATGATTTCATAAGATGAAAGAACTAAGTTTGATGACCTATCTAGCTATCAAAATTGCCAAAAGTTGAAATGGGTCAATGCATTCAAGTCAATAACAAAATCAAGTTGAAACTTAGTAGCATGATGATAAATAATGGAATTCAAGATGTTGTAGTTTGTGCAATGGTCAAAAGGGGGTAGATTCGACTAAAATCATAAGGCATGAATCATGGGTGTGGCATGCATAGTGTTAGGATCAAGTAAAGAGCATAAGAAAAATTTAGCCTTCAAGAAGCATGGAACCTAACTACATGGAACATGTCTAAATGGAAATAACAAAGCAATCCTAATGACCCCCTACTACCAGAGATCAATTTAGTTTCCATAAGAGCACGATTGAGCTAGCATGTCTATCAGAAGCCTGAACTACAAATTAAAATCATATTGATGATTGATTTTAACTACCCCAATAATGGGATGAATTTGAGACTCCATGGACTTGGAGGTCTATGTAATATCAACTCATGCATTGTAATAATGGATACAAATTTTTAGGATTAGAGAAGGCGATGCCTAGATGGTTCCTTTTAGTCTTAGCATTAGAGTAGTGGATTAGTCATTCTTAGTTGTTGTATCATCTTGTTGTCTAGATTAGATTGCCAATTTTAGTCTATTTAAGGCCAAGTATGTAGTCCAATAGAGTAAATTGATGAATCCCAAATGATCCTTCATGAAAATATCTTAATATGAAATATTTGTCATTTGATAGACTTGGTCTGCGCATGTATATGGTGACCCTATTTTGCTCATTGGCACTTTTAATTCATTTCACATACTCTTACACTATCCTTAACTAGATTTATGTTAAGTTTGGCTCAGTTAAGGACTAGTTTTTTCAAGGATTTTTATAGAGGAATAGACCGATCCATTAGAAAGTGAGCTCTCTTCTTTTCTCCTTGCCCTTCTCTCTTTTTATTTTTATTGTCAGCTTTGTTAGCTTATTTTTTGAGTTGTAATATGAATCTAATAATCTATATTAATTGCATGATCTTAGTTTATATATGTTATCACGTTGTTGAGTCTTATATGTTATAAATGTATTTAAATCAACTGCATTCACATAGTTAAATCATTCTGCTAGTTCTTTAGGCATTAGCTCATAGTTTATATATATATATATATATATATATATATATATATATATATAGATTTATCTAAAATACTCACACATGTCCCTTATATGGAATGGTCACAATGAGCCAACTGATTTACCCTACATACGAGGACCTAGTAACTAAAACATTGGGAATATTTGTTTGCACAAATCTTCTTTTAAGAGAGATAGGGATTAACAACCCTGTCTAATTATTGGTTGTGTCAAAGGACCAATCAAGATATACCCTAGAAAAAATCAATATGAGAAAAATCCAACAAGATTGAAGCCATGCTTCATCATCTCCACTGTGTTATTTCATTTACAATATTTTTCCTTCTTGGGATTACAAAGACACCAATCTCAAAATCATCTTACTCTTGTAACGATCTCTACACATTTTAATTAATGAATTTATTCTTTATCAAGAAAGACTACTAGACTTAGCCATCTCAACTATTTACTCACATCCACTTTGAACTAGTGTCTTCTATGCACTTTGTGCATAGCTCCCATTCACTAAATGTGCTTCCTCTACCATCAACTGTACATCTCTAAACAATTTTGTTTTTAGATGCTCAATGAAAATGAATTACCTTGAATGAATTCATGAATGAATCCTTTGAACCCCCATAGCCTCATAAATACATAAGACCCATTTATTGAGCTCAAAAAAGAAGCCCAAGAGTTAGAATTGGAAGCCCAAACATTTTTATGTCCTTCAAACTTATTGTGCATTAGCCTCAGTGAAATTTGTTGCTTTATGCAGGGTAAAACCATTATGGTGGTTTTAGAACTACCACTTAAGTTTTCATAACCCCTTGAAGTGGTTACATAACAACCACTTTCTTAAATTTATGGTTTTGTAACCATGAAAATTCCTTTAAATTTTAGAGGACATAACTTTTGCATAACTCAAAATTACATGCCATGTTTTTTGAACTTGCATATTTTATTGAGAAGAAACCAAAAATATACTTAAAAGGTACTATTGTCACCAAATCTTGCACCCTAGAAGAGGGTGTTCAAGCCTCTTCTATATTTGGGCAACATGGTAACACTTCTAGGTATGTGGGTGCACCTACAGAGGAAGTGAGCCTCTAGATTTAAGGGCTAGTTCCCTGGATGTGTCTTGGAATGCTTATCACCTAAACTAGTGCTTGATTATGGGAAAAGAGTTAGAAGTTGCATAAAATGAACCTAATTTAAAGGGTTAATACACCAATATGTTTTCCACATGACCATAATACTCCATTAACTAAGAAACAAAACATACAAACTAGTCTCAAAATCCTAAAAATATTCCAACATCAGTATTTCAATATAGAGGTGAGATGTGTGAAGCAACACAAGGAAAATGAACTAGAGGGTAAATTGCACACTTCAAGGACAATCATACACTTTAAAGGAGCCTAACACACTTTAAACACTCTATATGACCTATTAGAATAAAAACTCTTGCACAAACATGAAAGGATAAGGGAAGAAAGGATAGAAAGTTATCACTTTGCATCACCATACATCATTTGCATACTTAGACAATTATCCATGAACTCAAAAATAGATTTGCATTAATGTTAAAAATAAAAATACAATGTTATTCTAGTAGGGATTTGTCATACATGGTGTGTTATTAGATTACAAAGGCCAAAATGATAGATACTTATAGAATTGGAGAAGGATGAGAACACAATGCAATAAATAAGCTCAAAGGTCACAATGCCACATGCCAAGACATGAGAACTAGTTACATTATAGGGGAATGGAATGTGAAATAGACCATGAATGTTTCCTAAGACAAATTTCCATAACAAGCTCTCCAAAATGGTGTAGAGACTCTTTAACTAGCCTTTGTGAAACCACCTTCATCATGGATTATTTCTCGAGTATTTGAAACTGAAATAGGATAGTTGACACATATGTTATGACAGTCATAAATGTTTTCCTAGATGATAGCTATCTTTTAGACATCTATATTTACCATCTACAGTTATTCATCAATCTTCAACTAAGCTTTCATGGTAGTGTATGAGTCTAAAGTATTTGCTCTGCTATAAAATCCTTTGATCCTACTTGGCTGCATATGTGGCATTCCCTTACCATGTTGCTCATGTAATTTTAAAATATACTTGTCATTTTAGCTTCATATTTTATATCTATAATCTAATATAATTTTCTATTTCAATCTCCTCTGGAGTCTATTTGATTTGACTTTTGATGTCGGCCATTGATCTGTGACCCAGGCATTTGAGATTATGACATTTGTCACCACCACATGCTTTTTGTGGATCCTGTTGTCAGCCCATCTGATTAACACTCTAATGACACTTGGAAATCTCATGTTCGATCTAGGATCTTTGACCTTTGACTCAACATGCACCATTGATCTTAGTTTCTCAATTAATTATGTGTCATTGATCCTTGCCTATAAGATCAAATACATGCCATTGATTTGCTTGTCTAGTTAAATCATGACACTTAGCATGAGCATATTTGCTCTCAGGATCCTTTGACATGTTGACCTCATGCTCATCATTATATCTCCACTATGTGATCAAATGTGTGCTATTGATCTTGGGTCCCACTCTTTAAATGCAAATCATTGATCTACTTTGTATGTAAGAACACGTATCTTTGATATACCCCTAGGACCTTTTGACTCATTGACTACCCACGTGTCATTGATTTGTGATCTAATCGCATGATATCTCACCACTTGTAAAATTTTCATTAAACCTCAAGATCATTTTAATCCAAATGGTCATTTCATGAGGCTTGACCTTGTCGTCCTTGTGCATGTCTATCTCTACTAGTCTAACTTCAAATGCTTATATCTTGAGATTGCAAGCTCATTAAGACATAAAAATTTTAGAGGATGATCTTGGAACCAAAATCATCATGTCCATGTAGTCTTTCTAGCCTAAAAGGTTTTATAAACATACTTTTAAAATGCATAAGCAAACTGATCTATTCATTCTTGTGTGACATGTCATGATAGACTGACCCTCTAGATGACTCTAAATGACATAAGACTAAACTGGATCATGACCAAGGTTAGAATGATAGTAAATGACATCAAATAGACCACAACACACCCTATGACACTATGTGCTATCCCCATATCAAGTCTTGACTATAGGGGGTTGACCCATTTTAACTTGTGGTAAAAATGGTCAACATGTACTTTGGACCATATGCCTTTTAATCCCTTATAACAAAAACTAGTTCTTTTCTAGGACTTGGAATGTTGTAGATAACCTCTTTTTATAGCTAATTATATTACTTACTAATTTGGATGATCTTATTGGTCTAAATTTATGATCAAGAAAAGCATATAGAACATATAAAGTTGTAGCCAACATTTCCTCAAGTGTTGAAAAAAGAACCCCTTGATAATCCATAATTATCATTTTAAAAAAATTCTTTTAACCTAAAAATGAAGTTGGAAAATCATCCTTTCCCTGACACAATCTAAAGCTTTTAACTAATTTTTTCTCATATTTGATTTTATTATCTGAATATTTTACAAAATTAAATACAATTATGACATTATATTTAATAAAGTAATTAATTATAACAAGAATTAATTTAGCTAATGAATTCAAATACCTAGCATGATTTTGACATTCGATCAAATACACATCAAATAGATTTTGATGCTATTTCAAATAGACGCCAATCTACTTGATCCTTCTTCTGAATGCTCAAATGCTTGACACTCTTTTATGACTTGAAATGAAAATTAATTAATTCTAAAAGAATTAATATAATTTAAGTCTATTAAATCATTCAACTTTCCACTCGAACCCACGAATGTCATCTTCAAAATTTACTCTATATGGATATGTTTTGTAACCTTGTTCTATGCATTAGGTTGTAGAACTCAAATCTAGAGTATTACCAAAAGTAGAAAAATTAAAATGAACATAAATTAATTCAAAGAGATAATGAAATTTTGATGAGAAATAATATTATAATAATATTGATCTAGATTTAATCCCGTGAATTTTTTTAATAGATAATTTATTAATTAAAAACATGAATCAACTAGATTACAAAGCTAATTAATTGTTAGATTTATCAAAAAAACCTAATTGGTTTAATCAATTATTTAACTATGTAATTAGTTGAATAAGGCATTAACGTAACCAATCAATTCAATGCTAAAGAAAACACAATCCCCTTTTGTGTTTCTAATGATTTTATTTTCTAATAGTTAGTTGCATATGCCAAGCCTCTTGATGTTGTTTGTGTGCGCATTGGAACCCTTGCAAATGTGCAAATACAAACAAATAAAAATATAGTATATTGTTCCAGTTCCTCACATCTTTTATCATTCTCTATATTTATTTGATTTTTTTTTGAAAAATATATAAAAGAAATTAGTTTTAAGGTGTTAAATAAAATTGAATTTGTGTGACAAAATCATGAGAAATTCTTCCCTGAGTCTCCTCCCTCGAAGTTAGGGGTTGATCTATCTTATGTTGTATGAAAATAATCTCTCTTCCCCTCCCTTTCTTGTGAAGAGGAACCCATCTAGGGAGGTCATGAAGTTAGGGCGATGGGGGTGGGGTTTCTTATAAAAATGTGGGTCTTTTTCATAAATCCCCCAAGGAACGTAGTTCTCAACAATCAATCACCGTTCTTAATAGTGGCCCATCCACTAAGCATAAAGGAAGAAAGACAAAGACAGAGCATTTGAGGATGGAATTAGTAGAATCTATTTGTGATGGTTCGTAGTGAACTTTGGATGATATTCTCTCTTGTAGAGGGAGAACAATGATTTTTGCTCGTGGGTAGACCTTATTCTTTGTAATGGATTGTTTATCTTTTCTAACAATGGTTTTTATGTTGACGGGTTGTTGATAGTTTGTTACAAGTTTGCTGAAGCTCTACAATGTTCTTTCAGTTCAAGAAGTTTTCTAACTCATTTAAGTAGTTTTTACCTACTATTGGGTCTTCTTTTTCTTCTTGTTGAGAGTGAGGCTTTTCTTTCCTATTACTTGTCTTTTGTAATGAAGTTGAATTAGTTATTATTGTTTTATGGTATCAGGGTATTGAGTCCCTCATTATAACCTGTATTGATTTGTAGCTTTAATTTTTTTTAAAACTATTTTCTCAATTTATAATTTTGATTAAAAATGTTTCCTAATTCATAATTTCAATAAAAAATATTTACCCTTAATTAAAACTAAATAAATATAATATTTTTAAACACCTTAAAAAAATGAAATAAAATTCACAAACCTCTTGAAACACAAATAAAACTTTATACCAAATAATGTTCTAAACCCACCAAGAGTTTCACTTTCATTAAAGTAGATATGTATACAAAACAATCTATTCAAAACTGGCGTAAGCACTCCATTCATGCACACGAAAAACGTTTGTCATTGCATTATTTGCCATCACTGTCATTATTTTACTTACTTATTTCAATATAATTTAATGCCTCAAAACCTAATCTCCCTAGTTTGTTTTTGGTAGCTAAACACTAAGCATTATTATCTCTCTTATTTCTTCATCGACGTAGTTTAATATCATTTTAATCTCCTTTCTAGCTACTTTAGCGTACTTCTCCTTGTAAATATCTGATAGTCTAAGCACAAATCAGTACCAAATAAACGCTACCATTATTTAGTCGTGGAGTTCCATATTTTCATCCAACATTAAAATAAAGTCACAGACCATCATTATCATTATTTAGTCTAGAATGTAGGTGGACATTGTCATTTCGTGTAAATCAAATATGGCTAGAGAGACGTGACTATATTACTTTGATGATTAGAAAGTCTCCAAGTTAAAACAAGAGATCTGAGCATAGTAAGCACAAACATAACAAGGCCATGTAGTGGCAGAGTATATTGTGGTGTTGGAAATTTGTAACAAATGAAAATTGAAATTATATGGATATTAGGGAAAAGTTCTAATGCTTTAATTGTTGAATGTTAAAGTGTATCAGAAATTAAATATGTAGTATTTAATATTTGTTCAACATTTATTTTATAAAATTAAAAGTAATCAATCACATCTTGATAAGTAAGATTCAAGTATTGATACTCTAATGCATAGCGATTGGTACTCCAGAAGTTAAATTTTGATCATAGGTTTAAAAAATACATTTAATGATCTCTTGTGATAAAATCGATTATATCGTAAAATATATAATGTGTTAAGCCTTAAAACCTTAATTATAAATAATTAGGATGATATATTCAAATGAATATTTTTTTTGAAATCTAATGTAATGCTATGACACCTTAATTAATGCTATGACACCTTAATTCGTTATCCAAAATTAAAATGCACAGCTATTAAAACTTTTCCCCTAGCAATCTAAGTCAAAGATATTTATTAGTTCTAGAGGACTAACTTATACCTTCGTTTTACTTTACCATGTGATTACTCCTTTTGATTTTGGCAAATCAGATTGCACAGTTTTGCATGCAGGTAAACATGAAAGCATTTAACGAAAGTAAGATGCAAGTTTCTTACCTGATCAAATAAAATAATATTATTTATTAGATATTGATTGGCTAAAATAATTATATGTTATTTGCAGTTTCTCTTTATTTAAGCCACACCACTAGCCAGAACCACCTTCTCTATACAGATGTACGCTGTCAATGTTTGGAACTGTCAGCCAGTAATGATGGTGATGCCATCTGCAGTTGCTGCTATTACCTGTCAACATGTTTGGCGATGCCACCAGGGGCCACAACAATGATGCAGTGCATGGATTTATTTACTGCGATTCTTCTAACAAAAATCCAGCGCTTGCCAAATGGTTTAAGGCCTTTTTGAAGTCTCATAACAGTACGTAATCCACATTGAAGCCAATAGCAAGTAGATGTTTTCTCAGACAACAAGCAGATGTTTTTTCAGACTTCAGGTAAAATAAAATGCTTTTTCTTCTTACCACTATACATAAGGATTGATTGAAGATCCTTAAATGAAAATGTACAATGTTAAAAAAACATATTGGTAAGAAATGGCGCTGTGTTATATTATAAAAATCTAGGCAATTAAGGAGCAGGGTGTTCTAAACAAATGGGACAGAGTGCGTCTTATGAGTTGCAGGAGGGGCAGTTGGGTCCGTAGATCAGCAACTACAGGAAATATGGAAGCACTAACAATTCATTCAACAGGGCACGCTTCAGCAATAGCATGGGCTTTATCATCATGGCCTTCTACAACCCATCAGGTATTTAATGGAATCCCATTTACTTTTCATGTATACCCATTTGAGTTTTGTGGGTACCCATTTGATTTTCACTGATACTCATTTAATTTGGATATCCATTTTCATTTTCTTCTTTTCATAATATGGCCAGGATTTGATTTTTTGTAATTTTAGATGAGTTTCATAGGTTTTTTTTGGGTTTAAATCTTAGGGTTTAGACTACCCATGGATACACATTTAATTTTCATTTGCTCCCAGTTATTTTTTATTTTTTTTTCAAAATTTAGGTAGGATTTCAATTTGTTTGGAAACTAATCATGCAACACCAACACAATTGAAGCTCACAATAATTTGTTTCAAATTTTAGATAAGAATTAGAACAAGCAGAGCAAAAATATCTGTATTCTCTCATTTGGATGAAGGAAATGGCAGGGGGAAATTTGTGTGTGTGATGGATGCTGCCAGTTATGTAGGCTTGTGGATTGTTCAGGGCCTTCTGCATAGAGCTTACACTGTACATGCCACTGTCCAAAATGGAGGTATGCATATTACATGTTTATAGTAATAGTAAATACACTAAAACGAGAGGAGATTGTTTTAAGGTTTGTAAGCCAAATTGATCTGTAGGACCTCTCAAGAATATTGCTTTTTTGTGGGTGTCTAGTTTGAAAATATTTTATTCAAGCTTGATTGTTAAAATTGATTAAAGATAAGTTATTGTTTATATACAAAGAGACGCTGATTAGAGTTATTAGTTCTAATATGGTGAATATATTATTGATTTTGTTATGGTGACAGGTGAGGTTGATTCTTTAGTGAAACTGAGTGGGGAGAGGTTGAAGATCATGTATGCAGATATGTTGGATTACCATAGCACTGTGGATGCACTTAGTGGATGTAGTGGCCTTTTCTACACATTTGATCCCCCTCAATATGATGTGAGTAAAAATCAAAACCTGTGCAAAACTAACAACTACACAAGACCTAGTTTTGTTGTCAAAAATATGTTGACGATTGATTATTTTTTGTGGGTCGGTAGGAGTTGATGGTTGAAGTTGAGGTGAGGGTAACTCACAATGTGTTGGAAACCTGTGCTCATACTGAGACAATTAAAAAAGTGGTATTCACATTTTTAGTGGATTTGATAATTTGGAGAGAAGACATAAATTCAATTTGTGACCTCTAGGAAAGACATTAGAGTGATGTGAACCTTTGCAGAAGATTGAAGATAGGTTTAATGCATTTCCAACCCACCTTCACTATACAATATTTGCAATAATTTATAAGCATTAAGTTAATTAAATCAAAAATGCATTTTGTTTTTGTGATTATAGTTGTGGTATGCACTGGCCAAGACTCTGTTAGAGAAGACAACATGGGCCCTGGCAATGGATAGAGGAGTGAATATGGTGACAATAAATGCAGGTCTAGTTGTGGAACCTAGCTCTGTATACAAAACCTCAAGATACACCATTGCATATCTTAAAGGTAATACCTCTATTATGCCCATTTGATTTTTTAACTTTATTGTCTTATAGACCAATGGTCCATGTAAGTAAAAGATGTTTCTACATTATTTTTTTAATAAACTGTTAATTGGATTTGGTATTTAGAGTTATTCCTTAGAGTCTGGTTTATAGACATACCATTTCTGGTTTATACATATACTATTTATGGTTTGTGGAATTGAGTTTCTTCCCATTTTCATTGAGATCTCTTGGTTGAATCTCTTTCACCTGTCATTTGATAGATTTGGGTGGTTGAATGCACTGTTTGTTGAATTAGGATTTTGGAATAGTATAAATTAAGTAAATCCTTGTTTTAAAATCTTATGGGTATCATTAATTTATTAAATAAAAGAGATACAAATTGTTGTTGAAATGGGTGTGTGTGAACTTAGGTGCTACACAAATGTATGAGAACAAAATATTAGCCAGTGCAGATGTAAGGTTTGTAGTAGAGGCCCACATCTCTACATTTGAAGAGCCTTCTGCATTTGGTAGATACATCTATTTCACCCAGATTGTCAATAATGCACACAATGCGGACAATCTTGCTAACAGTTTGAGACCACTCATACCATTTCGTAACAGGTACATAGAATCAATAAAACAAATTGTAGGATAATGCTAGAGTCAACCATTAATAATTTATTATGACTTTTGAAAATTTTTGGTGACTCACAGATGCAAAGATTCAAGTGTATATGAATAATGACTGAATAACAAGAAGCTGAGTGGACTCGTGGTTGGATACACAAAGTAGTTGTGGGTGGGTGGAATAATAAGAAATGTGCATTTATTATAATACATATGTGGTTTTCTATATTCCTTTCCAATTCCAAGTATTGGAAGTGTAAGCTTTCTATTGTGTTGATGACTAGCCTACTAAATAGTTTCACTTGATGGCTCATGCAACCCATGGTAACTTTAGACCTACCTTATCATTTTCTTTTTCCATAACTATCACCCCAAAGATTAGCCTACTAAATAGTTGCACTTGATGGCTCATGCAACCCATGGTAACTTCAAACCTACCTTATCATTTTATTTTTTCATAACTATCACCCTGAAGGGACTTGGCACTTTGTGCCCTTGTTTATATTTAGTTTTGTGTGGAGGTGGATTTTAGCAAAAGTCTCTTAAATAAAATCAAGTTAAAATATGATAATTTTTATTACATTCATATTTTAGATTATAAAATTATTACCTTAAATGATGTTTTTTCTATTAAATTGGTCATCTCCAGGGGACATGTCTTTATATAGGCAAGTTAAAAAAGAAAAAGGCCCAATTCGTTAAATTTAAAGTTGACAGTCATATGAGCATCTTATTTTGAACACTGAAGAAGAGAAAGTCCTAAATAATATGAAGACATCTGATGTCAAGGACAAATTTCTAAATGGACCAATAAAGAATTTTAGAGTAGAGACTAGAGAAGAGACAATTGTGGAAGATAATGTTAGAGGTGGAGGAGTCAAGAGATCACATGAATCTAGAACTTCTGAGTCCGTTAATGATGGAGCCCTAGTTGAACCTTAGCTACATATGGTTATTGATGTTTTTCCTTTAGAACCTCCTTTAGAGCTCTGGACAGAGGTTAAAAATAATAAGGTCAATAAAAGATGTTATGATCTTGTGGGTTATGTGTTTGGTTTTCCAAAGTTTATTTATAAGGTTTGATTCTTTTTTAATTTGTGGTTTGTGTGGTTTTGAGTTGGTCTTTTTTTAATCTTGCTCTCTTCGCAAGGCTTGTTAAGCTCAATATTGCTTGAATTTTGGGATGTCACTTTTTCACCTATTCTTTTGTATGACTAACAATGTATTATATTAAGTTTTAATTAATAAAAGTGTGATTTCAATCAGAAAAATATAAATAAATAAATAATAATATTAAATAGATATTAATTGTGAGAAATTGTTGGTTTACAAAATACTAAATATATTAAAAATATTATTAAGTTTATTATCCTTTCAAAGGCAAGTTATATAGGTTTCAACTTTTCTATTAGTACCTTTTTGCTACCCAATCATGATGTGATAGCTTTCATATGTAAATTTTGGGATATAATTTGGTTCAAATATATATTTTTTAAAGAAAAGAATGATATTTATCTTGCATATTATTGGTTAGAAAATAATTCCCTAACCATGTAATCCTAACCATGCAACATGTTTTTCGATTAGTGAATTTTAACATTTTTCTCTTTGTCCAATGAAGAGTTGTCACATAGATTTTTTTTGCTAAGCTATAATTTTCAAAAAAATATTATGTTGTCGTAATGACATTGTTTGTCCTTGGCCACATGGAATAATTATTGTTAGGTACATTCACATGGTTTTGTGTAATTAATGTCTTTGCCATATTGAATGTGCCACAATGATTAGGTTTTATTGTTTGATGTTCACAACAATATTGTCTTGAAGGTTTCTTGTATCAAGTTGATCTAACAAAACAATCTACTAGGTAAGAAGATCCTCTGGCCAAAGGTTGAATTAATCAAAGGTCAAGATAGTTGGGTTTGTTTTTATACTAAATAATATTGAATGGTGATTTTTTATTATTATTATTATTATTATTATTATTATTATTATTATTATTATTATTATTGTTGTTGTTGTTGTTGTTTATAGTGAACAATACTTTTGTTGTGATTAATTGGAACCTATATACATTTGAAAATAATGAGTGGTGTTTGCCTTTGGGTAAATGTTGTTTATGCTTGGCCGCAGGGAAGACTTATTACTATGCACATTATAGCAGTCTATTGGGATTGATGTCCCTATCATATTTAATGTGTTATAGTGGTTAGGTTTTATTGTGTTATGGTCATAGAAAATATTGTCTCAGATGTTGCTTATTTAAAATTAATTTAACATAGTAGTGTAAGAGGTAAAATATACTTTATGGAATGAGCTTGAATTAGTCATAGGTGAAGACAATTGGGTTTGTTTTTACAATGGATAATGTTGAATGACAATGTCTTTGTGTGTGTGTGTTTGCAGTGAACACTAATTTAGTTTTGTTTATATTGTAGTATATATATCTCTACAATAGGACCTTGTTCGATCCATAGGGAAATACCACTTAATCTTTACATAGATACACATGCTAAAATCAAACCATAACTAAATTAGTGTTCACTGCATATATATATATATATATATATATATATATATATATATATATATATATATATATAAAAGTAGAAATAAATTACATAACTATATATATTTATTTCTACTTATATATATATATATTACATAACTATATATATTTATTTCTATATATATATATATATATATATATATATATATATATATATATATATATATATATATATCAACCCACAACTAAATTAGTTTTCATTGCACACTGAGCACTAGTTTAGTTATGCTTTGATTTTAGAATGTGTATCTCTACAAAGATTAAGTGGTATTTACATATGGATTGGATAAGGTCTCATTGTGAATGGCCATTGTTGTGATGGGTCAATGGCCTTCATATCTATTGATTGTATGTATGTTGTGTTTACTTTTTATTCTTTAAACCTAATGTGTTTGTTTGATGTTTATGATAGTTTTTCTATGTATTGTGTGTAGAAATTCAATTCTTACCACTTTCATGTCAACATTACAATCAAAATCAATTTCTTACAATAATGCACAAATCACTGAAACACCCAAATTTGCCTGCATGCTTGACATGTATATTTTGAAACATATTAGGGCGTCCCTGATTGGGAAAATGCACTATACGCAATCATCAACTTCAATTAATTCATCTCGAGTCAAATTATGACTATGCAAAAGATGTTTTAGATTAATTAGATCGAATGCTTCTTTGACTTTCAAAAGTCGCATCACTTTTTCTTAAGTTAATTAAAATTTGTTAATTAACCTAATCTTCATCTAATGGTAAATTCCATAGCTTTTGGAATTCCCAATTTTCTAAATTCATTAATTGGATTTATTCCTCATTTTTCATGGCAATTGGCAAAGTGGTTAATGATATCATCATGACATCATCATGAAAGTTGTCAAGCATTTGTAAAATATCAAATAAATATTAGAATTTTCAAGTTATGCCTAATCAATGCAAACTCAACCACAATTATTCATGGCATAAGTACTCAAAATTGAATTGAATTCTAGCCACATATCTCATTATTGATCCAATGGCTACAATCAATCTGGCCAATCTATACTATAAGGTTCATCTTATGCCTTCAATTTTTTTGTATGTAGACTTATAATGCATAAATATTATGAGAGATTCAATGATTCTTCACTTTGATTCAACCCAAATACTCATAGACAAGGGGAGATGTCATTGAAATGCACAAATGACATTGATAAAGATTCATAGATCTATAATCTAGGCACAAACAAACCTGAATCCTACTTGGAGAACAAATCTAAGGAAAGGTATGGCTTACATGTTTGTATTTTTATTTTTTTATATTCTCCTATACCTTACCTAATTTGAGGGATTATGCGTGAGGTATTACATTTGCCAATTTGTTGTTTTAAATGAACTAACAATGAACTAAACCCTATTATAATTGTAATCTACATTTGGCATGCCTGGTGGGACTAAAACACCCCACAATCATCTTGAAAACCTAATTACATCATATACATTTAAAAAAGACCATTTCTTGAGTTTTCTCTACTTCTTTTATGTTGATTTTCCCATATTTTCCTTTTTTATGAATTGACAGGATTGCTCTGCATTTCAGCATGATCACTTTCTGAAATCGCTAACATCACTCTACTAATCAACATGGTCATTTTTTATTTTATTTTAGATTTTATGTGTTTTCAAGGAAAATGATGAGATCACTATGCTAAATGGTAGGGTCACTTAATAAAAAATGATATCACTATGCTAGTCGGTGAGATCATTTTCTATACCATTTTTTGGTATTTTTTGTTTTTCAAGAAAATGGCTAGATTGAAAATAGCAGGATCACTCTTCTAAATGGAAGGATCATTCTAGAAAATGGTGATATGGATTTGCTAATTGGTGGGATCATTTTATATACTATTTTCTTATTTTCTATGTTTTAAAAAAAAAGATAGGATCACAAATGGTGGCATCGCTCTGATAAATAATGTAATCACACTATGTAATTTTGTTGAGAGCTAAACAACCACCCCATAAACCTCCCATGCTTGTAAAATACCAAATTTAAAAATCTGAACTTGTTTATCATAGGTTTTGATAGCTAAATAAATATATTTAGTGTCAAACAAATCAAGTTTTTACTCACATTTTGATTTAGTTCTTAAGCAAAGTCAACACTTCAATTTAGTGATTTTCAAACACTTAGTTTCTTGTCATTCACTTAAGTGTTTTTTTTCTTTATTGTGTATTCTCTTTGTGCCTATGCTCTCTCCTTTCCCCTTTTAGGGAGCACGAGTGATCAAAAACTACATAGATTACTTCTTATATTATACTGAAAGAATGTTAGAGTATGTTATTATCTTGACCATTTGTGGGGTTTTGATAATTAGAAATAATGATTCTTTCCTTTTATTTTGACTATGCAAGGTGGATTTCATCTCCTTCCTATGAGTACTTAAGGAATGATGATTGGGTCTTCATTCCCCAATGCACGTACCAACCCCATACATTTAATGGGGTATATAAATTGAGGCTATACTTGGTATTTATTATTTAAATGACTACGTATTTTAAGCACATTCATGAAGTGTCAGGGATTCCATACTCTAACACAAACCTGAGAACATACCCTTCAATGTCTGACTATTTTGGTAACACTTCACTGAGACCTTTATGCCTGAAGTGAGTACAAAGGGACTAGACCTTCTTGTGATACTCATTATTCTTTCCCTATAGTGAATTTTGAGTGCCACATATGATCGAGTATATCAAGGACCATCTAGATAACCTTTTAAAACTTTAGCTTAAGACCATTAGCTGCAAACAATTTTATAGTGTGATGAAAACCAACCTCTCCAAAGATTTCATGATGTACCGCTTGATAGTGAGGATTGTGTGCAACTAATATGTCACCACTTTCATGTAAGGTAGTTACATGGACTACGATCACTTTGCACAACCATATTATCATTAAAAATAGGGATTGTTCTTTATGAATGTTTTATTTGATTATTGTATTGACCTATATTGATTTCAACCTTTAAACAACATCAAAACAAATCAACATTATCCTAACTCTAAACATTGTTATATTACATTTAAACGATGAGCTATTACTTTGCCTAATTTTGGGCCATATTTATCCCATATTAGTGTTATGGTGGTTTATTGTACCAATTACACTACTCATGTGGTCCCATTATATTTTCCAATTAAAATCCAATAAAATTAGGTCTATTTGGACCCAAATATAGTTTGGAATAAATTATTCACATTGGGTTGATTTTGACCACATTCCTTCTTTAAGCCAATAAAAATAAATTAGGTTCATTTTAAATCAGATACCAAGATAATAAATCAAAATTAGGTTCATCTTGAACCAAAAACAAATTTTAAAATCAAAGCCAAATTAGGTTCGTCTTGTACCAAAAAACCAATTCCAAAATCAAATCCAAATTAGATTCATTTTGAACCATGTACCAAACCAATAAAAACCAAATTGGTTTCACCTTGAACCAAATTGTAACTCTAATTATAAATGTAAACTTTGACAAAATTTAATTGTTTAAAGTCAACTCTTGAATTCAAATTCAAAGTCACATATTAGAACATCACCAAATTTGGTCTATTTCGACCAAATCCAATTATTTTGAATCAATCACATTATAATTCATTAATCACTTCTTGTATTTTCATGAAATCTCCCACACCTCTCGATTTGGAATGAGAAAGTCATGTCATCCATATTTCTTTCATTTGAATCATACGAAGTCATTCCATCCTCTTTGGGGTCAAGCCGAGCCAATCTAATTATAATAAATCACATATGCTTCTTTGGGCCCATTTAAATTAAAGGAAAATACCATTCTCTTTGGGTCAATTCTAATTAAGACCAAGACAACCCTATTTGGGCCCATTTCAATCAAATACCAAGACTACCCTTTTCGGGCCCCATTTCAATCAAATACCAAAACCACCATCTTTGGGCCCCATTTTAATCAAAGACCAAGTTTGTCCTCTTTAGGGCCAATTTATTCCAATCCAATTTCCCTTGCATGTATCCTTGGTTGGGGGAATTAGTCCAAGGTTAATCCAAGTCATGACATCTCATGATTCTAAACCTATTATAACATTTCCATTCAAAATCCAAGATGCGATAGATAAACTCATTCAACTTAGCCAATATATAGCCCACTATGTATCTACTCTTAACATTTCTTTCATTGGTCCCCAATCTAATCCAATCTTGAAGTCACAAAAAAGCTAAGCATTTCCCCTTCAAGGGTCATTATCTATTGAATACTCAAGTGCATCCAGGTTTGATAATTATTTGATCGGGATATGTCATGACCCCCTTCCCAAGCATGATCAAAATTCATCCAATTCTAAATTAAGATAAATATAGTCAACCCATTATCAAATTTTTTTCCAAATCACCCATCTTTGAGAAGCCTTACATTGATAAGCTTTATTCTGACAGTTCATCTGTCTTTGACACAACACCCAATTTTTATGAAGGACCCATCTTTAATGATCCCATCTTTGAAGAACCCATTAGAATTAGGTAACAACCCATTATTTATCTATTGCCAAACATTCCATATTTTATAAAATTATTTCATCCCAAAGCATTCATTTCCAAGTGAAAGGTGAATAAGGTAATTTTAGAAAATGCATTTCAATAACTCCTCTTTGTGACTACATTTACATTAAAAACTAGTTCATTTTAGAAACAATATTATTGTTAGTATCAAAATAACATTAAGTTTTATTTTAGAATCAATATTAGAATTGGGTTACATTCTAGAACCAATATTAGATTTAGCACCAGAAGTAGAATCAATGTTAGTCTCAACATTATATTCAGATCCCATTGAATTTGAATCAATTTCAGATTCATAACACATTAGTGGATATTGCAACATTGGTTACATACTTCTAGCAGATCATCTTGAAAACATTTATGATCCTTCTAAAGTTGTTGAGAACATTTTATTTAACATTGACATAAGTTATCCTAGTTGATTCCAAGAGGATTGTGTAGACTTTTACCCTTCCATTACCATTATACATCCATTTAACATTAACCAACCTAGCCATTATATTTACATTCATCCTCCCAAAAACATTGATTGGGACTAATAAAATCGTACATTGTTGAACTTTTTCCATGGTGACATCTTAGTGGAAAAATTTCTAGGGATCTAAGACAACATTTAGGCAAAATAACAATCTCTTAGTGAAATGTTTTTTGAGGTTCTAGGGGACAATCAAAATTTGAACCCATCATATTCTAGTGAAACTTGTTTGACTCACTAGATGATAATCAAAATCAAAATTCAACATCCCTTAGTGAAATCTTGTTTAAGGTGTTATAGTACAATCATAATCAGGAAGACTTTGTTGGTGAAATTCTCTTTGAAGCACTAAAATATGAGCCAATTAATTCCTCATTTCTTAATGAATACATTATTGAAGTAAATTTAGGCATAATTGATGATCCAAACATTAATCAGATTACAACATTTCTTAGGCCTAAATAACAGAAAAAACTTGTGGTCTTATTGAGATAATTTTTAGAGGTCTTTGGCCCTGCCAAAACCAAAATTATGTCGAATCCTAAATCAAAAATAATGTGTGTGATTGAAAATCCCAATATTAATTTTACCTTCATAATTAAGCATTCCATTATGATCCTATTATTCATTCAAATCTTATATTGCATTAGCAAATTAAATCATTTATCCAATGCCTATCCTTCTTTACCCTTCATGGTGGTACTTTTTTTTCAAATAAAATATGAAGACATCTTATTTAGAGGTTTGAAGGGACAAAATCAATGACAAACAAACATCACAACAACATCAGCGTAGTCCAAATTAGTAACATGTTCCTAACATAACTACTATTCAGAGCATGTATTGGCTATATAACAAAGGGTCAACATTATGCATCTTGTAATCCTCTATTGAGTTGATATGCTAAAATAAAAAAATAAAAAATTAAAATCAAATGATAAAGATAAATAATTCATCCAATGGTGAAAACCATTTTTATGAAACCTTGGGCAAATAACATGATGAAAACCAGGTTGTTAATGTCATGTGTTAATAATTTGTTATCTATAAGTACCTTGACACTTGGGGGTAGCCTCATTTGCATTAAAGGCCATTCCATTCCATTCCAACAATTTTGGCCATTCAATCCTATTCAACCCAACCCATCTTATTATGGCCATCAGTCTTTTGTCTTGCCCTTATTACAAAAGTAAAAGGTATATTGAGACCTATTTGGGAAATATTTTGCCATACTCTACATGACACTTTGAATATTGGACACATTTAGTTCTCATGTGACATAGTCCTTATATATTCATATTCCCTTCCATCATCATCCATTATTATCCAACATTATCCATTCATCCTTCATTCACTATTATATCCCATTCTATGAGAGCTATAATAGCATGAGGTCCATTTGGACTATGTAGGCAACACTCAGTCACATGGATATTCTAAGGTCAACTCGGTCACCATTCCCCCATGCTCTCATAAATTTTTTGAGCCATTTAATATGGTTTTGCCTTTTTACAAGTCATTATCCATTCCAATGCTATAACAAGTTTTCCCTTTGATAGTGATCCATTTTGCAATTTTATTTGAAAAATAACAAACATTAAAATGTCCAAAAATACCTAAAAATTAGAAAAGACTTAAAATATACACGATAGATATAAAGCCACTAAATTCAAAAAAAATGGTCTTGTTTTAAATCTAGTCAACAATCCTTTGATCAATCATTGATCCCATAATTTTAACAACCCTTGTGAACTGTCCTTCCTAAATTTGCCATCTTTGGGGCCAATCCATTCTAGTCACAAATTTTTCCCTCTTTGGGTAAAATCAAAGCATGCATCTCATTTATTGGATATCTTATCCCCATTATGTCCCCTTTGCATGTGACCTTGCATTGGGGAACCATCCAATTCTCATTATCATTGATCCCTTAGGCATGGATTTTGATTTGACTAATAATAAGATGTTTTATGTTGCTTTTATTTTTATGTTTGTGTATATGTTTGCTTGTTTTATTATTTGTTTGTTTATTTTATTTTTTGTTGTGCCTTGACTTAGTCCATATGAAACATTAGGGTGATTCCTTGTGATAATACTCGAGTCCATCCATTATCATACAACCATTATTTCATCTTAATTTTTCCATATCATGACGTGTTTGTGTTATTTGTCTATTGGATTGGGAGTCAGTCATTATTTATATCATGGCTAAGCCATCATGGTTTTTTATATCATGGTGCATATTGTCATGTGATAAATTAAAAATAAAGTCCTCAAGGCTTATGTATAATGTCATGTGATGCAAAATATACCCTTATAGGAAAAAATCATCAAAATTTCCATGATCAAAGCAAAATAATTGAACATTTTGGATATATATGTGCTTATCAAGATGTGCATATCCAAATATGCATAAAAAAGACTCATACACATAGGTATATTATTATTCATAATATTATCAAATTAGGTCATCTATTCTATTATTTCATACCATTTTCTTTTATCTTGGGAGAACAACATTGGCCTGAGATCCATTTGGACTATGTAGGCAATGTTTAGTTATGTTCAGTTTCTAGGGTCAGATGAGCAACCATTATCTCATTATTATTCAACCATTATTGTGTTCTTCCTATCGTTTATTTCATTATTTGACATTCTCATTTTCCATGTTTTTTGAATTCTTCATTCTTTGAAAAGTCATTATACTATCACACCTACATTTATGTCATTCATCTCATGTTTAATCTGTGTAACAAGTTATATCCTTGAGCTATGCTTTATAATCAATCAATCAACCAATTACTTCAATAAAAAATCAAATTTATTGTATTGGGACAAATCATTTAGATAATGATAAAATATTCCCTATTGAGGCAAATCATTAGTTAGTCATTTTTGCCCTATTTGGGGTAATTCAATCATTCAACCTTTCTTCTAATTGTAAGCTCATAATTTTCACCCTATTTGGGGTAAATCAAAGTGTGTCAATTATTTTAGGATGATCAATTCTTAAGCTCATGACTTTCACCCTGTTTGGGGCAATTCAAAGTGTGTTACTTGTAGTTGAAATTTTGAGAAAATGGATTAAACTACCTAAATATGTAATTTAAACTCAAAATATAAAACTACCAGTAGGAGAGATTATGGAAAAAAATCAAAATAAAATAGATAAATCTTACCAATTCCTTGCTTCAGCTAGCCTCTCTCTAAGGTCTTCAAACCAATTTAGCTTGTGGATTTTGTCGATTGTTGATTGCAATAAGACTCAAAAGTTGAGCATTATGATGGCTTGATTCATTGATTTGGATTCATGGATGGTTTGATTGGCATGGATTCATGGATTCATTCATGTATTTGATAGATTATTGTGATTACTAGTTGGTTTCAATGGAGGATTGGTTTGTTTATATAGAACATGGAGGGAAGAACCTATGGCTAAATTTCAAAATTGGGTTGTGGATATCTATGGTGGAGGATTATCAAAGGAATTAAAAATTCCTTGGAGGATTCTAGAGGAGAGAAGGTTCTAGAGGTAGAAACCTCTAAAATCTCTCTGGGAGGTTTAATCATGATTAGGGATGGATTAGATAGGTGATTAGGGGATTCTAGAGAATCTAGGGGGTAGGCTTGTAGGAAAGCCTAGGAGTAGGCTTAGTAGGTGGGTAGGTGGGCCATGGGAATTTTAAATTCCCAAGTAATGGATAATTGATGTTAAGATAAGATAATGGGGATTTAAGACAATTAATGAAGAAGTGGGAGAAGAATAAGGTTAGTAAATGAAGAATAATGAAAAGGGATATTAGACAAATTAAATGAGATGAACTAAAATTGTGTCGACTAATAGTAATATTAATGACGATAAATTAAAAAAAATGAATTTAGGTGCATACATTACTTATCTTAGGCTGCATTCTTCCCAATTCCCCCCTCTTTAGGGAAAATCACTTTTCTACTCTATCATCATTAAATATCAAAGTGTGCAAACATTAGCTCACCTAGATTAATCTCATCCATGAGTTAATTTCATTCTTCTTGTCCATTTTATTCTTTTCTATAGCCCATACATAAAAACTATTTTTTAGCCACTCCCTTGAGGGATCATCATGGGCATCCCAAACATTGTTTGGGTTACTGATGTGAACTCTTTTTTAGTAAATTGAATAAGATTCAACAAAATGTGAACACATAATTATTTAATCTTTATCTTAGCATTTTAACAACTTTTTCATTATTTAAAAATCCATTCCTTTTATTTTGTCTTGCAATGCCCTATCAAACGAGGGGAAAATATAGACACTCAATTCTCATCACATTCATGTTGAAATTGTAATCAAAATCAATTTCTTATAATAACACATAAATCGATGGAACACACAAATTTGCATGTATGTTTGATGTGCATATTATAAAATGTATTAGGGCATCCCTAATTGGGTTAATGCATCGTAAAATCATAATATTCACTTAATTCATCCCAATTAAAATTTTGACTATGTAAGAGACATTTTGGATTAATTAGGTCAAATAGTTTGACTTAATTTGAAGAACTATTAATTATTTTAATATTCCTTTAATGGGAAATTCCATACCTTTTGGAATTCCCTATTTTATAAATTTATTAATTGGATTTATTCCTCACTTATCATGTCAAATGGCCAAGTGGTTGATGACATCATCATGGCATCATAGACAAATATTAGGGATCATGACATCATCATGAAAGTTGTCAAGCATTTTAAAAATATCAAAGAAATATCAAAATTTACAAGCCATGCCTAATATATGAAAACTCAACCATAGTTATTAATGGCATAAATTATCAAAATTGAATTTAATTATATCCACACATGTCATTCTTGAACCAATGACTACAATTAATCTGGTCAATCTATAAATACAAGGCCTAGCTTATGTCGTTAACAAGTTTTTTTGTTTAGACTTGTAACATATAAATATTATAAGAGTTTTAATGATTCTTCACTTTGATTAAACCCAAACAGTCCTAGACAAGGGGATATGCCATCAAAATGCACATGTGACATTGATAAAGACTCCTAGTTCTATAATCTAGGCATAAATAAACTTGAATCTGGCTTGGAGAATGAATCCATGAGAAAGGTATAGTTTGTGTGTTTATGTCTTTCTATTTTTTTATATTATCCTAGAACTTGATCAATCTAAGGGATTGGTTTGAGGTGTTAAATTTATCAATTTTTTGTTTCAAATTAACAAACAATGAATTATCCCCTCTTGTAATTGTAATCTATTGTATGAAATGAAGCTTGGATTTTATTTGTTCTTTATCATTATTAGTATGAAGGTGGAAATAATCACAGGGCCAAACAATGACAAAGCCATTTCATGTGTCTTTTATTATTTGTCTATTTATGTTTTTTTTGATTTCATGACTAGGGGGTTAAATCTCATGTGGAATTACATGAAAGTAGGTGGTAGTGATTCTGAGGTGACATGGTCATGGAGACATACAACATCTGCTTTATTCTTGGGTTGATTTTCATGAAAGCTATGAATAGGTGAAGAATTTTGGTGTCATATATGTAAAAATCCATTACCATTTACATCATAGAGGGTGTCATATTACAAAATACTTGTTTTTATCCTTATGTAGACATGGATGCCTTTGTATATTTTGGGTAAGCAATGAAATCTTATCTAATATTGCAGGAAAAACACCTATCCATAATCATTAGGTCAAGAGTTGATGAAGTCATGGTGTTTATGTTTTATTATTGGGATGTTTTTCATTAATTCAGTCAATATATTGAGAATGTTAACCTTTTGGTCTTGATGATATAGAGGCCTTTAAGAAGTCTAAAAAGTGCATAACTTTGAAATGAAAGATTCAAATGAGATGAAATTTTGTAAGAATGTTGAATATGATTTTTATGATCTATATAAGATGATTTAAGTGTTAATAAAGTATTTTATAGATATATATAGGTAAAACTTAGACTGTAGTCTTGTAAAAAAGGTCAAAAATCCTATTTTAACAACATAAAAACCTCAATATCTCAAAATATAATCATGAAAAAGACATAAAATTTGTTTAGAAGTTTGTTAAAATGTTTTTGAAGCATTTAAAGTGGCTTTATATTGTTTTGACATATTTGAATAAATTTATATCAATTTTACAGTCTACAAGCCTAGTTTATATGCCTAGAAAACCCTGTTTTGCATGTCTTGCATTTATACGTTGGGATAAAGGTATAAATGGATATGATTATTTAGTATAACATATAAATAAATGTGTGAATAAATTTAAAATATTATAAAAATTTGATTTGTGAATTAAATTTCAAAAATAATAAACAGACCTAGTTAGAAAGGTTTCAAACATGTAAATCAAGTCAGTCTATTGAAAGATAAGAGATCTTAAGAACCCCTTACACTGAATGACTATGAATTTGTTTATAACATTATAGCACATCTAATTTAAAGGTTTTAGCTAGAAATGAGGAAAAATGTAGGATCCATAGTCCCATCATATGCCATAGTTGGATAAATGTTTCCAGTGTCTATGGACATAATGAAAGGAGTTAAGGGTTAATTTTGAATATGTTGAATCATTTTTTTATGCATAATAAGTTGAGGGATGATATTACCATTGGAATATCTAAGAGCATGGGGGATAAAGTTATAATTTGGTTGAATCAAGATGACTTAAGGTTGTTGGTTAGCCACTTTCAAAATGTGGTTTTGTAAAAGGAGTATTTGGAAGCTATTAGATGATTGCATAATGTTCATTTATTAAATATTTATTAAAGTATTTGAATTATATCAATAGGTTGGTTATGATTAGAGGTATTAGGGGGATTACCAACATAAGGATTGTAAGGGATGTTCCCAATATTAGTGTTAGTTTTCCCACTTGTGGTAGAGGAGGAATGAAGTTATCTAAAACCACCATTCTTGAGTTGGGTATAAAAATTATTATCATCAAGATTTATAAATGGTATCTAAAAATCATCTAGATCATCATTTTGGTTGATTTTAACCATGTTACATGTGATGGATCTAGAATGAATTTAGGAAAACTCACACCATAAAGAGATATCTTCAATAGTGTACAAGGTAGGAAGAAAATAAAAACCCATGTAGAATATGAATGGGTTAAGGATAGAAAGGAAGATATTAGGAGGTGACATCATGATGTTGATTGGACTATAAGGATGATAGGAAAAGGTGATGAACTGGCCTTTTTGCACAGTGCTCTGATACCAAATGATGAATTGCAATCTTCCTCAACTGATACGCAGTCCCTAAACTGCTCTCCATCCAAATGATGAATTGAAATCTTCCTCATTAGTGCTCTGATACCATAATACTGAAACAAAACATTCCTCTCCTCCAAAATGAAATGCAACTCTACTAACTGAGCTAAGACAGCTCTGGGGACTCTATTCCCAAATGATGACTAGCTCTGAGACTGCTCTGCCACCAAATGATGTGCTCACCTTCTGCACAAGGCTCTGGGGACTCAATTTTCATACCCTGTAGAGTCCATAGATTTATGCCTGCAGAGTCTGTAGATTTATCCCTCTCTTGCACAGTCCGTAGATTTACACCTACAGAGTCTGTAGATGCAACCTTGCAGAGTCCGTAGATTTACACCTGCAGAGTTTGTAGATTTCTCCTTCTCCTGCACAGTCCATAGATTCTTATCATCGCCCTCCTTGCTATCACTACAACACCTTCTGGTACATAATCTCCAACCGATGCTTGATGAATTACTCCATTGGATTTCTGCAAGTCCTCTGACTTAGACCGGCCAGCACTCTCATCAACGTTTTGCTGATGATAATTCTCTTCTATCTGAGAAGCATTGGAATTCTCCTCAGCCCCCTTTAATTGGTTCAGTCTACAAGTACATATCCCTTTCACCCTTCCCTCATGTGAGCTCTATGATCAAAGATGATTCGGTTGCTCGAGCAGGTCAGCCACAACGAAAGTATTGCTGATCAACTTCACGAGAGTCTCCGTCATTTCCCTAACAAAGGGAATCCTTTTTATTGCACTCGATTGCTTCGACGTTACTCAGTGATTTCTTCTCATCACAGATTCAATCTTTTCTATCAAATCCACTCTTTTCTTCTAGATCGAGCTACCAGACTCTATCAGGACTATCTGATATGACAAGATGATTATATGGGTCTACTTTAATCTTACTTGTAAGCCCATAGAGCTTATCTCTATGATTGACAAGCCAACTTATTTTTCCTAGAAGACCTCAGGAAAGTCCTCGATGTAGATCAGAATTCATTCGAATCCATAAATATTTTACACGATCATATCATTCCCCTTCACTGTCATTTCAATAGATCTGGAACAACGTGTTGAAATACATTATATTGAACTCCTCTTCTTTGACTCTCTATAAAACAAATGCTCTTCAAATTCTTTAATTATATGAATTTTCCCAGACAACTTTGCATGTAGATCAATTACCAATACATGGCACCTATCTTGATTTTCTATGATTTATCTACCATTCTACAAACTTACAAATAGTTAACTGACAGATCGCTTAGCAGAAGCACAGTGGAATAAACAATACACAAACTGCAGTAAACAAATATAACTTTTATTTCATGCAATCTAAAAACATGCCATAATCATTATTTCTTCAAAATGTTTTTACAATCTGTCCATATGCAATCCTTTTCCTGGACTTGCTCCTACACTTCCTCCTACACAACCTCCTACACTACTTCCTGCACTACTGCTCACAATATTGAAATAGTCTTAATTTATTACTAACACCACTCAACCAACTCCTAAAAAGGCTCAACAATATGCTGTCAAACATAGTATTATGCAACTAACACCTAACCTACGCCACTTATGGCTTGATTCTCCTGATTTTACATGATAACATGATTTTCAATCCCCTAAAATAACTAATTTGACTCAAATAAACCTATCCTTCTCCTCTTGACAAGTGTACATGATTTTAATTTTTGAATTACAATATATATATATATATATATATATATATATATATTTTGAAGGAAATCTTTATCCATATTCCTAGCATATCTAAGCACTCCCAAGATGCTCCTGCATTAGATTCCTGGGCTTAAAAAGTTTCATGAGCTCCTGCTCACGAGTTTCATTTGTTTGCCCATTTACAAAGGTAAAACTTTACAAAACAAATGTCTTCTTCATTCAATTTTTCATACAAATGTGCATGTTCTTGACTACCACACTTGTGTCTTGTTTTGCTTGCTGTCTTTTCCTTCTAATGTATATCTTGCTGCCTCTTCATCATCTTTACAGTCTTCTTCTTTACATATTCATCCTCTTGAATGAGGATATCAACTTCTATTCTCTCTCCTTGAGCTCTTAGAAGAGCTCTCTTCTCCAAGTATTTGACCTCCTTATCAAGCAAACCTGTACAATCACCATTAAAAGCAAAATTAGAAGTAAAAATTTGAGACCCTTGGGTCTGTTCAAATTTTTGAACCCATACTTGCTTCTCAAATATAACTTCTTGGTCCTTTGTCTTCATTTCTTCTTCACAGCAATGTTCTACCTCCTCAAATATTGTTATAGGACAAATTTTGTTCTTCTCTTCATGGTTAATGGCATATTCTAAGGCTGCCAACTCTTCCAACAACTGCTCTTTACTTTGATACACAAAAAGCTTGTTTGGTTCCTCAACTAGAAACTCTCCATCAAGTTTTTCTATCTCCTTCAGGATATCTTCTTCAATTGTCAAGGCTAAGCATTTAACCTTCTCTCCATCTTCTTCTTGCAGCTGTTCCACCCCTTCTTGTTTTTTATCAAGCAACTCTCCTTCATCTGCAAATTCTTGTTCAAACTACCATATTTCTTTTAAGAGATCTTCCTCCTTAGTGATTAGTACATTTTGATCAAAATCAACTATATCAACATTATGCAACTGAAAATTGTCATCCTCAATCTTTTCCAATTCTGAATTTTGATCATTATACCTTTGTTCTTCATCAACATGTAGCTTTTCATTTCTTTTGTCCTCTTGAATAAGGAATTCTTCTTCCTGCTTGATCCATTCTTTATGTTGGAGTTCCAATTGATCCTTCTTCATGTCTTCATCACTTGAGGCATTACAACAAGCCTCTTCTTCTTGTCTAAGCACTCTCTCATTAGGTGCTTCACCTCCTTGCTCCATGAGCATCTTCATTGGATCATATGTTTCTCTTTCCTCCTCAACTTGCTTTCCTATAAACAAAACATCAAATGAAATGTCAGATACAAAAACATTTGGCCACTTGATCTTTTGAGTGATTACTTGCTGTTGGTCTATTTCTTCAATGATGAGATCCGTCTCATACTGAACTTCCTCTTCAAACTAAAAATTTTCTCCAAGCTCTTCATTCTTGAGCTTATCCTTTTGTTTATACTTCTTCATCTCTCTCCTTAAGGCAACTCTTAGCATTCTTCTTCTTCTTCTCTCCATCACTAATCTAACTGGCCATCTTACTCTTTTCTTTTTCATTACCCATCCTTGCCATGGGTTTTGCATATTTTCTACCATGAATTTTATCATGGCTATCCTTGCTTTTATCTCATTCACTTCTCTTTGGTACTCTTCCTCTTTTTGTCTCTTTCTTTTTTCTCTTTCTTGTTTCTCTCTCTTTATCTGATTCATGTTTCTTCTAGACAGTCCCTCTATCACTCTTCTCAACTCTTCAAACTCCATCCTTTACCTCACCTAAGTCTGTTTCACCTTAGTCTTTTGGCAAACTATCCAAGCTTCTTCTTCTTCTTGAGCAATTCACTATGATGTTCTTCTAGAGCTTCTCGTGGCTCTTCACTAAGCCTTCCTTGGCTTCTTCTCCTCTTAAGCCTCAATGGCTTGATTGCCTTGAACCTGAAACTTCTTCACTGCAACAACAATTAGTCTTTAAAGAGCTTGAAAACAACTTATCAATAACTTTCTTATTACCTTCTTCACTTGCTTCAATCACTGCAAACTTTTTTTCCTTCTATTTGCAACTTCACAAAGTACATTATCTCTGTCAAACACTGATTAGAAGAGTACAAACTTTTTCTTTTTCTTTTTCTAGGAGCTTACTAGTTCTCTTTCTTTGTTCTTCAAGCCTCTATGGCTTTTGGACTCTCTTTTGCCACTCACTCCTTTCTTTCCACTTCAAGGTTTTTCACTTCTCTCTCAAACCTTTCAATCCTTACTGCTATATCTATTCTTCATTGAAATTCAAAAATCTCTACCTTTTTCATCTTTACAAATGCAAATAAGGTACAACAAATCAAACCATCTACCTTTCAAGGCTTTTTATACCTCCATCTTGTCTAGGACGATCTTCGTCTTGTCACTAATCCTCTCTTTCAAGGTCTTCAAGAACCTTTATTTCCTGTCAAGCTTTGATTCACCTTTACTTGGATGGATTTTGTTGCATACCACTTTCCTAACATAATTTGCCAACATACAATTTCTTCATAACAATATTTTCACAAAACATCAATACCTAATTCTTTGATGTAGCTGATTCTCCAAGAACTCAAACCTTGCTCTGATACCAAAAATGATGAACTGGCCTTTCTGCATAGTGCTCTAATACCAAATGATGAACTGCAATCTTCCTCAACTGATACGTAGTCCCTAAACTGCTCTCCATCCAAATGATGAATTGAAATCTTCCTCATTAGTGCTCTGATACCATAATACTGCAACAAAACATTCCTCTCCTCCAAAATGAAATGCAACTCTACTAACTGAGCTAAGACAGCTCTGGGGACTCTATTCCCAAATGATGACTAGCTCTGAGACTGCTCTGCCACCAAATGATGCGCTCACCTTCTGTACAAGGCTCTGGGGACTCAATTTTCATACCCTGCAGAGTCCGTAGATTTATGCCTGCAGAGTCCGTAGATTTCTCCCTCTCTTGCACAGTCCATAGATTTACACCTACAGAGTTTGTAGATGCAACCTTATAGAGTCTGTAGATTTACATCTACAGAGTCCGTAGATTTATCCTTCTCCTGCACAGTCCATAGATTCTTATCATCGCCCTCCTTGCTATCACTACAACACCTTTTGGTACATAATCTCCAACCGATGCTTGATGAATTACTCCATTGGATTTCTGCAAGTCCTCTGACTCAAATCGGCCAGCACTCTCGTCAATGTTTTGCCGATGATAATTCTCTTCTATCTGAGAAGCGTTGGAATTCTCCTTAGCCCCCTTTAATTGGTTTGGTCTACAAGTACATATCCCTTTTGCCCTTCCCTCTTGCGGGCTCTATGTTCAAAGATGATCCGATTGCTCGAGCAGGTCAGCCACAGCGAAATTATCGCTGATCAACTTCACGAGAGTCTCCATCATTTCCCTAACAAAGGGAATCCTTTCTTCTACACTCGATTGCTTCGACGTTACTCAGTGATTTCTTCTCATCACAGATTCAATCTTTTCTATCAAATCCACTCTTTTCTTCCAGATCGAGCTACCAGACTCTATCAGGACTATCTGATATGACAAGATGATTATATGGGTCTATTTTAATCTTACTTGTAAGCCCGTAGAGCTTATCTCTGTGATCGACAAGCCGACTTATTTTTGCTGGAAGACCTCGGGAAAGTCCTCGACGTAGACCAAAATTCATTCAAATCCATAAATCTTTTACACGATCATATAATTCCCCTTCACTATCATTTCAATAGATCTGGAACAATGTGTTGAAATACATTATATTGAACTCTTCTTCTTTGACTCTCGATAAAACAAATGCTCTTCAAATTCTTTAATTATATGAATTTTCCCAGACAACTTTGCATGTAGATCAATTACCAATACATGGCACCTATCTTGATTTTCTATATTTTATCTACCATTCTGCAAACTTACAAATAGTTAACCGGCATATCGCTTAGCAGAAGCATAGCGGAATAAATAATACACGAACTACAATAAACAAATATAAATTTTATTCCATGTAATCTAACAACATGCCATAATCATTATTTCTTCAAAATGTTTTTACAATCTGTCCATATGCAGTCCTTTTCCCAGACTTGCTCCTACACTTCCTCCTACACAACCTCCTACACTACTTCCTACACTACTGCTCACAATATTGAAATAGTCCTAATTTATTACTAACACCACTCAACCAACTCCTAAAAAGGCTCAACAATATGCTGTCAAACATAGTATTATGCAACTAACACCTAACCTACGCCACTTATGGCTTGATTCTCCTAATTTTACATGATAACACAGTTGTCAATCCTCTAAAATAACTAATTTGACTCAAATAAGCCTATCCTTCTCCTCTTGACAAGAGTACATGATTTTAATTTTTGAATTACAATATATATATATTTTTTGAAGGAAATCTTTATCCATATTCCTAGCATATCTAAGCACTCCCAAGATGCTCCTGCATCAAAAGGTTACATAAAATGAATGATATTAGCCAGGCTAATGTAGTTGGTGTTTGAGTCTTGAAAGAGAGACTATATCATGTTGGATAATGTAATTTAAAGAGAAAAAGTGACATTATTGGTGGCTGATTAGATCATACTATATTGATTTGGTCTATGTAATAACTTGGGAACTATTAAAATGCATAATGTATCAATTTTGATGACTAGAGGATGAGAACAAGATAAAGTAGACTATATCAAATTATTCAATGTAGTCTAGAAGTAAGATAGGAAACTATAATTAGATGATCGATACGGTTGCTATAGGATGGTAACAATTACTATATCAAATTATATGATGTAGTCTGTGTGCTAACATAGGGGAATTTATTAGGTTGGATGATGTAGTCCAAAAACATAGATAACTATATTGATTTGGTCATGTAGTTATAACAAATGGCACAATATTGTATCAAGTTGGCCAATACATTCTACAATACATCAATCAATTCAAGAAGCAAATGAAATATAATTAATTATTTAAAAACAAGATTAAGTAGATACTAAATGGATTTGATTGATAGTGTGGGCTCCCAAATATGATTACTCATTAGTTGATTAGTGTCAGCCCAATATTTCATAACACTAATTATAGAAGCTAATTGTTCTTATAGCCCACTAACCCTGGTTTCAAGTGTATGCAAAGAGTAACTTCCTAGCGCATATGCTCTTATCAGGTGCACCACGCAATCAAATGGGTGGATGGCTTCCCAAGTTCTATAAAAATGGGACCATGTGCATTTTTGATGTACCATGAGGCACGTGGAAAATAAATTCTATGTTTATTATTTGTCTAGGGATTGAGTATTGATATAACATCCCCCAGTTCATGGTGCAAGTAAAATAAGTCACTACTTAGTGAAAAATAAAACCTCCTAAGAGTTTATAAATTATTGGAACACAGTCTCTAGAGAGGGCCCAAAAATTGAAAATAAAGTTTAAAATTCAATGTTGATAATTAATTTTTAGAATTCAATGAATTGAAATAAATAGGTGGTTAGCTGACATAAACTAGATTATGATGAAAATGAAACAAAAAAAATTGCATTAGTGTTAATTGATGTAATTGTAAACACATAATAGAATTGTATCACACTAACTTATGGAGTTTGTGAAAACACAAGATGACTCAGGTTTGACGATGTTGTTTACAGATAAATAAGAAACTATATCGAGTTAACCAGTGTAGTTTTTGGAAAAAGAAGGCTGAAACATAACTATATTGAGTTGATTGATACAATTGGTTAGAAAGAGAACTAGATACATAATTATATAGGGATGGTTGATGTAGTCTACTAGAAAAGAAAACTGGACACATAACTGTGTTAGTTTAGCTAATGTAGTCTATTTTAAAAGTGAAGTAAATATTAAGATTTACATTTGGTTTCCTAAAATGTATCTGATGGGATAGGATTGACCCATAAATATCCTATCTCTAAATATCTAAACTCATAAAAGGTTAATCAAATAGCCCAATGATATGTTATGTTAGGTTCATGACCTAGTGTGGATCTGCAGACCTAGAAAGAGGGGTACCTACTCACTAATATCAAAGGGAAGAGCTCCTAAGCCTTCAGGCATATGACACAAGAGAATAGAGATAACTAGACCTCTAATGATAAAATTAAAGGAATTGACTAAATTCAATGTAAGTAGTTGTGCAAATAAAGTAAAGTAAACTAAGGGGAAAGGGTTAGAATAGTCAAAATGGGTAAGGAACCATGGTGGGAAAATGGGGGCCTATGATACTTAAAATGGGTAAATGGAAAGTTTAAATAATCATTTAGCCAAACTAAGTATAAGTGTAGATAAATTCTAGATAAGGACACACACATATACATTTATCTACTAAGAAACAAACAACATCTACCTACTACATGAAATAAAGGAAAAAGCATGAGGTTATAAATACTTACCTTGATTGGGACCCATCAAGCCTTAATCTGCCCTAGGCTAATGGTTATTTGAAAGATAATTTTTTGGTTGTGAAGACCTCAAAGGATAGATAATATGCTCTAATCCAAGTAAGTATATCCAAAAAAGTCTCCAAGACTTCCACAAGATAAGATTCTATCTATATCTCCTCCAAATGATATTAGATTATAAGTGCGAGTAGAAATAGAGCAAATAAGTGTGAAATAACATGTGTATATGATATATAATTAAATATGACTATGTATATAGTGGTTAAATACTCAAACTCAGATAAATCCAATGGTATTAGCCTATTGAATGCAGTCCAGAGGAGTTGACTAAAACTAAACTACATCAGCTAAGCTGAAATAGTACAAATGCTAGGAATTTCAACTCATAAATACATCAAATGGGTTGATATAGTACAAGGGAATATATGTAGAATATAATATATTGACCAAACTGATGTAATAGGAAATGATGGAACTAACACAACTGAGTAGGATAGGATGGAAGGAAGTAGGTAGAAAGGCAAATATGAGGAAGTTGAATTAGGTATAAGAATTATATGATCATGGCATCAATATAAACATCTATCGTAAAACACTAATTCATTTTTGCCTCTTTCTCAATGCACCCTTTTGGGCATGCTCTCATGGAGAATGAAGCTCAAAAAGTTGCTACAAGAGAAAGCATTAGTAAATGATAAAGTGAAATATACTATGTATATATAGTGCTTCAAACTTATGCCAAATACCTCAAAGTCAAATGTTATGTCTCTAAATATATGATCAGTACTAAATGAGAACCAAATGAGCATAGGTATTAAATGGTGTCTAACATATTAATGTTTAATTGATTCATTATTTAATTAACCCTAATTTTCTTGATCAATTCCTTAAATTTGAATGCATAATGTGAATTTTATTAGAAGTTGCATTCATTCAAAAATTTGAGAATCAAGAGCTCTGTAAGTTTTTTTAGTTGCTTTGAATGTTTTAAGATATGAAATTACATCTCAATGGTCTTTATTGTTTTGATAATCAACCTAGTTTGTGTGTTTTAATTGCATTAAATGACCTTTGTTTCCAGCTCATATCATTTAAATTAAGCTTTTATATTACCTTTCTTCAAGTGTAAATTCAACCCAAGGTCCCAAAAATGTTTCTTCAATTTTCATTATAATGAGAATTGAAATTCTTAGTCATTATATTGTGACAAATGTGACCCTTAAACTTATCTCTTTATTCGTAATAAGTCATATTTTTGAATGTATGTGGCTTTCAAATTTGGATGTCATCATTTCATTAAATTTATTATCCATGTTATGTGGCATTATTATCCATGTTATGTGGATGTTTGAACACAAAACCCTTTATTTTTATGATTAAGTGGGGTGATGACACATGGCATGCTTTGATTGGATCATAATTCATAGAGATATGAATAGTGATTCAATGGTGTTCACCTTTTGATTATATTATGTTGTGACACTATAAAATTGCAAAATGTGTCTTGATACAAAGGGTTCAAACACTTTTAAATTAGGATATGTGTTGTGAATCTTTGAAATCATTACACATGACATATTGCGATTGGGTTGCATACCTAGAGAATGTAACACCTTATTTTAAATGTTTTTACTCAATATACTTGTGAGGATGTGAATGAATAATATGTTCACAAGTGGTGTGTTATGATTTATCTCACTTGGAGAGATGTATTTTATTTTAAATTACTTGGATCACTAAGTTGTGAAGCCATGAAGCAATGAAAAACTGACACTTGGCATGAATCAGACAACCCAAACCTCCCCAAACCTCTATGATAATTTTTTTTTGAGTTCAAATGAAAATAATAATGAGCTTTTATGATGTAACTAAATATGAGATCAACATGTGAAACCCGCTTACAATTGGGGGTCAAAATAATACTATGTGTGATGTGTGATGGCTAAAAATACTTTGAACGACTGTGAAGGCTGTGAAAGTGAAACACATGGCCAATACCTTCATTTAAAATATTGATATAATAATGTGTGAGATGAAGCTCTAAGAAAATATGACATGTGGCTCAAACTAATTCCATAACAAGAAAATTTCAAAGTGGTTTGTGGTGAATGTCCATGAATAAATGCAAATAGGTTTGATTCTACACATCAAAAGGAAAAAACCTAATTTAAACAATCCAAGGTTATTTGAAAAATAAATTCATTTGATAAAAATTCCAATAAGGTCCCCTTTTTCTTCATTTCAAGATCATGAATATGCTCGCATTGAAACAATTTAAACACCAAATTAAAAGTAAAAATTAATAAACATTTGATAAATAGGTTGAATTTGAACTGAAAGTCTAATGAATTTATAAATCTAATTCATAATTATGAACTTATCAAGATGAAGCCATTACAACTCAATGGGTCTCTATTCCAAAGGAATTGGGATGTGTTGGTGACAACAATACCCAATACTCTTAATAAAATTTATGGTTCCCTAGGATTGGAAGGATTTTCATAATATTTGTGAGCAAATTCTCAAAAACAACACATCCTATAGCCAACCTCACTAGGAAGGATTCCTTTAATTAGTCCATAGAGGCACCAAAATATTTCAAGGATATCAAAGAAGCTTTGTTATTTAGTTTAATTTTACAAACCTTTCATTTTTCAAAGTATTTTTCATTGAATGTGATGCCTTTAGATCTGGTCTGGGTGAAATTCTATCTTAGGATGACTACCTAATTTCATTTAAAATTAGGGAATTTAATTAATGTAAATTAAGGATGTTCATGTATAGTAAGGAGATGATATCCATCCTACATGTAGTCTCTATATGGTTTCATTTTTTTTGTTTTGGAGAAAGTTCTTTGTTAAAACTAACCACTTTAGTGTTAAGCACTTGTTAAATTAAAGGACATTAACAAAGACACAACATAAATGGATTGATCACATTAAAGCCTATGACTTTTATATATTTTACAAGAAAGGGAAGGACAATGCAATGGTAGATGCATTGTCATACCAAGAATAAATGTTAGTATTTCAGGCCATGTCCATCATCCAACTTGCTTGGATACATGATCCTATACAAGATTACTTAATTCACCCTAACTCAACTGAACTCATGTAGGAAATTTAAGATGTTGGAAAGGGTAGTGATTATTCAATTTGTATTGGTATGTTTTTTTCCAAGGACACATTTAATTAAGAGTTAATTATCCCTTTGTTTAGAAGGTGCTAGAGTATGACCATGCATCTCCATCTGTAGGCCATGTTAGGTTCCCAAAAACATATAGAAATATCAAAGGTAATTTTTTATGGTAGGGATGAAGGCAATAATTTAATAATTTTTAGTTGAGTGTAACATATTCTAATAGAATAAGGGGATAATATTCCTTAGTTGGGAAATATACAACCAAATTTGGTCCCATAACAAAAGTGGGAAATTATGTCAAAGTACTACCCTCTCCCTCCATTATTTCCATCTTATATCAAGTCTTTGTTGGCATCCATACCACTGTAACTAGTTAATGAAGATGATATGAGAACATGGGATGATGACTTTGGTGTGCTTCCTAATCATCTCATGGAATGGTTAAGAAGTTTTGTCCAAATATGGATGAGTGCATGAGAGGCGGTTGAAGATGAAATTCAATGGGAGATCAAAGAACAAATGGACTTATCAAAGAAGTTCCTTCAATTCTCAATAAATAGGATAAGTATGTGGGAGGATAAAGAGCTCAAAAATGAACATGTTGTTGTTGAAGAATTTCAAGAAAGCTATTGGCAAGATGCAACTCCTACTTATGTAGGTGTTCTTCCTTCTAATCAGCCCCATAAATTACTTCCCCATGAGCTTAATAGTGCAATCCTCTTTTCTAAATCCATTAACAAGTCCTCTACTACCCCTCACACTCCACCTTCCATTTATAAGCCCTCCACCATACCCCATTCTCCATATCCATATCATGAGCCCATCCACCAACCCTCCACCCCATGCTTCCATGAAGAGGAGCCCATTTTGAGGGAAGCAAATGAAGAGGAAAGAGCTCAAGCCATAGCTTCCAAAGAAGATGTCATGAGTGACTATGAGGAAGAAATCACCATAGGGACTCCCCTTGGTGAACCCAAATACAACTCTACTTTCTTGAATGAAGAGAAACATATTGAATATTCCCTTGTAGTTGTCCATGAGAAATGTAGCCAATACTTGAAAAGAGAGGTATTTGAAGAATAATCCATATACGATCATGAAGTTATGGATGACCATCTCAAGCATGAGGTTGAATGTGTTGTCAAAGATGAAAGTGAAGATCAAGTCACTCCTCAAGAAGTTATAGTCTTAGAAGGATCTCTTGAAATCAAGGTGGAAGTTGTCATGTTTGAAGATGACTCAATACCTCAACTTGATTTTGATCTACCCTTATATGCATTGGAGCATGAAGAATATTATCTTGATGACCTCATACATTATGAAGAAAAAGCTGAAAAGGTAGTGGTTTTAGATAACAAGGAGGACAAAGATGATTAGAAGCTGCAAATGAAGCTCTTTCAAGAGATTTAAAATCTTTGCCAAGTTGGGGGTCAAATACATGAAAAGTTGAATAAAGAGTCTTCCATTAAGGACAATGACCAAGATTGGGTATAATATGTAGAGCTCATTGATGAGCTTGAATAACTTGTAGCTGAGGAGAAACCTAGTCTTATTGAGAGCACGATGGAGATCAAGAAGGTATGTCTTGTTGAACCACCATTGGAGGTCATAGTTGAGGATCCATATGAAAAATTTAAGGTTTTTTGGATGTAAGAAGAGTTCATTTCCATAGCTAACTTGGTTGGAGCTACTTTTTTTTCATTGAACATCATGCCAATGAAGTTGGAAAACACCATGAAGAAGATGGATGCATCAATGCCAAGGGTCAAAAGGTTACACGCCTCATTCAATCCTTCATGTCATGAAACAAGAGAGGTTTCAAAATTCTCCTTTGATAATGGAGTAATTGTTCATTTTAGGTTAGTTAGTGTTTGAATTAGTTTGTTCGGTTTTTGTGTGTGCATTTGTTTAGTTTCTTATGTTGATTTTTTATTTCTTGTTAGTTTTTTGTTGTGTGGTGTGTTTTCAAAGGAGAATTATGTGTCAAGTTGTTTTATATGTGACTCCATGGCCCAATGGATAGGATTAGGCAACTGGGCTTGGCATAACAAGCATACCACCCTTGGGAAATTACCAAGAATGTTGACCATTTTGACCACAAGTCAAAATGGATCAACCCCCTATAGTCAAAAAATTGAATAGGGTCCTATTATAAATTCATAGGGTATGTTATATTCCATTTGATGTCATTTCATATGTTTTTAGCCTTGGCCATAGTCTAATTGGTCCTTATTTCATTTTACGTCATTTAGGGGTCATAAATGTAAGTGGCATGGTTTCCAAGGTGTCCAAAACTTCTAATTTTCCATATAATGTCCAAAATGACAAATTACCTATCAATAATGTTAGTCCACATAAAACTAACAGGTTCCCTAACTGAAAATCAAGAAAACAATTGAAAAGGAGTTTTGACACTTGTATGGCCTATGAGAGAGAATGACACATGAGAGAATTTGGTGGGATGAATTTTTAGATTCCTTAGACTCATTTCCATTCTTTAAATTCTTTTGAAGTGTTAGAAAGGGTCAAAAACCATTATGTTCCTTCATCACCCTTTTAGACATGCAAAACCAAATAACAAGTTTATGCTTAGTATGACCAGTTGGAGAAGTTTTAAATAAAATGCCTTTGGTGGGTGATAGTAAATTTTTTTAGCATAAATTTAATGATTTAAGTGTAGATAACGGTTTCCTATTATTTATGAACCATCTCTAATAAGTTGTCTATGTTTTTCTACCTACTGTTTCCCATACCCTATAGGTTTTACTCTTGTTTGGACATTTTTGTACAATATAGATGAAGGGATTAAATCTAGAGGACATGGGAATATTTATCACATGTGTACCATGATTGGTTTCATGTTTTATAGTGATTTTATAGGACAAACATCTCATGTTGTAGGAAGGTGTCATCATGTGAAGTCTCAGTCAAGTGTTATTACTTGTATAATATTTATTTCTCTACAAGGGCTTCAAATGATTATGATATTATGTGATTCATGTATTTAATTTCATGATAACCTCCTTCCTTCCAATCTTACCTTCCAATATCAAAATAATGAAGAACACACAGTCACATATGAGAACATAGTCAACTTATGTTTGTTTCTAACTATAGTCATGGTGTGTGGGGTCTTGAAAATGTTCGTCAAAGATATATAAAGAGTTTTAAGATGTTGAAATTATCATTTAATCATTAAAAATCAACTCATCCCCTCTAAATAGCATATTATAGACTGTGATAGTTAATATCATATGCATACATAGTCAGCTCATAGAATGAGCATCTATAGGTGCTCAAAGGGAGATTGTTCACATGTGTCTAAATATTTCAATATAGTTTGACTCCCCATGATGTGGAGAAGTTTAATTTTAGGACTTCATAGATATTTTAAGTTAGTAAGAGAAACACATATCATATACACATCCTATATTCTTCCATCTCTACCTTATTTGCTATTGTATATGCATATATAGACTCACAGAGACTTGAAGTGGTTTTAAAGAGATGTTATAACATGTTTTGGTATCCATAAGGTTGGAAAAATATTTACATATCTTAAAAATAAAATATAATCTCACTTAACATGCTTAATGTTCATAGTCTCACTCACTGCATGCATACATGTAAATGCACACCTACATGTGGCTTCCATAGGGGTATGAGAATGCAATCTAGAGGTGTATAACATGTCTTGAGATCCCCATTAGGGTTGTATAGTTAAAACATAGCTTGAAAACCATGTTATAATCAATATTTTTGAAATTAAAGTTAAAAATTCATCTTCAAGAGATGATGGTTGTGGTTAGAGACATTTTCCCTAAAACACAGAAAATAGGGCCCTTAGTGTTTTTGAAGAAGCAATATATTAATGTCATGTGGAGTTTTGATAAACAAAATGCATATATTTTGTATCCTCCACGTAGGAGAAGATATTTGAAAAAGGAGGAAGATATAAGATTAGTGGAAGATAGTTTTTCAAGGGCTCTAATATGCACTTTTGTTAATTGAGGTTTGATAGTGACATTTATAGAATCTAAACTCTAAATAACCTCACATCCCAAAGTTGAAAATAAGGAATGTATTCATGTTAGGTGACATTTTTGAGTTAATGAGCACATTTTAATCCTAAATTTCATCAAATAATGTTTGAATTGAGGGTTGAAGTATTGTGTTTTGAGTCCCATCAACACCTACAAATGTCTCTTACCTGAGATGTTGACATAGAGTTGACTATGGAATCCTACAAATCCATATTATGATATCAATAATGTAAACCTAAAAACATAGGGATACATATGATTTAAAAATTCTCCCCAAGATCTCAGATTATTTCAAGGATATATGACACAAGTTTCAAAGCTAATTGACACCTACAGGCCCCTACACAGTCAACTGTAGCTGACTATAGTGGGTAGAGAGAAAAAGAAGTGGGGTCTTTGATGTTGGAATGGATTAAAGGTGAGGAGTATGGATTAAAATTACTATATATTGACATTATAAGATTAAAAAATATCATGTGAATTGTTTTATAGGTCTAAATCATGTAAATGCACCTACAGGTGCCTCTTTCAAACACACATATATAGTCAACAATCTAGTCAAGCTGAAAAGCAAAGCATGTGTGAGGAGTTTGGAAAATTTTGTGAGGTAATTAGTATGAAAACACATTAATATTGATTTTAGATACTATAAAATACTCCCAAAACATTTAAGTAATGAAGATTAGGGGCTTTAACCAAGCAACCTATAGTTAGTATATAGGATCCTACACACAGTCCACTTTCCCAAGGGTTTATCTTGGATCTTGAAGGATTTAATGGATCTAATGGTATAATAAAGAGTTTAAAATATTAAAATAAGTTCTCCATAACTTTTATAATCCTCTTAAATATTCATTTTACCTAGGATATCAGGGGAAGTACCCTCTATTTTGTCTCAGATAGAGGGTACTTCCTTAGATTGCAAACCCTACAGTTTTGAAAATTAAAGGTAAGAGGATGAACTAAGGATTGTTTTAACCTTGAAATAAGGTGTGGAGAGATGTGATAATCCATGATAAACCATATAAAATCATGCATAGGGGTTATAACACAATGGGGTGGTCCAAATAGATAAAATTGCAAGTAGACATATTAGGTCTCAACAAGGCCTAAAGTCAAATGAAGGGGTCAATTTAATATATATTATTAGTTAGAAATTAAAAATAATTTTAAAATGTTTATTAGGATGAATAAGGTATGTATAATCCATTGGTATGCCGAAAATTCCACAAGAAAGCCATTTTTGGGCTTAAAACCACATCAGACATGTGCAAATTGAAGAACTAAGCTCGATAAGGCAATTTTAAATGCTCACAACTTCTTGGATGATTTTCATGGAGACTAAATAGGCTAGGAAAAATTTAAAAGGGTCTAGATGAAACACTTTGTGGGATTATTCCATCAGTTTAACATCAAAACTCTATGAACAAAAGTTAAGGATGGAAAGAGCTTTAAACCCTCTAAAACCCTAATTCTTGACCTGATTGGAAAAATAAGGAAGGATATGTATCATAATGGATAATAATGGAATGAAAAGTGGTTTTAGGTTTTATAAGACTCTCTATGGCTCCTCCCCATCAACTTTACTGCTACCTTGTATGAACAAGGGGGAATTTGGTGTTCTTTGACTATTTTTAGGTTCTAGGAAGAATCAAGAGATGAAATAAAATTTGTGAGAAGGATTGGCACTTGATATAACCACTAATGTAAATTTAGTTTATAAAAAAATCTCCTTAGTTTTTTTATAAGTACCTTCACTTCAGCCAGTCAAAACTACCAAAGTGAACAAGCTAGTGAGAGGGTGAAAACTTCAAGTGTGAAGATTTTTAATGACTAAATAAGTAGTATAATTATATGGTAGGTATTTAAATGTGTCATTAACTCCAATATATGTATTTTCATGGAAAATTGAATAAAAATTTGAGGTCAGGTGTGAGGGCTGAGTGAAAGAGGAATTACATGGACTATAGGCAGTGATAGCTCATGTGCAGAAGAATCTAGATGATTAGGGATGAAACCAATACATGATGGAGAATTTATAAAACCCATCCCATTTATTTCAATAATAAATTATTCCCATATTAAATTTTTGGACATTCCAAAAGATCCAACTGATGAAGGCAGTTTTATTGTATAGAATGAGGAATCCTATACCACATTTCATGAGTTTCATGACTTGGAAGGAAATTTGGCCTATGAGAATTTTCATGGTATGTATTATAATTCATTATAATACATGTGTAAATAATCCTATCATCATGAAAAAATTTATTATAAATCTTGTAATTCTCTCTTCTCACTTCTCTCTCAAGTTCCATAAGTAGTGGCCTTTTTGGCTCTTGTATTCTAATTCTGCTCCATGTATGGTGAATCCCTACTAGAATGACATTGTATTTTTCCTTTTAAAATTAATAAAATTTTGGTTTTGATTTCTTGAAATTTTTTATAAGTGTGTAAAGTTATGTATGGTGATGAAAATTGATAATATTCTATCCTTTCTTCTCCTTATCCTCTCATGTTTTATACAAGAGTTCTTATTTTAGCAGGTCATATGAAGTGTTGTAAAGTGTATGGGTATATATTTTAAGTGTAAAATGAGACGTAGTGTCTAAAAATAACCTATGTTTGAATTACCTTGGATATCCTTCATGCATCTCACCTCCATATTGAAACACTCATGTTAGAATCTCTTAGGACTTGGAAGTTAGCTTGTATCCCTTTTTTATTAGTGTAGGAAGTATAATGGTCATATGGAAATAATATTTATGTATCACCCCTTTAGAGTAGTTACATTTCATGTAAATTCTATCCCTTTTCCCCAAAAATAATCAACTAGTTTATATGATAAGCATTTCAAGATACATTCAAGGAGCTAACCCTTAAATCTATAGGGTCACTTACACTATAGATACACCCACATACTTCAAAGTGTTCCCATTTTTCCCAAATATATAGGAGGCTTGAAAACCCTCTTATAGGGTGCAAGATTTTGTGATAATAGTTATAGAATGCCTAGTGGGACCAAGGTCCAAGAGAGTGGGAAGATTATTGGTGTGTCTTTCCTCTAATCAGCTTTTAGAAGCAAGCAAGATATCACCAATGGTGACTCTAAATGAAAAATTTTGGTTGTAAGTAGCATAGGTATATCTCATTTATGATTTTGATTATTTTTTAAATCTCATTTAATGTATAATTTTGATATGAAATTATATGGTGAATACCCCTATCATGAACCTCCCTATCAGCCTTATCATCAACCAAATTTTACTCCCCAATAGTCCTATCAAAATGCCTACCAATCCTATGATCCATGGAAGTCATATGGTCCTCCATTTCCCTCTACATATAGACACCATGTTAATGAAAAACTCTATGAAGAAGGATGCCAAGAAACCTATCAATAAATTCCTTCTTATCAACCCCAATATGAGTTTTACTAATCATTTCATGATGCCTATCAACCCCAAGAAGATGTTTCTATGGATTCTAAGTTAAGATATCAAGAGGAAAGAATTAAATTCCTACAAGTTCAAATAAAATAATCTAAATCTAGTCTTGATCCCCATCATTACCCTCTCCCTCCTTCTTTATTTCCATCTTATATCAAGTCTTTGTTTGCATTGATACCATAATTACTAGTTAATGAAGATGATACGAGAACATGGGATGATGAGTTTGATGTGCTTTCTAATCATCTCATGCAATGGTTAAGAATTTTTGTCCAAAGATGGATGAGTACATGAGAGGTGGTTAAATATGAAATTAAATGGGATATCAAAGAACAAATGGACTTGGAAAAGAAGTGCCTTCAATGCTCAAAAGATAGGTTAAGTATGTGGAAGGATAAAGAGCTCAAAAATGAACATGTTGTTGTTTAAGAATTTCAAGAAAGCTATTTTAAAGATGCAAATCTTGCTTATGTAGGTGTGCTTCCTTTTAATAATCCCAAAAAATCACTCCCCCATGAGCTTATTAGTTTAGTTCTCTTTCCTAAATCCATTAGCAATCCCTCTACTACCCCTCACACTCCACCTTCCATTCATAATCCCTAAACCACACCCCATTCTCCATCTCCATCTCATGAGCCTATTCACCAACCCTCCACCCCGCCCTTCCATGAAGAGGAGCCCATTTTGAGGGAAGAAAATGAAGAGGAAAGATCCCAAGCCATATCTACCAAAGAATATGTCATGAGTGACTATGAGGAAGAAATCACCATAGGGACTCAATTTGGTGAACAAACATACAAATCTAATTTCTTGAATGAAGAGAAACATATTGAAGATTCCCTTGTAGTTGTATATGAGGAATGTGGCTAAGACTTGAAAAGTGAGGTATTTGAAAAATAATCCATATCTGATCATGAAGTTTTGGATGACCATCTCAAGCATGAGGTTTAATATTCTTTCAAAGATGAAAGTGAAGATCAAGTCACTCCTCAAAAAGTTATATTCCTAGAAGGATCTCTTGAAACCAATGTGGAAGTTGTTATCCTTGAAGATGACTCAATATCTCAGCCTAATTTTGAACTACCCTTAGATGCATTATAGAATTAAGAACATCATCTTGAGGACCTCATACATTAAGAATAAAAATTTGAAGAGGTAGTCGTTCTAGATAACAAGGAGGACAAAGATGATTGGCAACTACAAATGAAGCTCTTTCAAGAGCTTGAAAATCTTTGCCAAGCTGAGGGTCAAATACATGATAAGGTGAAGAAAGAGTCTTACATGGAGGAAAATGACCAAGATTGGGTAAAATGTGTAGATCTCCTTGATGAGCTTAAAGAACTTATAACTAAGGAGAAACCTGTTCTTATTGATAGCACCATGGAGATAAATAAGGCATGTCTTGTTGAACCACCATTAGAGGTCATAGTTGAGGAGCCATATGAGATATTTGAGGATATTTTGATGCAATAAGAGCAAATTTCCATAGATAACCTGGTTGTACCTACTTTATTTTCATTAAACATCATGCCAATGATGTTATCAAACACTATGAATATGGAAGCATCAATACCAAGTGTCAAAAGGTTACATGCCTCATTCAATCATTAATGTCATGAAAAAATAAAGGTTTCAAACTTCCACTTTGATCTTGGAGGAAGTGTTTATTTTAGGCTAGTTAGTGTTTGAATTAGCTAGTTTGGTTTTTGTGAGTGTGTTCCATAAGTGCTCATGAAGCACAAGTGTGTGTTTGTTTAGTTTCTTATCTTGTGTTTTGTTTCTTGTTAGTTTTTTATTGTTTGGTGTGTTGTCAAAGGAAATTTGTGTGTCAAGATATTTTATAAGTGACTTCAAGTCCCAATGGATAGGATTAGGCAAATGATCTTGGCATAGCAAGCATACCACCATTGGTAAATTACCAAGAATGTTGACCATTTTGACCACAAGTCAAAATGGGTCAAACCCCTATAGTTAAAAAATTGAATAGGGGCCTAGTATAATGTCATAGGGTATGTTATAGTCCATTTGATGTCATTTCATATGTTGTTAGCCTTGGTCATGGTCTAATAGGTCCTTATTTCATTTTGAGTCACTTAGGGGTCATATAGGGGTCATAAATGTAACTGGTATGGTTTTTAGGTGTTCTAGTGTTCCTTATAATGTCCAAAATGACAAATTACCTATCAAGAATGTTAGTCCATATAAAACTTGTAGGTTCCCTAACTGAAAATCAAGAAAATAATTGAAAAGGAGTTTTTTTTCTTGTATGGCCTATAAGAGATAATGACATGTGGGAGAATCTTGTGGGATGTTTTTTTAGCTTCCTCAAACTTGTTTCCATGCTTGAAATGCTTTGGAAGTGTCAAAAAGGGCCAAAACCCATTTTGTTCCTTCATCACCCTTCTAGACATACAGAACCAGACAAGTTCATGTTTAGTATGGCCAGTTGGACAAGGTTTAGATAAAATTCCTTTTGGGATGATAGTACAATTATTAAACATCACTTTCATAATTTAAGTGCAGATAATGGTTTCCTATTGTTTATGAACCATCTCTAACAAGTTGACTGTATTTTTCTACCTACTGTTTCCCATACCCTATAGGTTTTGCTCTTGTTTGGATAGGTCCATACAATCCATAAAATTGAATTTAATATAGAGTACATAGTAATATTTCTCACATGTTTCCCATGCTTGGTTTCATTTTTTAAAGTGTTTTTATAGGACAAGCATCTCAAGTTGTAGGAAGGTATCACCATGTGAAGTCTCAGTCAAGTTTCACTACTTTCAAAATGTTTCTTTCTCTGAAAGGGATTCAAATGATTGTGATATGATGTGATTTATGTATTTAATTTCATGATAAACTCCTTCAAATATTACCTTCCAAGATCAACATCATGAATAACACATAGTCACATATGGGAGCATAGTCAGCTTATGCTTGATTCTAACTACAGTCATGGTGTGTGGGATCTTAAAAACATTCATTGGAGATATATAAAGAGTTTTACGATGTTTAAAATATAATTGAATCATGAAAAATCAACTAATCCCCTCTAAATAGCATATTATAGACTATGGCAGTCAATATCATATGCATACACAGTCAGCTCATAAAATGAGCATCTATAGGTGCTAAAAGGGAGATTGATGACATGTGTCTAAATATTTAAATATATTTTAAATCATAATGAGGTGGAGAAGTTTCATTTGAGGAATTAATATATATTTTGAGTTAGTAAGAGAAACATATATCATATGAACATCCTACATTCTGCCATCTCTATCTTATTTGCTAATATATATGCATCTATAGACTCTCACAGAGACTTGAAGTGGTTTTAAAGATATGTTATAATATGTTTTGAAGTATCCATAAGGTTATAATAAGATGAAAATATATTTAAAAAAAAATATAAGCTCACTTACCATGATTAATACTCATAGTCTCGCTCATTGCCTACATACATGTAAATGCACACCTATAGGTGGCTTGCACAAGGGTCTAAGAATGTGATCTGGAGGTGCATAACATGTCTTGAGATCCACATGAGGGTTTTAGAGGCTAAAGATATCTTGAAAACCATGTTTAAATCAATATGTTGAAAATTAAAGTTAAAAATTCATCTTCAAGATTTGATGACTATGGTTAGAGACATTTTCCCTAAAACATAGAAAATAAGGTCCTCAGTGTTTTTAAAGATGTCATATGGTAATGTCATGTGGAGTTTTGATCACCCAAATTCATATATTGTGTTTCCTACACATAGGATAAGAGATTTAAAAAAGGAGTAATACATAGGATTAGTGGAAGATAGTTTTTGAAGGGCTCCAATATGCACTTTTGTTCATTGAGGTTTGACAATGACATCTATAGAATCTAAACTCTAAATGATCTCACATCCCAAAGTTGAAAATGAGGCATGTATTCATGTTGGGTGACATTTTTGAGTTATTGATCACATTTTTATCCTAAATTTCATAAAATAATGTTTGAATGGAGGGTTGAAGTATTGTGTTTTGAATCCCATCAACACCTATAGTTGTCTCTTGCATGAGATGTTGACATACAGTTGACTATGGATTCATACAAATCCATGGTATGATCTAAAGCATGTAAACATAAAAACATAGGGAAAAATATGAGTTAAAAATTATCCGAATGATTCATATGATCTTAAGGGTATATGCCACAAGTTTCAAGGCTAATCAATGCCTACAAGACCCTAGATAGTCAATTGTAGTTAATTGTGGTGGGTAGAGAGCAAAAGAAGTGGGGTCTTTGATGTTGGCATGGATTAAATGTGAAAAATATGGATTAAAATGACTATATAATAGTATTAGACTCTTAAAAAAGGTATTGTGCATTATTTTCTATGTCTAAATCATGTAAATACACCTACAACTGCCTCTTCCAAATAAACATATACAATCAATACTCCAATCAAGTTGAAAGGCAAAGCATGTGTGAGGAGTTTAGAAAATTATTTGAGGTAAGTAACATGTAAAAACATTAGAATTTATGTTATACACTCTAAAATACTCCCAAAAAATGTAAGTAATGCAAAACATGGGCTCTAACCAAGCAACCTATAGTTAGTATATAGGACCCTACACACAGTCCACTTTCTTATGGATCTATATTGGATCGTGAAGGAGTTAAGGGATATAATGGTTTACTCAAGAGTTTAAAATAATCATAGAAGGTATAAATAACTTGGATAATCCTATCCAATATTCATTTTACCTAGGACATCAAGGTAAGTACCCTCTATTTTATCTCTGACAGAGGGTATTTCCTTAGGATGCAAACCCTACAATTTTGAAAATTGTAGGTGAGAGGATGAAATATGGGTTGGTTTAACCTTGAAAGAAGGTGTGGAGAGATGTGATAAGACAACCATGCACATGGGTCAAAACACAATGGGGTGGTCCAAACAAACAAAAGTGCAGGCAGACCTATTAGGTCTCAATTAGGCCTAAAATCCAATGAAGGGGTCAATTTCATATTTAGTGTTAGTTATAAATTAAAAAGCCTTTGAACATGTTTATAAGGAGGAAAAAGGTATGTATAATCCCTTGGTATACATAAAAGTCCACAATAAATCTATTTTTGGGCTTAAAACCACATCAAACCTATGCAAATTGAAGAACCAAGCTCAATAAGGCAATTTGAAATGCTCACATCTTCTTGGATGAATTTTATAGAGACTAAAGAGTATAGGAAAAGTTGGAGAGGGTCCTGAGCAAACACTTTATGGGATTATTCCTTCAGTTCAATGTCAAAACTCTATGAATAAAGGCTAAGAATGGAAAGAGCTCTAAACCCTCCAAAACCTTGATTCTTGACCTGATTGGAAAAATAAGGAGATGAATAATAATGGAAAATAATGTAATTGGAAGTGGTTAAAGGTTATATATGAATTTACATAGCTCCTCCCTATCAACTTTAGTGTTGCTCTACTTGTACAGATAAGGGCAAATTTGGATTTCTTTGACTATTTTTTATTTTTTATAGGTTCTAGGAAGAATCAAGAGATGAAATAAAATTTGGGAGACATATTATGAGTTGATATAACCTGTAATATCCATTTATTATATCAAAAAATATCTTAAGTGTTTATATATGTGCCTTCACTTCATCTAGTCAAAATTGTCAAAGTGAACAAACTAGTAAGAGTGTGAAAACTTCAAGTGTGAAGAATTTTAAGGAATAAATAAGAATTATAAGGATATGGGGTGTATTAAAATGTGTAATTAACTTCAATTTATGTATTTTCATGGTAAATTAAATCCAACTTTGAGGCCGAGTGTGAGGGTGAGTGAAAGAGGAGTTGTTTGGACTGCTAGTAGTGATAGCTCATGTGCATAAGAATCCAGATGATTAAGGATACAAAAATTACATGGTGGAGAATTTATAGAACCCTTAACATTAATTTCAATCATCATTTTTAACCCTATTCATTTTTGGGATATTTAAAAAGGGCCAAATGATGAAAGTAGTTTTATTGTGCAGAATAAGAAATCTCACACCACATTTCATGAGTTTCATGACTTGGAAGGACATTTGGCCTATGAGACTTTGCATGTTATATCTTATAATTAATTATAATACATGTGTAACTCATCCTCTAAACATGAAAAGTTTTCTTATGACTCTTGGACTTATCTCTTCTCACTTCTCTCTTAAATTATATAAGTAGTGGCCTTTTTGGCTCTTGTATTCTAATTCCAATCCATGTATGGCGAATCCCTACTGGAATGACATTGTATTTTGCCTTTGAAAATTAATTTAAGTTTGGTTTTGAGTTCATTAATAATATTTTAAGTGTGTAAAGTTATTTATGGTGATGCAAAGTGATAATGTTCTATCCTTTCTTCTCCTTATCCTCTCATGTTTATATAATAGTTCATATTCTAGCAGCTCATATGAAGTGTTGTAAAGTATATGGGTCTATATTTTAAGTGTAAAATGAGCCTTAGTGTATGAAACTAACCTATGGTTCAATTATTTTTGATAACCTTCATGCATCTCACCTCCATATTGAAATATTCATGTTAAAATCTCTTAGGACTTGGAAGTTAATTTATATACCTTATTTCTTAGTGCATGAAGTATAATGGTCATATGGATATAATATTGGTGTATCACCCATTTATATTAGTTTCATTTCATGAAACTTCTATCCCTTTTCCCCATAATCAATGAACTATTTTAGGTGATAAGCATTTAAAGATACATTTAAGGAGATAACCCTTAAATCTAGAGGCTCAATTCCACTATAGGTATACCCACATACCTAGAGGTTTTCCCATGTTGCCCAGATATGGAAGAGGATTGAAAAACCTCTTCTAGGGTGAAATATTTGGTGACAATAGTTCCTTATATAGGCTTAAAATATACAAGTCCCAAAATTCTCATGCATGTGGAATTGTTATCCCATTAAGGACCTTTGTTAAACCTAAGTAAGTTTGACTAGACCATGCAGAAAAAACCCAATGGGACAAAAGTATAAACCAAAAAATCCCTTAAGCATAGATTAGGTGGGTATAAGAATTGGGTCCAAACATAAAGACTTAATGAGGTACCCAAGTACATAGAGATGATCCCCCATAGAAGGAATAAGGAGGATCTACTTGAACCCCAAGAAGAGCACGTAAATGAAGATACTAACTCTTAGTGAAAGGTTTGGTGAATATATTAGCAATTATCTCCATTTTATGGGTGTAGTGGAGATCAATTATTTGCTCATGGATGTGCTCCTAAATTAAATTCATATGAATCTTGATATGTTTGGTCCATTGATGGTTGACCATATTCTTGCAGATCTCGATTGTGATTTGATTGTCATAGAAGATGACTATTGGTCGTCAAAAATAGATGCCAAACTCAGTTAGAATCTCATAAATCCAAATAACCTCAGTGGAAGAATTAACAAATCCTTTATATTCTACCTCTACAAAATATAAATCAATATCATTTTAATTCTTACTTGACCAACTAATCAGACCTAAACTGAGGGAGGAACTATAGTCAGAAGTAAACTTGCAATTTTGAATGCCACCAGCCTAATCTGAATATATATAACCAATCAAGTTGATTTTAATGTCCACTTCATAGTGAATCCCTAAACCATGAGTACCCTAAATGTATTGGAAGATCCACTTAGTATTGATAAGTGTTGTCATTGATGCCAAAGTGGATGTCATTGATGTCAAGGTGCATTTGGTGAAGTTTCATGGTGAGTTGTCTTTGAGGCATGAGCTTGTGTGGTTGATGTGACAAGGAAGACATATGACAAGAGATAATTTAAAGGAAAATGAGAATTTGAAGGCAAACTAATGTCTCTTCTATTGGTTGATGTCAAGGTTGATGTTAAGGTTTAGGTTAATTTGAATTTTTCAATGGTGTCATAAGGAGGTATGATGGTCAAGTGAGCATTAAAGCATGGTCACGAGGCTTTAGGTCTGCATGAGTTCATGAGAGAATGTTGATCAGAAAGAGACTATTTAATTAGTGTGAGAGTGTTTTATGAATATTATTCTTGGTATTATTGTTTGATATAATTGAGGTAAGCATATTTGATTACTAGTTCTTGACTATAAGGTGTCTTGAAGAAGCCTAGTCAAAACAAGCATAATCATATCATGAGCACATGCATGGTGAGCATGAAGATGTATGTGCAAAGGTATGAAATTTTTTTAGGAGCATGTAAGGAATGTGATAGATATTTAGAGGCATCAAGGAGAGTTTCAAGGTGAGCCTACATGGGTAAGATCTTCAGTCCAAGTTTGTAACTAAAACAATTCTAGACTTTGCCTAACCTAATGAGGTATCATGAGTTGTTTTCAAGGCATATGAAGGATGTATGGATGTGTTTAAGATTTAGAGAGGTTGTATGTAATAATATTTATATGTTGAGCATGAAATTTAGGTGTTGATATCATGTAAGAATGCATTAAGGATAGTTCAAAGCTTAGTGAGGTATGAAGACTACAGTGTAGAGAGAGAGTGTGTAAGCCTAATGGGGTATTAGGATCAGTTTCCAAGGTAAGTGTGAGTAGGTATGCATTTAAAAAAAAAAATTCAAGTTATATTAATATTATTAATGTAGTTTTTGTATACATTTAATTCCTAACACCATTTGTGTTGAAATTGTTAATCTTACTCGAATTGCACTCAAATGCACATTTTAGGTCAAAATCCATAAAAATATGCTAAATGGTTCGAACTTGTCATTTAAAAGTGCCAATTTAGGTCAAATTATCCATAAATGGGCAAATTCAATTTATGGGATAGCTAACTTTGGTCAATTCATTTCTATTTAAAATGATTATTTCACCTTTTATGCTCTAGATCACTTTTTTCTCCTAAATTTGTTGGTACATGCCACGTACCTTTGTTATTTTGTGTTGGAAACATCATAAATGGAAATACAGTTATGGTGCATATAATGTCACCTTATAATTCTTCCTTAGTCAAATTATAACTTAGTAATATGACTTTCTGACCATTTTGATTGATTGAGGGCCAATTTTCAAATAATTGCACAAATGTTGATTAACCTTGTTTAAGGCTAATTAATCCAAATCAAGAGCTTAAGTGGATTTTCTGTGAGAGTTGTTGAATATTTGTTTTTGAAAATTTATTCCTATTATCTACATCATCATGTGACCTCATTTCTTGGGAAGACATCCCTAGGCCATAAATGTCACAAATATCAAGATTATGGGTCACCCATGCCTAGTTAATGCCTCCCATACCTCTTCAATGCCCCTTCTTCCAAGGTCATGATGAATATAATTATATATTTAACTCTAAATATTAGGATTATCCATGGCCACACATCTCAATCTTGAGATGGACAGTCATGGTTGATCCTAACCAATCTCAAAAATCTATAAATAGAGAGGCCATGAACATGAATTTTAAGCTTGAATATTGCAAAGTCATAATGCTAAATTATTTCCAAAAGGATTTACATTTGATCATAGATTTTGTTTTCAAGCTTCATTGATAGGCTAGTTTAGTGATTTGGAATCAAGAGCCTAGGTTTTATGGAGTGTTCTTGAGGCATTGGAGGAGCTTACCACTATTGTTGACAAAGACAAGGATGCTAAATCAAGGGAGAACATGTTTTTGAGTCACATGGGTATGGTGAATCCATTTAGGAAGGTAATATGGTGTTGCTTTCTTTCATTTGTTTCTTGTTATCCTTTGTAATTCCCATAGGAATAGATAAGCTTGGTTAATTAATTCTTTATGCATATTTCATTATTTATGGACTAATGCTTGACTAACTTACTTTGTAATCCTCTCTACATCTTGGCATGCCTAGTGGGACAAAACGTATCTCAAACCTAAAGAAGTTCACTTTGAAACTCTGAAATATCAATTTGGACCCTTAAAACTCATGCAAATTGATTTTCTAACCTTTTTTTACCATTTTTATTTGCCACAATTTTACACAATAACAGACATCGGCAAGTGATACCAACATCAATTGCCTAGCTTAACCAACGTTGGTTAGCAAAATTGACATCGATTAGGTCCCGATTATCCAAAGTAACCATCATCGGTTGTAATAACCAATGTCGGTCATTGTTTTTTTTCCAAAAACACAGACTTGAAAGTTATTTTTCCAAATTCCATTGTTTTCAGCTAAAAAAAGATTCAAAGCTAAAGGACATACTGACATTTTTGCTGTAGGAACAAGATTTTGATTTGATAAAATCATGTTTAAATCACCTCTTGTTTGCTTAAAAATCAATTAGGAACTTTATTTTGGTGTTTAACAAAGAATTTAGATGTTTTGGTGAATGTTTTCAAAGTCTGCAACTAAGACCAAGGGGTCAAATGAACACCACCAAATATTTTATTTGGGTTTAAAATTGAACACACTTATCAATTCTTGTTTGCAATAGTTGTTTAATTAGATTTTGTTTGGAAAAAAGAGGAATTTTGTGTGTATGCTCTTCTATTTGTCCCCTTTAGGGAACCCTTGGAATCAAAAGTGCCATTCCTATTACAAATAGCCTAGTCCAAGGCTTAGAAAGAATGTCGCCTAAAGCACTCCCCAAACACTCACCAAAGTTTGGGTGATCTTGAAAATGACCCTAAAGTCTTTATATTTTATGCTTTCTTTATTTTCATGCAAACTTGGCTTGTGAGGGGGACGTCATTACCTCTCATGAGTTATTTAGGGAAGCTTTGACTTAGGGTTTCACCTCTCAGCATTGACTTCATTTGACTCCTTTGGAGTTGAACATAGGACGTATCTATATTTGGACATCACGCTACACTGAAAAAACAATAGGATGTAGTGGTTGTAAAAAGGACTAGACCTTTTTACAACTAGCCAGTGCCACGATCACCTAATTTTTGTGCTTGTCTTTTACATCATTTAAATTAAAAGTCATTGTGCAATTGATTCCCCTGGAATGATTGAAACCTTGCTAGTTTAGTAGACCCCACTTTGCCATACCTTGTCAGCTTAGACTTAAGACATTTGTTTTTTTTCATTAGCTTACTTGGTCTTGATTTGTGTCTAAAACTACTTGTTAACTTAATGAACTTAACCAAAACACATTGTCCTCAATTTTATTGAGCAAGGGAGGAGGTACACTGTCCAAATGGAAAATGCATCTTTTCCTTGTTCAAATTGTTATTAAAAGCTTTATGTCATGTCATCTACTTTGGCATAGTTATGTTTCCCAATTGAGTCTAGATATTTTACCCAATGTGTTTGAATCCTTCATTTATAATCCACATTTGAAATTGAACCATGCTATGTTTTAAGGGTTGGTATGTCAAAGTGGGTTCACCATTTGTGCACTAAGATTATTTTAACTTAGGTTTAATTTTCCATTTGGATTGAAGGTCATTTACTAAGACTCAAAATCACATTATCATCTTGGTGGACTCAAGTCATATTGTGTATCGCTCACACTTTGAGTCTTATAACATATTTTATCCTACTAGAATCATGTGGCCACGTTGTGTTGCCTATTTGGTCCTAGCTTTATGCTTAGTGATTCACGTATGTTTTTACATCTTGAGTTGCTTAGTTCATTTTTTCTTCTTTGTAATCCAAAGATCTTTCCTCTAAACTTCTAGGGTTAACTTATCAAAGTTGAAACTAGCTTTTGCAGTGTGGGTGTATCACAAAGATCTAGGCTTTGGTGTACTAGTTTTCACCTTGGGTCTTCACTCTCTTCTGATCTATATGATTTCAACTTTACCAAAGGTTGAGTAAACTCGTGAACCAAATATTATAAATTATGCATGGTTTCAAACCACCCTCCCTTATAGTCTCATTGGTACCTTGGTTATTTGTTTAAAAGAGAGCTGAAGCATATTTTGATTGGTTGCTAAACATTGGTCCAAAGTTAGTCAATACAAAGGGCAACTCTTTTTTTAAGACATGAATCAAAGGTTCACTCGTAGTGGGGCCTCTTATGGCCTTAGTTATGAAGATGGGAAATTTTATTATGGTCAAGATAACCCCATTGTTTTTTATGACATCCCTATAATAGTAGGATTCGAAGATGATTACAATGAATATCAACCCCAAGAATATCAAGATGAAGCCCTTAGATTGATAGAATTAGGTGCTAGACTACCTTCTAACTTTCCTACAAAATAATTGCATACCTTAGTTAGAGAAGGATAACATGAAGGCAAGAGCAAGCTTTTACACAAATAGATATACCTTCTTCCTCTAATAAAGGAAAGGAAATACAAACAGAGTCAAAACCCACAAATCTAGATCTTCTAGCTAAGATCAAGATAATAAGTCAATGACATGCAGATCAACTTATCACAGATTTAACTGACTCCTTAGTTGCCACTTTAATTCACAATAATTATTTGAAATAACATGGAGATATGGTTGAACGTATGCAATAAGTATTGGATGAGAACATTGCCATAGTAGATCAAGGTAATCTAAATGAATAGCTAAAGTCATAAGAGACCTTACAAAATGTTCCATTTGACATGGAACATACATTTTTCAATCATCAAGAACCTCTTATTACTTTACAAATTCAAAAACCAAAGCATTCAGTTTGAATTGAGGAAATCCCTCAAGACAATTTGGATAGTTCTTTTCAACCAACCCCAAAAATTGCTAAATAAACATTGAAATTTACAAAATCAACAAAATATGAAATAGCCAAATTCAGGGAATGTTTTACAATCTAAGAATCAATGGCCTATGTTCTCAACTAAAGGAGTGAATCGGAACCAAATCATGGATCGAATGATATACACTCTTTATAGATCTACACAAAACTAGGGGCACATTCCACCCCAACAATAACAAAACTAGGGGCACATTCTACCCCAACAACAACAAAACCAATAACACATGCCACCCCAATAGCAACAAAATTAGGGGCACATTCTACCCCAACAACAACACAACTAGGGGCACATTCCACCCCAATAGCATCTTATCTAAACCACAAATGCACCAAACATGCAAGAATGGAATTCTATGAAGAAAATTGTCCAAAGATTAAAGACGAATAATAGAGTTAAAAAGTATAAATTCAATGAGATATGCCCATATCCATTTGACTTATCTATTCTCCAAAACCCCTTTCCACATAATTTTGAGGCACCCAAGTTTGACAAGTACAAAGGGAAAGGAGATCCACATGAACACATACAAGAATTCTTCATCTTATGTCAAGAGGTGGATTATCGTAGCGAGTACTTACTATGACAATTTCCATGAAGTTTATCAAGACAAGCTCTTAATTGGATACTTAAACTACCAAAGGGATCAGTTATAGATTGAAATGACTTATTAGAAAAGTTCATTAACTGTTTCTCATATAACATAGAACATGAATTTACTATTGTTGACTTATGCAAAGCCATGCAGTGTGATGGTGAAGGTTTTGCTACATATTTGCAAAGGTGGAGAGCATTGGCAAGCTGCTTTCAACATAATTTACCAGATAAATAGTTGGCTAATATATTTACACAAAATTTACATCTTTTATTTTCACATAATCTATTTTTATCTTGTGCTAACTCATTTGAATAAATTATTAACAAAGGAGTGCAGATTGAGAAGGCTCTTATTGCTAGAGGCCTTGTTAAGATTTTTGTGCAAGGTCAAGAATCTAATAAAACTAAATCATTGGCTCAAATACTTATGTAGGATAAGCCTAAGGGATTTAGAAAAAATAAGAACATGGTGGGAAATGGGGTGATAGAAACAAGACATGTACAAATGGTACAGGCTATGCCTCCTTCAAATGTACAATTAACTCCCCAAAATTCACTACCTACTTTGTAGAGACAACCTCCATGAAGGACATTCCATAACAATTTTAGAGTCTTTTGCAAGTTAGGAGAATTGGTTGAAATAGTGTTACAAAAGCTTATTGTAGCTAATTTAATTATATGGCCAGTATCAAGGCCATTTCCTCAAGATCAGCCAAAACTAGACTGATACAAAGAGAATGAATGGTTTAACTTTCATCATGTTTCTAGTCATGGTGCATATCATTGCATTCAATTGTGACATATTATTAAGGACTTTATTAAAAATGGTGAGCTGGAAATTAAGTTAGCCCCTAATCAGGACACAAATTAGGATATGGAAATCTACAAAGATCCCTTTCCTCAACATGATCCACTACCACCAAGAAACAATCAAAATGGTCACAATCAAGGACAGAGGTAGAATCAAAACCAACAATAAGGTCATAATCATAATGAGAATAATCAAGATCATAATTCCCAAACTAATAATGTGGCTTATAAAAATGTACCTTATGACTATAATAATATTGTGGGACACATTTTTGCAACCCACATTGCCATTGTTACTATAAAACTACATGGCCAATCTCGTGTTCCTCTCAACATGGGACCCATCATTATAGGGTCAGCACCCTCTCTCTCTAGTAATACCATGATGAGTTTTCATCATCATGTTGCTACTCTATTTGCATAGGTTACTAATCCTAAATAACAATATCATTCTTCTAATTATAAAGGCTCCTTGCAGACCCAAAATTATAGAAATATAGTTAGTCACCCATGAGTCACCATCCAATGCCCTTTGCCTTGCTCTTATAATTATAATGACTCCTTATCACCGCTAGGTTGTGTAGTTACAACTAGACGCCCTTGAGTTACCATCCAAGACCCTTTGCCCACTTCTTTACATAAACCCAATGAGAACATTATGCCAATGGTCCCAAAGCCAAATACTATCCCAAAAAAGACTAAACTAGTTCAATCCATAGTTCAAAGACCTTATAGTCTAACAGATCAATTAGATAAAACCCCTACACAAATTTCTATATTAGAACTCTTGCAGACATCTGATGTCCATAGAACCATCTTCAACAAACTTTTACAAGAGTCTATTTTGCCTAATGATATAAACCTTGATTAGTTCCAGAACCTAGTTGGACATTTATCTTCATTTCAACAAATTACATTTGATCAAAAGGACATGTCCACCCTTGACCCAAACCACAATAACCCACTATACATTGAGATAATCATTACAAATCATATGATCAAGTGGGTTCTTATAGATAATGGTTCAGGGATGAACATCATATCTCTTAAATTAGTATGATGATTGGGTTACATGGATAGATATATTTAGCTAAAAACTATTATAATCAAGGCTTATGACAACACTGAGAGGGAGTCATCCAGTACAATTTGGTTGCCAATCATGGTTGGGTCTATTTCTCATCACACATTATTCTATATTGTGGATATTGAGCTTCCTTATAACATACTTCTTGGTCATCCTTGGATCCATGCAGTACAGGCAGTTCCATCTACTCTTCACCAATGTCTTAAGTTTCCCCATGATGGGATCGAGGTTACCATTCCCATTGATCAGTGCCCCTACTAGTACTACAAGCATTTTGAAGCAGACTTTCATAATTATAACTATTTCCCAGGTTTGAAATTCATTACAAAGAAGAACAAAGCCATTATTTCTCATCCATCTCCATCTAATTATATAAACCCTAGTGATCTAGCTTCCACTTTCGTTGATCTGTTTCCTGTAGCTTTGGCCAAAAAGGTTATTATTAAAGATGCAGGCATTTCTATGTACCATCTGAAGGATGTCCTCCATATTAAAAAATTACCAAAATCCCCTAAAACATTTGGTAAGACTAAAAATTCTCATTCTCCTAATAGACTCGATTAGATTTGGCAACCAAAGAAGAAGCAACCAAAACCTATTGTGGTTTTTGTACCTATAGTTACACCAAAGAAAGATTGAGAGGCTTTTACCGAGGGAGATTGGTTATATTTTGAAGTCCTATTAGATTGTTTTCAAAATCCAAAGTATCCTATCCCTAACAAGATAATGGATCATCTTGACTATATAGGGAAAGGCCTTGGCTCACAGGTGTAAGGAAGTTTAGAACTTTATCAGCTAGAGTTATCAATTGGAATCATGGTCTCATATTTAAACCACCAAAGGATGACCTCATGACATTTGATAGTGACTCTTCTAAAGTGAATAGTAATGAGACTCCTAGTAGTGACACAACATCCCATTATAGCCTTTTTGATGAGCTTGTTGACTCAGACTTGTTTGATTCAAATTCTATATTGACCATAATGCCTATTGGAGCTTTCTATCCTGAATCAAAAAATCATCTTAGTGGTGCTTCCCTTCCTAAAGTAGGATAGTATATATTTACCATTGGTTCTTCCCATCCTGAAGCAAACCCTTACTGTAACTTATGCCTTTGCCATCCTGAACTCATATATTGGGATCAACAAAATTCAATCATATGCCTTGATGAGTTTCAAAATGAAGAATTAATTACAGAATACATGGGTCTATGAGATGCATTCCCCATTGGGGATCTTAATTAGGGTTTTGATTTTTCATTGAATTCTTCTACCTACTTTGGAGAGTAGGCAAACTTTTTTGGTCATAATAAAGAATAAACATCAAGATCTGTAGGTGAAAACCTCTTTGAGGCACTTGTCGATCAAGGAAAAAGTAAAGAAAAAGATAAGCCTTTGAGTGAAAACCTGTTTCAAGTACTCCTAGGTGGGAAAGTTTGCTCAACTCCTCAGGATATAGAAATTCCATCTATCCCAAGATCCATAGCTAGTACAAGCATCTCTTCAGAACAACATCAAATATTTGAGTGTCTTGATCTTGAGTTTCCAAAGGTTTTTGCCAATTGGCCTTTACCTGAGAAGGTAGATTCTAATTCTTCATATTATTTGGATCTTTGGGAGGAACAACAAGAAGATATAGTAGAAGAAGAAGATCATGACCATACATTGCCTACAATTCTAGAGGATGAATCCACACTCCTTATGAAGAGCACAACAAAAGTGAAATTGGGAACCTATGAGGATCCCAAAATTATTTATCTTGGAGCTTCCCTTACTGAAGTAGAATGTGAACATATTATATCCATTCTTAAGGATTATATAGACATATTTGCATGGGCATACTCTAACATGTCAATCTTGGACCCAGATTTGGTGATGCATCATCTTGTTGTTCACCCTGATGCTAAACCAGTCAAGCGAAAGTTGAGAAAGATGCATCCATGCATCACCCTTTTGGTTAAGGCTGAGTTAGAAAAGTTGTTAGGAGCTAATTTTATTAGACAAATAGACTACTCTAAATAGATTTTTAACGTATTACCTATGAGTAAAAAGACCCCAGGCATACGTGTTTGTACTAACTTTCATGATATCAATAAAGCATGCCCCAAAGATGATTTTCCTCTACCCAACATTAGCATGATTATCGACTCAACTATTAGGTATGAGATGCTATCCTTAATGGATGGATTTTTTGGTTATAATTAGATCAAGATAGCCCCTAAATATTAGCATAAGACTGCATTCACCACTCCATAGGGGACATTCTATTACCAACTCATGCCATTTGGCTTGAATAATGTTGGAGCTACATATCAGTGTGTAATGACTATCATTTTCCATGACATGACGCATGACATTTTCAAGGACTATGTTGATGATATACTATCAAAATCAAGAACAAGAGTAGGACACCTTGACATTCTATGAAGAATATTTGAGAGGCTTTATACATATAAAGTCTGCTTGAATCCTAAGAAATGTGTCTTTGGAGTCACATCAAGAAAATTGATAGGGTTCATTGTATCACAATGAGGGATTGAATTTGACCCTACAAAGGTTAACGCTATTATGGAAATGCCTCCACCAAACAATCTTAAATAGTTGTGAGGTCTACAAGGCAAGATCGAGTCTATACACATGTTCATTTCTCAATTGGTAGATAAGTGCCACCCATTTACCCACCTCTTAAGGAAAGGGGTAACATTTCAATGGGATGAAGATTGTTAGATAGCATTTGCAAAGCTTAAAACATACTTAGCCAATCCACCAATTTTATGACCTCTGACACAAGGAAAGCCACTACTTCTTTATATATCAGCCATAAAACATGCACTAGGGGCACTTTTGGTGAAACATGATGATCATGGTAAGGAACACGTGGTTTATTATTTAATCCACACATTGGTAGCTTATGAACATAATTATATGCCTATTGAGAAGGCATGTTTAGCTATGGTGTTCACCACTAAAAAATTATGACATTATATGCTAAATAACAAAACTATTGTTATCACCAAGGTAGATCCTCTCAAGTTCTTTTTATCTAAAGCAACTCTTCAAGGATGCATGGCTAAATGGATTATGATTCTCAGTGAGTTTGATATTGAGTACTAGAATCACAAGGTAATTAAAGGACAAGTTCTTACTAACCAACTTTCAGAAGATCCTATTACGGCCACTCAACCCCTCAACTTTGACCTTCTAGATGATTTTATCATGATGATAAAACAAGCATCACAAGAACCTAAATAGTGGACACTCTATTTTTATGGTTCCTTCACATCCTGAGGGTCTAAAGCTAGCATATTTTTTATCATACCATAATGGGATTTGATCCCCAAAGCATTCCATATACAATTTCAATGTATAAACAATATGGCCAAAGATGAGGCATTGGTTGCAGGGATCCATCTTACCACACAGTGGGATATTCAAATCTTAAAGGACTATGGAGATTCATAGCTAATCATAAATTAGATAATTGATCAGTATCAAACAAGAGATGATAAGCTTGTTCCTTACAAGTAAATTGTTGATAACCTTAAAACACATTTCAAATCTCTGTAATTTGAGCAAGTTTTATGACTCAATAATAGATATACCAATGCCATGGCAACAATTGGTTCCATGATTTAAATGCATGATAGTGCTAAAGATTATCAATTCTTGATTGAAAATATTCTTCAACATGCACATATTCTATCATATTCAGAGAGGATATCCACCATTGTGGATCCTAATCCCTCACCTAAGTTACCATGGTACCAAGACTTTTATAACTATTTCCATAGCCATGTATTTCCTGCCAACCTTTCCAACAACCAACAAAAAGTATTCCTTCATCACTTAATACATTATATCCTCTTTGGAAACATGCTTTATCATAAAGTCTATGATGGAATGCTTATTTGTTTTTTATCTTTGGGAGAATCCAAGCTGGTACTAAAGGAGGTTCATGAAGGAATGTGTGGGGCCCATACCAATGGTGTAGTCCTAGCAAAGAAACTTCTTAGAATAGGCTATTATTGACCCAAAATGGAGACAAATGCTTGTAATTATGTAAATAAGTGTGTTCCTTGTTAGCAATATGGTAAATTGATACATGCACCTTCCTTACCATTGCAGTTGATTACAATACCATGGCCATTCTCAACATGGGGTATCGATCTCATTGACAAAATTAACCCAACATCTTCAGATGGACAAAAGCACATTTTGATTGTGATCGAATACTTTACCAAGTAGATTGAGGCCATTCCTCTCACTTATGTTATTGGGAAATAAATAGACAAATTCATTCATTACCATATCATCTGTCGATATGGCATCCCAACCCGTATTATATCTGATAATGGTATATCCTTTATAAACCAAAATGTGAAATCTCTTTGTACAAAATTCAAAATCAAGCACAAAAAATCCACTCCACATAACTCGTAAGGTAATGGACAAGCTGAGGCATCAAATAAAACCATTCTAGCCATCTTTAAAAATATTGTCAATGATGTTGGCCATAATTGGCACTTGTAACTCTTTCCTGTCCGCTGGGCTTATATAACCAATCATCTTACCCCAATCAGAGCTACTCCATACTCCTTTTTTTTGGCACTAAATCCATCATACCAGTCAAGATTGAGATCCCATCATTAAGAATATCACTGGAACACATTAAAGATGATGAAGACTATAGAGCCTCATGACTGCAAGAACTAGAACTTCTTGATGGTAAGTATTTGGTTGCCTTAGAAAACTTTCAAGCCTATTAGAATAGATTGTGAAGAAGCTATACCAAATGCATTATCCCTCAAGAATTTGAGATTGGTGACTTAGTTTTGAAAGAGAACCAAAAGAACATGAATGTTGAACCTAAAAAGAAAGGCAAGTTTCAGCCTAATTGGTTAGGACCATATATTTGTCATAGTGAACTATGGATCAGGATCATACTGACTAGCTAAACCTAATGGTGAAGAAATTTTAGAGCCCATGGACATCATACACATTAAGAGGTTCTTTGCATGAATAGATTTGAACCATTATCTATAAGACCCCTGACTTGGGGGCAACTTGTGTTGTCATAATTTTATCCCACCCTTTTATCTTACCTTGAACACATTTTATACTACCTTGGTCCACTTTTCATGATTCCTAACAATAAAGGCTTTGAACCCTTGGCACTTTGAACACATTCTTCATCCCATTCTAGATTACCCTCTTTGAGAAGAATATTCCTTATTTTGTCTAGGACATGTTATAATCTTGAACACTTTTTGTCTCTTGACCAATTATGATCTCGATTATGTCTCATGAACATTATGAACATATTCAACAATAGTTATACAAAGCAGTTCGGCCAGGATAGTCTTGTGCAACTTTAGATAGGTGAATAGCCGCATCTTCTAAGTATAAGTATTTACTACTCTTTCTTATTTTATCGAGTACCTCGAACTCATTGATTTGCAAGCATGGGTTGTTGCAAATAGCTTAGCTATTTTATTGGAACCTCTACTCTCTGGACGTGCATCTTCTTAACTAGATGGTCCCACCTTGTGCATATTTTATCCCAAAAACACAAAAAACATAAAAATACTTTGAAAATACCAAAAACATTAGAACATGATCCAAAAAAGAACAAAAACATTGTCTCACACTTCTATACATTTGTACATTCCCGTTCTATCATCCCATGCTCTCACCATTTTGTGAGAAACTATTAAGTTTGAATGCTCTCACCATTTCATGAGCAACTATTAAATTTTATACACTCTTTCCATTTTGCAAGCACGTAAACACTAGTTCATTTCATCTTCTCCCATGCTCTTTCCATTTTTTAAGATCATTCTTTTTCATCTCATCGACTTCTTGTTTGCTAGACCATTCTTGTTTGTTTGTCATATCTTCCATTTCTTCTATAAATCATGATAGTTTGATTATCATTTTTGATTCTATCCCATTTCTTGGGAGAACTACATTTGGTCTAAAGTTCATGTTGGAACATGCATCCATAGAACTATACAGGCAACATCCACTTGTCTTATACACCTGGAGTCAACTCAGCCAACCCCTTCCTTTCCTTCTCTTCCTCCATTTCTTCCATCATTGTTCCTCTTTAATTAGGGGACAATTGTCATGTCATTTTTATTTTTTATGATGTGGTGGAAAGTAACACCTTTACCTCACATGAATGAACATTTGTATTTAAACCACACTAACTTGGTTTTTGTTTGTGTGTGTTTATTTGAATTTTCTTGGTGTTTTGTTGTGCTTTCGTACCTCTCCTTTTATTTCTTATCATTTTCTCTTTTTTACTTTTTGTCTCATCTTGGTTTTATGTTTCATTGATTATTTTTTGCTTATCTCTTTTGTATTTTTGAACATCTTGATGATTCACATGGATCTTGATTGTTTATATCTTGATCCTATGTTATTGCATTGTTCTTGGACCATTTTGTTTATTTGATTATTGTTGGTGTCTTATTTTTTTATTTGATTTTGCTTTTCTCTTTTGTGTTCAAAAATGCCTTGATGGCCCACATGGATCCTGATTATTCATATCTTGGTCTCATGTCATTAAGATGTTTTTGCCTTTTGTTTTTAAACATTTTTGTTCCTACATAAGTCTTGATAGACCATATCTTGATTTCAAGTTAGGTTCATTTATGTTTATCTTTTTATTTGTTTTTAATTTTTTATTTAAATGTAAATCGTTGTAACTCTGGTTTTGGTTATTATTTTACCATCATCCTTAGTTATAGATATTCAAATTTGAACTGGCTCAACACAATTAGAATCTTATGTCATTCTAAGTTATTCATACTTATGATGCCTAATTTCTTTTGCTATAGCAAGCACTTTGTGCTTAGGTCTCAACATCTTAACACCAACATCAGATCTTATGAATGATTCTCAAGAACACTTTACAAAATCTAGGCTCATGATATGGAATTAGGCTTCTAGGTAGCATGCATTTCTAGCTTCTTTGTCTATGCTTAGACGTGCATCTCTTTGCATACATTGTGATTCTAATCAATTCTTGGTCATTTTTCATCATTCCTCATTCCATTCTCTCCCAAGCTTGGGTGAACTACATTAGCCTAAAGTTCATGTTGGAACATGAGTCCATGGAACTATGTATGTAGTGCTCAATTTTTATTAAGGTCAGCTCAGCTATCTCCATTCTTATTTTTATCTCTCATCACTTTGTGCATTCTCATATGCTTGGTTTTATATGGCTTTCTAAGCCATTACACCATCGCATGCACATTTACACCTACTCATTTTAACCTATCTTTTTAGTTATATCTTTGATTTATTTTGCTTGCCAATTGCCCATGCTGGGGCCCAACATCTAAACCATGCCTAAATCAAATCAGCTCTATAGGGGAAAAATCATTCTTTATTCTTAATCAGTGATCAAAATTTGCCCTACTAGGAAAAACTATTTTATCATGATCACATATGCTCTGCTAGGGCACTTATTATTATATTCTCTTTAGAGACCCCATTATAGTGGTGCTTCCCTTCCTGAAGTAGAATGTTCTCCCTTTTCCTCTAATTCCAATCTCTCCACATTAAAGCCCATGATGGAAATATTTAGTGTACAACTTGTCTTGGGATTGATCAATGTTGTAAGCACGTAACCTTTATTCTCAGATTGGGTACATTTACAGTGTGTCCCTTAAATTTATGGGTTGTATATTTCCCATTCCCCCCATCTCTAGGGCCTATTATACCTTCCATTATATTTTGATCATTGATGGCAATCACATGTGCAACCATTAACTCATCTGAATGTGATCTATTCCATGGGTTAAACTCTCACTTTCTCTCTCTTTTCAAGAGTTCATCCTTCTCTTTCATCCTAGTATGTCATCTCGAGGGGGCATCATGGGTCTATTCTAATTTCTTCTTGACAACTCTTTTCTTTAAAAAGATGTTGCTTTGGTTGAATGTCTTGTTATGCCTTCTCAAACAAGGGGAAAATGTAGACATCCAATTCCTAATACTATTTGTGTTGAAATTGTTAATCTTACTTGAATTTTAGGTTAAAATCCATAAAAATGTTCTAAATGGTTCAAACTTGTCATTTACAAGTGCCAATTTAGGTCAAAGCATCCCTAAATAGGGCAATGCAATTTATGGGCTAGCTAACTTTGGTCAATTCATTTCGAGTCAAAGTGATAATTTAGCCTTTTGTGCTTTGGACCACTCTTTTCTCCTAAATTCATTGATATATGCCATGTACCTTTGTTATTTTGTGTTGGAAACATCCTAAATGGAAATACGGTTCTGGTACATCTAACATCACCTTTTAATTCTTTATGAGTCAAATTATAACTTAGTAATATGACTTTCTGGCCATTTTGATTAATTGAGGGCTAATTTTAAAATAATTGCACAAATATTGATCAACCTTGTTTAAGGATAATTAATCCAAATCAAGAGCTTAAGTGGATTTTCCATGAGAGTTGTTGAATATTTCTTTTTAAAATTTGATTCTTATTATATGCATCATCAAGTGCCCTCATTTCTTAGGAAGACATCCCTAGGCCATAAATGCCACAAATATCAAGATTATGGGTCACCCATGCCTAGTTAATGCGTCCCATACCTCTTCAATGCCCCTTATTATAAGGTCATGATAAAGATAATTATAGATTTAATTCTAAATATTAGGATTATCCATGGCCACACATCTTAATATTGAGATGGACGGTCATTGTTGATCCTGAACAATCTCAAAAATCTATATATAGAGAGGCCATGGACATGAATTTTAAGCTTGAATATTGAAAAGTTATAATGCTAAATTGTTTCCACAAGGCTTTACATTTGATCATAGATTTTGTTTGCAAGCTTCATTGATAGGCTAGTTTAGTGATTTAGAATCAAGAGCCTAGGTTCTATGGAGTGTTCTTGAGGCATTGGATGAGCTTACCACCATTTTTGAAAAAGACAAGGATCCTTGATCAAGGGAGAACATGTTTTTGAGCCACATGGGTATGGTGAATCCATTTGGGAAGGTAATATGGTGTTGCTTTCTTTCATTTGTTTCTTGTTATCCTTTGTAATTCCCATAGGAATAGATAATCTTGGTTAATTAATTCTTTATGCATATTTCATTATTTATGGACTAATGCTTGACTAACTTACTTTGTAATCCTCTCTACATTTTGAGGTCAAGTTTTTCAAGAAAAGGCATGAAAAGGTGCTTTAAGGTCTCTCAAGTGCACAAAATGAAGGGTTCTCAACTTGAGAATGATTTTATTATGTTTTTTATCTTTTCAAAAATCTAAAAAGGAACTTAATATATTAATGGTATATTATTAAGGGTCATATCTCAAAATTATAGGCATTATTTTTTGGATTGAGGGGCCATGATTTATGAACAATCGTTAATAGTGAAAGTGTGTTTAAACCCTCTTAGAACCCTAATAGTGACTCGATGTTGAAGATATGATTCAAAATTTCTTATTATATATTATAATTATTAGATAAGTGTTTGTATATTATATTTAACTCTTCCAAGTACCTCTAGGTGGTGGTAGTTAGATAGAGGAAAGAGAAAATGTGAAGATACAAGCTTATTTTCGAAGAAATTGTTGTAGCTATAAAAAAATGTATTGGAAAAAGTTTTAAAATTGATGAAGGTTGATTATTGAGAATCTTAATTAATTTAATTTTTCATTTTTATATTGTTTTTAGTGCTTAAGTGTGCTAAACTATTCATCCTTGTTATCTAGTCGCTAACAGGCCTAATGGTGCAAATAGTGAGAAACCCAGGCAGTAATGAGAAGATGATTAGGAATGGGTTATCATGATAGAGTGATGAAAAAAAGTGCATGTATATGTTTTTTTGTTACTGGTATTTATTATTCATGATTTGTATAAATATTGAAATTCAAGCACAATGGTGAAAATGATAAAGCCAAAATGGCTTTTCTAGCTCAATGAGGTCTATGTACAGTGGGGTCATAAGATTGGTCTGCAAGTCTAATATTTGTCATTTGACCATATGATATTTCTATATAATAATGGTATAATTATCTCATAATATAATATACTTGTATAATAAGTCTTTAAAGTGGTCATACATGAGTTGAAGGTTAATGTCACCATGACTATGCTTTTAGGTAAACTGGCAGTTATGGGTAAGCAAGTTACAGTAATGATTTTGAGGCTCTATACCATAATTTGAAGTATATAATTAAAATTATGTCTCTATTTAGGAATTTTATGTCCTATAAATTCTTTTTTTAAGGTTTGATAGTTAGTTAAAGTGGTTGAAATGTTGAAGCCAAAATGGCTTTACTAGTTCTGGTTTGACTGTGTGTACTGAGGTCAAAAGATTGGTATGCAATACCAATATTTGACATTGGAACTTGTGATTTTTGTATTTAAGAGTGGTATATAAATTTAAAAGGATATTTTTAATATATCATGGGTCATGGAAAGTTTACTTTCAGGTGTTGAATATCAAGTTGTTCATGAATGGATTTTGGAGTGTTTTAGCAGTTTTGAGTGGGCTATTTACAGAGAAGGGTTTGAGTCCTTTTACCATAAATTTTGAAGTATAAATCATATGGAAATGAACCTAAGGTAATATATATTTTTCATCTATTATTTATTATCATGTTTTTTTACCTAGATAAAATATCTTTAGTTGTTCAAGATAGACCTTTCTATGTGTATGAAGACCTAATGTGAACAATATTAATGGTGTGTTTTAAGCGGTGGTTGGAGATAGAAAGTGTCATGAACCTAAGATGATATTAGTTGGGATAAATTTTTATGGATCATAAGCTTTTATTTCCATTGAGGGTTTCCCACATATATGATGTGTTGTCTTGTGTAATCTTGTTTCATGTTTGTATGGTTGATTGCCTATGCATTACTTGATCTATATCTTGATGTAATGGTTAATGTATAATAAGAAGGAAATGAAATATAGTTTTTAGGAGACTAATTCACCTCCCACCCCCTTAGTAATTTTTATTCCAACATTTTGTATCATATTAGATCCTTTAAAGGAGGACTAATAGCCTAAAGGATATCCTAGAATAAATGATGGCTAGTCAGCAAGCTCAAGGTGGTTTCTCTACCAGTAAGGCTTCATTATTCTAAGGGACTAATTATACCTTTTATATAATAATAATGAGGAAACATATAATTTAAATGGGCCATGACATATGGCATTCATTTATTGATGGATATACTCCACCTCCTACACCACCAATTGATATAACAAGCAAGAAAGAAAGTGAGAGAAATTCTAAGGCAATGAATGTCATTCTATGTGGCCTATCAGGGGTATAGTTTTTGAAGGTGATGTACTATGAGTCAGACAAGGTGATATGGGAAAATTTAATACTATTTATTAAGGAGACACCAAGGTGAAGATGGCCAAGTTTCAGACCCACCAAAGACAATTTGAAAGTATGAAGATGAAATCATTGCATCTTATATGTTGAAGGTTGATGAAGTTGTCAATATCATTAGAATATTAGGAGAAAAAGTGAAAGAGTATACAGTTGTTTAAAAGATATTGATATCACTAACTCCTAAGTTTGATTCTAAGGTATCTATATTATAAGAGATTCAAGATTTGTACAAGTTGGATATGGATGGGCTTCATGGCATCTTGACTACCTATGAGATGAGAATAAATGAAGGAAGACCTCCCATGAAGGAAGAAACATTCAAAGTTGAGAAGAAGTCATAAGCCCAAAATTTCAAGGATGAGGTATGTTCAAATATTGATGATGATGAACTAATAGCCATGTTTGTTATAAAATTAAGGTTTGGATTTGGTAAGTTTCCTTTCAAATGTTTCAACTGTGGTAAGATTGGTCACTTTGCATCCAAGTGTCCTAACAAGGATAAGACTGAGCATGATGAACACCATGGAGATGATAAAAAAACCTATAAGCTTGATAAAAACAATAAATATTTCAAGAAGGAGGAAGATAGAAAAGGGTCATTTAAGAATAAAATAAGTTTCTATACCAAAGAAGATAATAACTTATCTGATGTAAGTGACACAAGAACATTAAATAGTGATGATGATAGTAATGAACATGAACATGACAATAATGAAACCTTAATCATGGATATAGAAATAGCTAATGAGGGTTACTCAAAAAAGAAAGGCCTTATGAATTATGAAAAATTAGATGGAGATGAGGTTGAAGTGAACCTTGAAGTGGAATTGGTGAATGCCTTAGAGGATTTGAAGTTCCAAAGTAAGAAGAATCATAAATTGAAGTCATTAGTTAAGGACTATGAAGAGTAGATTGGCTTTTTTGAGGAGAGATTGAGTAATATATCCAAGTATTATGATGAGATCATCAATCAGACTGAAGCACAAATGGAGATAGTCACTTCTAGCTTAAAATTTAAATAGGAAGAATGCACCAGATATGGAACTGAAATGAAATCTTTGAAAGTTAAGTTGGATCAAACATCTAGCAAGTTTAATACCTTTATGAAGTTTGAAAAGATTAATGATGTTGTAGATAACATATTGAGTAGTCATAAGTCTGCAAGTGATAAAATAGGCCTTGGTTTAAAATAAGACCAAAAGGAGGCAGATCAATTCAAGGAGAAGGCTAATGAAGACAAAATGGTCAACATGAAAAGAACAATCAAACAACATAATGCTATGAGGTATGTTAATTCATTCAATGGATATTGTTTTGCATGAAATTAGTTTGGTCATAGATCAAGAGTGTAGAAGATCCCCTTAAAATGAATATGCAGGGGATTATGAAAGGAATCATGAGTCAAGAGGTATGAAAGAGGTTGTTTGCTATAACTATCATAATGTGGGACACATTTAAAGATTATATCATAATAAAATTAGAAGGCCATCAAGTCAAAAAAAGATATTTAAAGCCCCGAGAGTGCAATAGATAAGGTAAATGAATGTGTGGAAACCAAATATAGTAAAGGTGAGTCATGATCAGTCTATAAGCTTAAGTGGACTGGTTGTTATGATAGAGTATACTTCAGATGTGAAATCAAGCCAAGAATATTTTTTATCATCTCATATTATTTATCAAATAGTTGATGAAGAAGTCAAGCCTAAGGTGTCAATAAAGTTGAAAAAGATCTTAAAGGATATTCATTCTTGTGAGAGCATGGAGACCTGGGAATCTCCTAAGTTTGTGTTGTTTTAGTTCCCTATGGAAAGGGGTGACTCCATTAAACTTCATGGAGACACTCTTCAATTATTAGAATCATGATGGATGTTTGGTTTGAGGGGGAGATAATTAGGCTGTTCATAATCTCTAAGTGTAGTTATTGACAATCATAGAAAATTTTCTGAGAGTAGTTACCAAAGAGGGAGAATGAGTGGTTCTAGAAGTTGCAGTATGTATGACCCTTTGTCATTAATGTCAAAGGGGGAAAAATTTTAATAAGATATATTGACTATATTAGGGGAGATGAGAATGATCATATTGAATAATATTTTACCATTAATGACAAAGGGGGATTTTTTTGAGAAGTGTTGTCATTGATGTCAAACTGGATGTCATTGATGTCAAGGTGCATTTGGTAAAGTTACATGGTGATTGGTCTTTGAGGTATGAGCCTATGTGTTTGATGTGATAAGGAAGCCATGTGATAAGAGAGAATTTGAAGGAAACCTAATGTCTTTTTTTTGGTTGATGTCAAGGTTGATGTCAAGGTTTAGGTCAACTTGAAGTTGTCAGTGGTGTCATAATGAGGTATGATGGTCAAGTGAGAATTGAAACATGGTGATGAGGCACTAGGTATGCATGAGGTCATGAGAGAATATTGATAAAAAAGAGACTATTGAATTAGTTTGAGAGTGTTTTCTAAAGATTATTCTTGTTTTATATCATTGAGGTAAGCATGTTTGAGTATTACTTCTTGAGTACAAGGTGTCTTGAAGAAGCCTAGTCATAGCAAACATAGTCATATCATGAGCATATACATGGTGAACATGAAGATGTATATGCATAGGTATGAAATTTTTTGAGGCATGTGATAAATATGTAGAGGCATCAAAGAGAGTTTCAAGGTGATCCTATAGGGGTATGACCTTCAATCCAAGTCTGCAACTAGACCAGTTCTAGACCTTACCTGAACCAATAAGGTATTATGAGCTATTGTAAATGCATATTAAGGATGTATGGTTGTGTTTAAGCATGAGATAGGTTTTATGGAATAAGATTAATATTTTGATAATTATATTTAGGTGTTAAGAGCATATAAAAATGCATGAAGGATAGTTCAAGGCCTAGTGAGGTATGAAGACTATGGTGTAGAGAAAGAGTGTAAGCTTAATGGGTATCAAGATTAGTTTCTAAGAAAAGTGTGAGTATATGAGAATTGAAAAAGGTGATTAAAGTTTTTTAAATCTTATTCATGTATTTTGAGGTCAAGGTTTTCAATAAAATACATGAAAAGGTGCTTTAAGGTCTCTCAAGTGCACAAAATGAAGGGTTCTCAACTTGAGAAGAATTTTTTTTGTTTTCGTTAGTTTGTCAAACCTATACATGAAAACCTAATGCATTCATGTTATATGGGGAAGGGTATTATCTCAAAATTATATTCATTAGTTTTTGGATTGAGGGTCTATGCTTTATGAACAATTATTAACAATGGAAGTGTGTTTAAACCCTCTTAGAACCCTAATAGTGACCCAATGTTTAAGATATGATTAAAAATTGATTAGGATTGTTTTTAATGATTATTTAGTATTTTTATATTATATTTAACTCTCATAGGTACCTATATGTGGTAGGAGTTAGAGAGAGGAGAGATAAAATGTGAAGATACAAGGTTATTTTTGAAGAAATTACTCTAGCTGTAAAAAATTATATTAGAAAAAGTTTTCAAATTAATGAAGGTTTAAGATTGAGAGTCATATTTGATGTAATTTGTGGTTAATGGATTGGTTTTATTTATCAAGTGTGATAAACTTGTCATCCAAGTTAGCCAATCACTAACAAGCCTAATGATGCAAATAGTGAGAAACCTAGACAATAATGAGAAGATGATTAGGAATGGGTTATCATGATAGAGTGATGAAATAAAGTGCATAGATATTTTTTTGAGGATTTTTATGTATTTTAATTCTTGGTATAAATATTTAAATTTAGGTATAGTGGTAAAAATGATGAAGCCAAAATGGCTTGTCTAGCTCAGTGAGATCTGTGTATAGTGAGGTGCAAATTACTCTGCAAAACCAATATTTGTCATTTGACCATATGATATTTCTATCTGAGAATAGTATAATAATCTCATAGGATCATATAATTTTATAATAATTATTTTAAATTGGTAATATAGGTGTTTAATGTTAATATCATCATGACTATGATTTAAGGTAAACTGACAGTTCTGGGTAAGCAAGTTGCAGTAATGAGTTTGAGGCTCTATGCCCTGAGTTGAAGTATATAATGCACACATTATTGATTTTTTAGACTTTTATGTCCTATAAATTATTATTATATGTTTTTATAGTCATTTAAAGTGGTCGAAATGTTGACGCCAAAATGAATTGATGGGTCCTAGTTTGATTATGTGTACTAAGATCAAAATATTGGTCTACAAGACCAATATTTGACATTAGACCTTATTATTTTTATATTTGAGAGTTTATATATATATATATATATATAATTGGATATTTTTAAGGTAAAAATTTTCATTTTAATTGTTATTTCAGGTGTTTAATATCAAGTTGTTCATGACTAGGTTTTGGAGTGTTCTGGCAGTTCTGAGTGGGCTATTTACAGAGAAGGGTTTGAGTCCTTTTGACCTAAATTATAAAGTGTAAATAATATGGTGATGACCTTGACATAATATATATTATTTATATGTGATTTATTTTCATGGTTATTTATCTAAATAATATTTTATCTTTAGTTGTTTAAGATAGACCTTTCTGTGTGTATGAAGACTTAATGTGAACAATACTAATGGTGTGCTTCAAGTGGTGGTTGGAAATAGAAAGTGACATGGAAATAAGATGATATTAGTGGGGGTATATTTGAGTGTTATATTAAGTTTTTATTCCATTTATGAAGATTTAAATTTTTCCAAGGAGTTCAAAGGGTAACGTGTACTAATGAAGGCCTAATTGAATTAGGTCTCCTTAAGGCCTAAAAGAAGTTTTGATCTTGTAAGTTGTGTACAACCTATTATAATGATCTATTCATGTATTAAATGTGTTATAATACATATTTTAATTTTAATCCAAGTGTGAAAGTGTGTATTTATGAACAAAATGTGTGTGAGCTAGTGGATTGTATAAGAACAAGGCCTAATAGGCTGAATTGTCTATCTAGTAAATGAGAGAGTGCAAGCAAAGGAAATAACATATTAAAGAGATGAAATAGGTATTTTAGACCATCATAAGGGTGTATATAAATTATAAGTAAGATATAATATAGTTACTTTAGATGAAAATCAAGGTCAAATGACCTAATATGTCTTAAAGAGACCTAAGTGAGCGAAGAAGCCTAGAAGATAGTTTAAGAGGGGTAGAAAAGAGAGAAGAGATGAAGAAGGTGATAATCATATATTGTATGAGAAAAAGGGTGTTCTAAAGGTGATTAAAGGTTTTAGGTTTCTGAATTTGTGCTAAGTCATATAGGGGTTTGGTGCCTCCTTGCAAGTTGGTGCTTATTAAAGCCTAGCTGGGTTGGTGCTTAGCTAGTTGGGGTTGGTGTTCCATGTGTAGTTGGTGTTCCATATGGAGTTGATGATTAAAAAAATTGTGATTTTTTTACTTATAATACTATATTCCATTTTTAGCGATCAATATATTTTATTCCCCTTGAGGGTTTCCCACATATATGATGTGTTGTCTTATGTAATCTTGTTTCATGCTTGTATGGTTGAGTGCATATGCATTTCTTGATATATATGTTGATGTAATGGTTCATGTATTCTGAGGAGGAATTGAAATAAATTTTTTATGATATTGATTCACCCCTACCTCTTAGTCAATTTGATTCCAAAACTTAGCTACTTTCTAGTTTAACTCATGTGGTTCCTACATGAATCTAGAGACCATACTCACTGCATATGAAATATTAGGTATAGTGTGCATAAGGTAGATGAGAGTGCCAAAACATTGTCGATATGAGGTATAATTAACTAAAGGAGATGGAAAATCAACCTCAAGCTTCATACTAGATATAAAAGGAGTCATAGTTAGCTTATATTCATCCTTGTTAAGTCATGTAAGCAAATCAAGAGCATACTTAGATTGTGCAATAGTGATCCCAAATTTAGACTAAGAAATTTCAATCTTGAAGAAGTAGTACAACAAGCCCAAGTCAGTCATTGAGAACCTATCAAACACAATAGTTTTCACTGGTATGATGATGGATGGATAACTCCTTGTGATCAATAGGTCATCCATGTAGAGAAACAAAATCAGCATTGAATCATCCCATTATAAAATGTAGACATTAGAATCATAATGGCATATGGTGAACCCAACCAAAAGAAGAAATGAGTCTAGATTTGCATACCAAGATCAAAGAACTTTCTTGAGGCCATAGATATATTTTTTAAGTTTATAAACTAAGGAGGAATCTTTCACAAATCCTTGTGGTTACTCCTTGTATATTTCCTCTTTGAGGTCACTATGAAGAAAGGCACTCTTCACATCCATTTGATGAATATCCCAACAATGTGTTGTGGTAATGTTGAGAGTGAGTCATATTGTGTTGATTTTGACAACTGGATCAAACATCTTAGTGTAGTTAATTCTAGGCACCTGAGAAAACACCTTTGTTACCAAACATGCTTTGAATTATTATCTATGAACACATCTGTTGAAAACTTTGTTTGGTAGATCCATCTATATCAAACAAATATTTTGCCCTTATGAAGTGGGACTAAATCCCAAGAGTTGTTCCTATGCAAGGAACTATAATCCTCTTCCATATTATTATCCCACTCAGGTTTTCATGATGCCTCAAGAAATTATTGATGATCAAAATAAGATGCAATGAAATCATGTAGGGCATCCTAGAATTGTGAACATGTTTGCCTATTATTTGATGGATTTCCAACCCCTTGGCCAGTAATTTGTAGTGTCTATCTAGCCCAAAGGGGACCAATGCTCAAAGAGTTAAGAGGGGATTTCTCATCATCTAAAGATAATTTGGGATAAGGAGGAGGAGAATCTTCATCACTTTTCTCATCATCATAAATAAAAGAAGAATTAAGATCATCAAGAGGTTGATCAAGCAGATCTGAATCATCATAACTATCATCAAATCCAAGTTCATCTAAGGAAGGGTGAGAGGTGTTAAGAGTGAAATCTAAGGGACCCTCTATGAAATGAACACCCCTCTTAATGAAAAACTCATGAGTGGTGGAATGGAAAATACTATATCTCTTAACACCCTCAAGATATTCAATGAAGATGCAAGACTAACTTTGAGGTTCTAATACCTTATATTTATTCTTGGGAATGCAAGCCATAATAGGTGAACCAAACACTCAGAAGTGATCAACTAGGGGTTTTTGACTACTTCAAGCTTCAAAAAGAGTGACTCCCTTCAAAACTTTATGAGGAACTCACTTTCATATATAAAAAGCACAATTGATGGTCTCAATATAATACTAAGGTGAAAGAGACTTGGAGTGTAACATACAATTGTCAATTTCCTTCAAGGACCTATTATTGTGCTTTACAACACCATTTTTTTAAGACTATATGGAATTATACATTGCAGTTCAATCCCCTCTAATGTATAGAATTGATCAAAATAGTTACATACTCACCACCATTACCGATGTGCAAATACTTGATGGCTTTACTTGATTATTTCTCTATAAGTACCTTGAAGTCATAAAAATGGTCAAAACCTCTAATTTCAACCTAAGAAAATACACCCAAGTATACCTTGAATAGTCATCGATGAAATTAGGCATGTACTTTGTCATATTAAATGAATGTTTTGAAAATGGGCCAATAATGTCACTGTCAACAATCTCAAATATCTGTTTAGCTCTCCATGATTTTACCTTGTCATAATTCTCCTATGGATGTTTACTAATGAGTCTAATAAATGATACTTATATTACTATATATTCAGACTTTACCCATTGTATAATCCACCATTTCATATATCCATAATACCATTCCATCCATAAATATCTATATTAGCACAATATATATTTATGATGCACATATATTCATTGTTATGATTTAAGAAATAATTATTTCTAGATGAAATAGTATGATTTATTGTTATTTTGATTTGGTGTTAGTAATGGTGAAAGAAGAATGTAGGTTATTCAATAGTCATCATGTTTGGACATCTTGCAACAACTACCTAGATTTCTTGGAGCAAAAGCATATTTTGTAAGACATATATTGTAATTTTCTTATAACAATTCTTTGCTACATTTGATTAATATGAGTAACTACTTCTGAGTCAATTTTAATGTTTTAAGAGGAAGGATTGAAGCTAGAGTTGGAAGGAGGAATGTCCCCCTTTGTAAGTCTTGTAGCAATAATATAACCCATCAATTAGCTAAGAATGTTACTTATTTCATTTATGTGTTGAGTGTTTAATTTCTAGTTGTATGATTTTCAGTTTTGTATGTGATTATTTTAAGGAAGCTTCTAAATATAAAGTATTATAATTATTTAATTCATGATTTTGTATGAGTGTTTAATTCCAAATTTTATTTCTTTCATAATTTCTAACATCTTAGACTACAATCAGAAAAATGTCAAATTAGAAGGATTAAGTGTGCACATATAGTGACATCATCCTATTAAGTTTACATCCTTGGGTTGACATTTAAATGAAGTAGAAGATACAAATCTATGTTAACTCTCCTTATTTATTTTTATCAAGAGAACTATATCTGATTGTGAATTTGTTGCTAGTCATTTTTGGTGTCATTGTTAGGGAAGGGTGTCACACACTAGAAATCCTTAATTTTGATAGCGATTGTTTTTGGAAGTTTATTGCTTTCCTAGAGTAATTTCTTTTATGTAATTTTTTTTTAAAAAAATATCAATATTCATCACATTTCAATATAGAATATAAAAAAAGTTAGCTCATACCTTCATTTATCTTTGTGTGGAATAACACTGATTAGTAAAAGATCAAAAAAAAATTCTTCAAAAATATTAACTCTTTGCATGTAAGAGCAATGGCTAATACAAAGAAAATTGGGGGAGTTTAAATTAGTAATGACAAAGAAAATGAAGGGATAGTTGATGTAGTATCCCTCAAAGTTATGATTGAAGAGTTGCAAGAGAAGAATGCCATGTTGTCAGCTTTAGTCAACAAAATAAAAAGTGAGGAGGCAACAACTCAAAAAGAAAATCTTGAATTTGCAACAATCCCCCTTGTACATGTTGATGAAGAAATATTAATTATAAAAATAACTTCTATTTTCATAACTTTTTTAAATTTATATATTTTTATTTTCTCATCACCAATAATGAAATTACTTGTAAAAATTATTTATATTTTAGAAAGAATAATTGATGATTTTTTACAAAAAAGAATAAATTTTCAAAGGCAACTCATAAAAGAATATTTTGTTATTTCTCACCTTGATTGTTGTAAGAAAAATATTGATCATGGATGCCAAAGTGGTTGGCTACATGAGGACAACATAAACAATAAGATGCAAGTTGTGGATGAAAATGAACCAAGGTTGTTTGTAGTTCAAACAAGACTTTGGCTACCAATATAAATAAATCGAGGTATGCCTCTTGAATTATTAGTATTTTATTATTTTGTCCATAACTATTACACATTGCATATTTTAAATTGCATTCCACCACCACCTTCATATCATTCAATGCATTACCAAAAAACACACGTCCATTGGTCTTGGTATCAAATCCAGTCATGGCAGCCACCACCCTAAAACTGATAGCCACACTAAAAGGTTGGGTTTTAAAAAACCATCCAAGTTTTGTTGGTCCAAAATACCCAATAACCCAACCAAACCTCTGTAATAAAAATGTAATAAATAAATGATAACACACCCCATTATTTAATATCCACTCAAGGATTGTAACCACACCTACCACCCATAATAAAATGACCTCTGAGGATGTCTTCACAACCACATTCCATCATTAATAATGAGCCAATCTTTGTTCTACCTCACTCATAATAAGCTTGTATCATAGCCAAATTATGTATAGTTGATTTTTAAATATAAAATTTGTATATTTGAGTCCATAATTTTATAAATTTGTTGTCTTTATGGTGAAAAATAGTCAAAATGCTTGGTTAGAGTAATCTATAGGTGGTGAGTCATCATAAAATGAAAAAAATAAAATTTACTCAGATTACAATTTTGAGAGAGTTTTTTGTGAATAATAATCTTTTGTAAAAAATCATCTTTTAGTTTTTGTACAACTCTCATCATTTGTCAGATATATGCCTTTAATGCTACTAGCCAAGGAAAAAATATGAAATCAAAGAATAATATTTTTAATTACTCAGAATTAAATTATGAGAGAGGTTTTTATATAAATTGATATGATGAAAATAAACCTCTTTAAAAAAATTTACAGCAACAATTTTTTTTAGATATCTCGTTATCTTCTATCATGTAGCAACTAGGAGTTGTATCCTATAACAACTTAAAAAGAAGAAGAAAATAAAAATATCCAAAATGCTCAAAATTAAATATGAGAGAGGTTTTTGTTTATTATGAACTCTTAATTAAAAACCTCTTTTAATTTTTGCACATCTCCTCTCATTTACGAGATATCTAATTTTTATTATTTTAACCAAGAACGTTGATTTTCAAGCCATCAATCACATTTTTAATTATTTACTAAACATCACAAGAATCATTATAGACACATTCATCATCACATATGAAAAATACATGGTAATAATAATCCATCTCTCATATTCTTCAAAACATTGTCCTCTTAAATAGACATCCCAAATTTAGGATTCTTGGATCATATTGGGGATGCTAATGATTTTTGTCACATTTCACCACATTCATTTTGGGAATCTTCTAAAGTAAACCCAAAAATATTTGTTAGCATCCAATTGAAACATCAATAAAATATAAATTCATATCACCTAATAAACTTCACATTAATTGCGTTGAGGTTGATCAAACTGAAATTATTCACACCTCTATTGACAAAATGTTATGTATTGATTTGATGTAATGGATATTTTTTAGGTTATTACAGGGTACCCTTATGACAATTGAAGATTTATTCATTTTCATGTACCAAACAAATGTCTTGATCTATGTCATTGACAATATCAGAATAATATTTTGTAATAGGTGATCAACTAATTGGTAACTTTCATTGTACTTATTATTATATAGACTAATAATCAGTTTTTTTCAGTGGCATATTTCATGTTATGTGCATTATCATATTCTATCTGAAGCACCAACTAAAGTCTTAATAGTTTTATTGTTATCTAGTCTTTATTATCTTAGGAACTACTTGTATGTATTCTAACAATAACCTGGATAAATACTTTCATTTTTTGAAACTAATATTGCATTGCACAAGTTTATAGGTGAATGATGATGTTTTTTATGAAATATATTAGATTTATAACAAAATTATTGCAAGTAATTTCTCTTTGTTGATACAATATACACCCACTAGTGTAATACATGTTGGGTTGTGAAAAAATGTACACTTTTGATGCACATTTTAAGCATTTTCATATTACTTGAAGGTAATTCCACACAAATTCTTGTAACATGATGGGTACACAACAAAGAATGTTTTTAAAAAATGGACATTATTTGACACCAGAAGATTACCAAGCTACACTCTCCACATCTAATTTACTAAGTGACTAGATAATTAGACAACAAAAATACAGAAGTCATGCATTGCTAATTTTATCAAGTGTTCATTCTCATTAGCAAATATCAATTCTTGTTACATCACTATGGTGAATTATATGTAAATAATTGACTTGATTTAGTGGCTATGATATAACTTATTCTTAACCTCTCTACCATGTTATCATTTCTAGAAAATTCTACAAATTAAAAAAAAAATCAATAATGAAAACCTTCTGACATTATTGATAGGTGTTATTTAGATACCCAGTTCTCTAGCTGACCAATATCTATATAAATGAAAAATTCAATAATGAAAACACTTAGGGATTATTGACAGTTTTGGGTTAGAAAACTAGTTTGTTGGCTACCCATAACTGAAATAAATAGGCCTAAGTGGAAAACCAACTTTTTGGCCACTTAGAGTAAAATGGTAAAAAAAAATTTAAAAAATCAAGAAATAACTATGTAATTTTTGCTCCTCTTTTACTCTAGCCTTCTTTTGTAGCCTTCAATTGTAGACTCTATGCTACAAGATGTAGATTCTAGGCTACAAGATGTAAATTCTAATCTTATCGGCTAACTGATAGTTGCTACAGGTTGAATTTTTCATTTTTTGAAGGGATGATTTTTGAGTTAACCATTTTTATTGTGTGAAAAGTATAGTATCAAAAACATTTACAAGTTCTTGAAGCCTTATTTTGTTCACTTTACTTATGTGTTTACTCTTTGTCACATTATCATGACAATTCAACAAGCTTATTTGTGCTTCATAGAACTAATTTCTCCACCATGGGATGTTTGTATTTCATGTTCATCTAGTTGAACATCCACTCTACTATCAGACTTCACAAGTTTTATTTATTTTGACAGTTATTTTTGTAGATTTCAGTCTTCCTACATAATCTTTCCATCATTATGGATTGTTGATATCTACAACTACTCACACTTCCTAGAGGATGTTCTAGTTTTCCATCACTACATTTGCTATATGTCTTGGCTGCAAACTTTTAAGTTTGCTACATCATTCAAGCTATTTGGTTGCTGAATTTTTTACTTCAACTACATGATTGATGGATCACATGATCTTCTACACTTGCTACATGGATCTTCTACAACATCTACTATAATTGGTAAACCATTCTACATTCAAGTTATTATGTTTTTTCTCTAGATTGATCATTTATTTATTTAGTAGTAATGTTTTATGTAATCATCTATTTTTTGTGTTATATGTACCATGTCTTTCACTGATATTCCCTCACCCATTTATCTTCATACATTATATACTCCATATCCCACTTCATTCCTCCATGTCATGTTCCTTACCATTCCATCACCCAAATTTCCTTTGGTTGAATCACATAATCTAAATAGTACCCTCTTCCACACTTAGTTGGGGTGTCTACCTTCACTTGGGCGGAGAATGGTCCATATATTTGCATCTATGTCCCTAGGCTTACATGACATCAATAATAGAGTTAGGGGGGAGTGATTTCATGAGGTCTTATGCAAATAAATATACATGATATTTCTAGTTATTGCAGCTTCACATGATTAGTAAATAATCCTCTAATCATGACATTCACATAAATATTCATAGTGCCCTATGAATAAGTTGTAATATCAATCATTACTATTTTTGGGAGGTTTTAAAATTATGAAGTATAGCATATAAAAAAATGAAAAAAAAAGGAGAGAGAGAGAGAGAGAGAGAGATTGCCTACTTCAACTCCCATAGTTTTGCATAATATTAGACCAACAAATGTCTTGAAAAATAATTTCATTTCTAAGACACATGCTTCTAAATGATTTTAAGTTTTTATGTCTATTCATAAGGATAAACAAGATGAATGCTTTGTGCTTTTAGTCATACTACATACTACATAGCTTTGTATGTGATTATTTTAAGGAAGCTTCAAAATATAAAGTATTGTAATTATTTAATTCATGATTTTGTATGTGTTCAATTCAACATTTTATTTTTTGCATAATTTCTAACATCTTAGACTACAATCAACAGAATGTCAAATTATAAAGATTAAGTGTGCACATATAGTGATGTCATCTTATCAAGTTTACATCCTCAAGTTGACATTTAAATAAAGTAGAAGATATAGGTCTATGGTAACTCTCCTTACTCATTTTGATCAAGACAAGTATATCTAACTGTGAATCTACTACTAGTCATTTGCCAAAAATTCAACCCTAACAAACTCCAAAAAATGTAACTCATGGTAACCTTGAAACCATGTCTTGAAAATTGAGTTATTCTAGGTAGTGATAGTTGAGATGGCCAAATCACTCATGTCATAGTTTACTCACCTCATATGAATTAGTGAATAATGTAGTATAGGGTTGATTAGGAGAAAAATGTGAAAAAGTATACAATTTGGATTGGTGATATGCTTTCCCAAATGCAATAATGGAGTCACTACCTACTTCCCTAATGACCATAGAATTGGGTGTGAACTCAAATGTCTTTCTCAAACCAATGTGAGTGTGCTAATAAATAGATAGGAGATTGGTGGATAAAGAGGGATCACATAGAATATTATGAAATGTCCCATCATTCACTTTAGCTGATCCACTCTCACTAATTTTTGTAAAAGTATCATCACTCAACAAGATGGAAGGCATGGAACAAGGCTCTAAGGATTCAAACATGTCCTATGATGAAGCTATGTGATGTGATGCACCAGAATCAATAACCCATGTGGAAGGTTGGGATGCAATTACAATAAGTGATTTGCCTTTATCTTTTCCCTTCTTACTGTCTTTAGCATTAGAAGACCCTTGTGCTAATGAAATCTGAGTGGAAGAATCATGGACACTGATATTGTGTTTATTGAGAATTTTTGTTAGTTGATCAATCTACTTCTTCATGCATTTAGACTCATCATACTCAGATTTCTTGTAATAGCCACACGTGAGTCACTTTTTTTTAGATTTCCCATCTGAAGAGGAGGACTCTTTTGATGATTTTGGCTTAGCATCTTATTTTTTACCTTTTTTTGATCTAGTTCTTTCTTTCTCTATTCAATCTCCTTATTAATGGAAGCCTTTTATTTATCATGATCTACAAATAAGGCATGAGATTTGGAAGACTTCAGTATACCTATTTGAATGAGCTTGTTTTGTTCCTAAGTCAAGTCATTAGTAAAGTCATCCCAAGATAGAATTGTCCATGTAGTTTCAAGGGCATGTTTGGTGGTGTGGAAGGTAGAAATGAATATAGAATAGTCAGATCCCAATTCGGCAAGACTGAAAATAATCAATTGATCATCCTTTTTGTCAATATTGTACAATTTTAACTGTAATTTGAATAATTTTAAATTGGTGAAGAAGTATTTTATCCTATCAAAGTCACCTAGGTTCAAATTGATGAGCTCATTCTCCAACTCATGATCTCTCATTTCATCCTTCTTTCCAAAGAGTTTATCCAATGAGTTCCACCCTTAATTTGGAGTTGTTATAGATTTGATATGAAAAAGTAAGTTAAAAGACAAACAAACACAATAGACCATAAGCTTCATCACTTTGGTTGTACCACTTTACCTTCTCTACATCAGGTGTCAGTTTTATTTTTATACCTATCATGATTTGGTGTAAGCCTTTGATCTTCAATAGTATTTTCACTTTGAATTTCCACTTGTGATAGTTGAATGGTGTAAGAAGTGGAAATAAACTAAGATCCATGGTGTAGAAAGAAAGTAATTACTGAATTATGTATGCTATAAACTGGTAATGAACACCCCATAAATTAGTAGAAATTTAAATTAACAAATAACAAGAATAACACCAATGTAAAGAGATAAAAAAAACACTTTCAAAAAAAATGGCACCTTGAAAAGACCAACAAGCTAAAAGTTATACCTGATTAAAGTTCAATATGACAAGGTGATCCTCCACTTTGCAAAATTTGAAAAAAAAAGAGTATTCAAAACTTAGATTTGGGTGTTGTGGTTGAGCTCCCACTGATAAGAATCCAAATTTAAGCCCCCTTCATGTGATCAAACCATATGACTAGGTGGATAAGGGGTAGGATGAGGGCTCTCCCCCTTGATGATGTCACTATACATTGTGATGTGACTTGGGGAGTGATGTCACTCCCAAAGTGTCTCAATGAATAGTGTCAAAAACTACTGGATTAAATTTGATGGTCATGCACACGTCATAAGAAGGAGGTGATGGTCATTTATACATTTGGTGTCAGAACCATATCTCAAACTAGTGGGGAGATGGGATTTTAGACCCATAAAAGCATGATCATGTGTTAGTACTCTGCATTGCCACTTTATCATGGAATTAGTGGCCTAGTTATCAAGCCTTGGGCCTCGTGATGGTATGGTGCATAAAGTACATGCATGATGTCCTAGGTTATAGTGAAAATAATGAATAAATTACATTATGACAAAAACCTTTTTTTACACACCAAAATTGTATTGTATTATTTCTCGAATCAATATTTATAAAGCATGTGAAAAGATTTATAGGCTTTTCATGATTGGTTACAGGTTAAAACCAATTTTTTTGTGAACCAACAATTTATTTAAAACAAAGCATAAAAATAAATTAAATACAAACTATACTAAGTAAATATTAATCTAAAAAAATAAAATAACTTTGGATCATTAAATGACCCAACAAACTCCCCCTTGATCCAAAGGGGTATAAAAATATTAGAGCAATGAATTATGAGTAATCTAATTAGACTCTACCACAATTGTAACTAGTACACTATGCATCTAGGACTGATTCACACCTTGATCATCCTTGTACTATAATAGAACATGATCATGTGTTGTCCAACTACATCGATCCTCACATAGAATCCATCTAACAAGTGACTTCCTTCTGTACTATGTATGACACATCTCAAACTGATGCCCAATAATTGCCAACATCTTCCACAGGCTTGTGCTCATCACTAACATTATTGGCAACATAATACTGACTTGTATTGCTATCATCAATGATTGATTAAAAACCCAATATGAAATATCTTCTCCCCTATCAAGTGAGAGGTGAGAAGCTATACAATAAATAAACCAAGTATAAATCATTGAGATGCTTCACATCAAAGATCATATCAACACTACATCTATGAAAGTAAAGTACACAAGCCAAAAAATTTCTATTACAAAAATGAACCCATACTTCAAGTGAATATCAAACTAGAGAAGGGAAAATATCCTCCAACCTCCATGAATCCTCCAACCTCTAGTTTGCTCTGTTTAGCCTATTCGATCCTTAGGGACCTATAAAAACCAAAATGTAATACCATCATCATCAATAACACAAGCAGTGGGACACAAAATTACAATCTTTATTTGATGTATACAACACATTTTTACTATTTGAGAAAAACTTGGGGTGTCAGATTCCACCGAAAATGCACCCGATTTCATTATAGTGTATAGTTTATTCAAAAAATATATAAAAAACATATTTACGCATGTCAGAATTAAAAACTGTCTAAGTTGATGCTCTTATAAATCCATTTCCATAAAAAATGAGTGGTCATATGAATATTTTGAACACCGTATGCAGAACATATGACACTTTGAAGTTTTGCTCCTCTCTCAGGCTACATAGACCCCCACTCAATGCTAATTCAAAAAAAATTACTAGTTTACGGGGATTAAAATTTCATAGCAAGGCATTATGGACCCCTTCTTGCTTATACTTGTTGGAAAGATATTTGAGTCTAGTTTTCATAAAAGTAACTTTTACAAAATAATATGATATTGTGTTCAAGATATGGTAGAGATGGTCACAATATGTACATATTTTCTTGATTTTTAGAATTAATTCAAATGACCTCTTTTTTTTGAAATTTTTTGGGTACTTTTGAGAAAAAAATAATTTTTCTCGTGAAATTAATTTTTTAAATAAAACCTAAATATTTTCAAGGCTTTATGTGGGTCCCATCCAAACCCTAATATTTGACAAACTATAATTAAAAACTTTGCCAAATGAAAAAATAAACTTTGCTCAAACTTCCAATGCCATACTTCCAACACCTCCTTGGAACATTCCAATGCCAACACTGGTCTAGGGAATTTAATTCCTCTTCTGGCACTCCAACTGATCCATATAAATATGTACAGGACTTTTATTTTTGCATATATAGATCAGTTTGAGACCTTTAAAGAGAATTTTGATAAATGAAATTTGATTTTTGATGATGTAGGGCCGTACTTCTATAATTTTTAGATGTACAACTCCATTTTTAAGCTTGAAATTTTTTTGGAATGCATTGAGATTTGATAAATGGTTTTTAGGAACTCAGATTCATTTCAATAAGTAGGTACATCAATTACCAGATAAGTATAAGCTATTTTTACCCAAATACATGCATAACTAGAATGGAAAGGCTGTACAAATGCATATATGGGTTGTAATTGAATTTTCCAACTTGAAAAAATAATAATACTCCCAAATGCCTGTTGGTATTGAAATCTGATCTTAAGAGACTCAAAACATACCAAAACTCAGTAAATGGATTGAATGCAATTTGAATACATTTTCCACATTTCACAGAGACTTTTAGGTTTAACAAGGATATACAAATGGATTTTTAGAAAATTTTTGGGTTTGAAAAACAAATCTGGATCACTTTGTGGCTTAAAAATCTAATCTTGAATGCTTAAGATAGAATTTTGATGCACTACCAGGGAGCAAGAAAAAACTTCTCCAATTATATGGTCTTACACAGGGTATTTTCTCAAAAAAAATCAGACTTTCTAATGTAAAATAATTTGAAAAATTAAAATATTTTAATAATTTTCCAAAGATTTCAACATTAGACAAAGTATGAAAAGAAAGGATAAACTTTAAAAAAAGGCTACCATATACTATTCAACCAAATTCTAAAATTTGTTTAACGTGAGGCTTTTCATTCCATGTGAATCAATTTTTCACTTTGCCTCTCCCGTATTCCCCATTCTTAAACAAACCATGCTCTGATACCACTGATGGCCCAGGTTATAGTGAAAATAATGAATAAATTACATTATGACAAAAGCTTTTTTTTACACACCAAAATTGTATTGTATTGTTTCTCGAATCAATATTTACAAAGCACGTGAAAAGATTTATAGGCTTTTCATGGGTAGTTACAGGTTAAAAAAACTTTCTCATGAACCAAAACTTTATTTAAAACAAAGCATAAAAGTAAATTAAATACAAAATATACTAACTAAATATTATTCTAATAAAATAAACTAACTTTGGATCATTAAATGATCCAATAGTACGAAGCCATATCACTGCATCAGAGGTGGTTGGGCTATCAGGACTTGAGATTTGTGGAAGCATGGCACATGGAGTATGCATGTCATCATGTCTGAGGTGGTCGAGCTAATGGGCCTTGGGCCTCAGGGGCATGTATATGCAAAGGTTCACAACCATGCATTTACATCAGTTGAGGTTGGGTCAATAGTCCTTTGGGATTGCATATTCGCAAAAATGTGTGCACACTTTAGGTACCATGTTACCACGTGGAGGAGAGTCTAAAGAGGCTGAAATTTTTTCTAAGTCTTGGATTCTATAGAAAATTATCAAAAACTAACCAAAAATGATGAAAATGCCTACAAGGAGAACCTAGATCTTAGGAAATCTATAGTATTTATACAAATCTGGGGAATTCCAACTTTATATTTTGAAAAACCCCAAAAAACCTAAAAAAATTGTATTTGAGTACTATATGGTATAGACTCTGTAGATTTTGAAAAAATGCCCTCAAACCCTCTAAAAATGGCAAAAATTGATTGTCACAAAACCATGCCATGTTTATAGCCAATCCTAGAGTTTTTACACCTTATGAATCCAATGGTGATATCTATTTTTCATTAGGATATCCTAACTATATATATTCACATAGATTTTTGAGAAATCCTACCAAACCCTTGAAAATTAAAATAAAAAAAAACACCTAAACAATCTGAATGTGAGGTCTCATAATAAGAACAATGGTGTTCGAATACCGACAAAGTTTTGATACCACGTTAGAGTGGGCCACAATTTGATCTAATAGATAAAATCAAATGCATAGAGAAAACCTATATAGAGTAGTGAAACCTAAAAAGAACAACTAAAAAGAGGAAGAAAAAATATCTTCACAATAAATAAATTATATTAAGAAGCATTAGCATCATTAGACAAAAATTATATAGGAAGGTTCATTATATAGGTGGAAAATAGACAAGTCCCAACATCCTCATGCATGTGGGATTATTTTTCCTTTAAGAACTTTTGTTAAACTTAAGCAAGCTTGTCTAGACCATGTAAACAAAATCTAATGGGACAAAAGTCTACACCAATAGGGGATACCAATGGAGGATCCAAATTTTTAAACTAAGAAGTTCATAGCCAAGCATCCAAACCCAAAAACATCCCTAAAAAATATTGAATTATGGGATTCAACTTGCAAGGTATGGGCAAGCTTCAAAATAGAAAGGGAAAACAATAAATTCCCAACATGGTAGAAAATGGTGAACATGGAGGCAAGAATTAAAGAGAGTTTTTTCAGAAAGCATGCCCAAAATGCAAGGGAAACCATAAGAGTAAAAATAAAATATTCATTCTCATTCATGTAATATTTCAAGTCATGGTATATGGTATGAGTTAGCCATGTGTTAATTAGGGTCTCTAGTAATCTAATACAAAATATGGAAAATACATAAAGAATGTATATATTTTTATAACATCAACTAAATACAAAAGATAGTTGTCATTTTGTGAAATCTCTTTTGTTATGGTCAAATTTTCAAGTACAATCAACCCTTTGGAGAAGCATGTGCTCCCACATGTTCCATTTTCAGCATTTTACTATAAATATTGCAATTCCATTTTATGTTGTTATTTGGATTAGAATATACACACCATAAATGGATCACCCTATGAGAGACCTATTACACCTCAGTGATCATGTGTACAACCAAATAACAAAACTTAAAATATAAATATAATTTATTATAATGTGATCATTGCATCTCCTCTATCATCAAAACCATTTTATGAGGCACCTACTATATTTGAGTCTATCAAATCACTATATAGCAAAGAAGCTTCTATAGCTCTAACCTATATATTTTTACATCTAAAATACATTGCACCTATCCATCTATGTCATAATATTATATCAATGCCAAGATCAATTGTTATAACACAACATACTATTGCATAGTATACAATAACTCCATGAGCATGTGATATACAATAATTCATATGGATGATGTGTTGGAAGCAAAATAAATGAGGGGGGGGGAGGCGGGGTGCGGGTGAATCAGTGTACCAAAAATTTTCCTTCAATTATATCCAACCATTCATGAACTATGAAAGCAACATTGAGATATAGCAATGCATAAAGAACAATTCATATGAACATAACACAAGAAAACACATACATGAGTGGAAAACATTCAAGGGGAAGAAAACCCACTGTGATATTTGTAAATATACTAAAGTCCTATAAGACAAAATAAAAAATTCTATTGAGTACCAACTCAACTTAGAACACCAACCCCAATGAAGTCAAGCACCCACTTGACTAGGCTTTAACAAACACCTACTTGTAAGGAAGCATCAAATACCTAGGTGACTCAACACCAACTAAACCATCTCATGAATTATGATCACCACACATTTTATCTTCTATTATTTTCTCATTTCAAGACCTCCTACTCTACCAAGAAATATTTTATTTGCTTCAATTGCTTACATCTAAATAGGCCTAAACTACCTTGTATATATATAAGTCTCATGGTCACACACCACTTGGTCAGACACACACATTCAACCTCTTAAGTCAGCCATATAATAGGTCTTATAGCATCTTATGAACATTATTAAAATTAACTTTAGACCCATTTTGGTTTGCAACAACTCAATTAGGCCTCATTTCTCTTTTACGTCTCATGGAGACCTAATTACATTAGGTCTATCTACTTAGCTTCAAAGCTTAATCCTCTTGGGCCTAGATGGCCTTTTAAAAAAATGAAAAAACATTAAATAAATTATCAAATTATCTATAATAACTTTTTCAATGCTTGGTTAGACCTGTATCCTTCGCTCATACCATGAAAACTCTTTTACAATAAACTATCCTATTAGGCCTGTGTATCTCAAAAGTTTATCTTGCAAAAAAGAAGCCTAATCACCCTTAAACTATTAAATTATAAAAAATTAAAAATGTATAAAGGTTATCCATGACCTCAAGGTAATCACCAAATTATTGGAACACTTTCACTCAGGAGATAAAGGCTCAAGAACATCTTTGTAACTCATTTAGAATTTCCAATTTACCTCAAAAAACAATCAAGGTGACTTAGACTGCCAACACCTATGTAGATAATTATAATGAATAATAATTCATGTAAATGGTCATATTATATCTCCATACCATACTTAGATATAAATATCATATGTTCTAATGTCAAATATAGGTCTTGCAGACCAATTTCTTGACCTTATATTACATAGTCTTATCTAAACCAAACAAGTCATTTTGTGATCAACTTTTTCACCCTATTCACTGACCTCCAAAACTTATTATAAGTATGAACATGAATTACAAGGCATAAATAAACTCTTCATTCACTTTTTTTAATTAATATGACATGCTCAAACCCTCAAATCCATCTTCTCATCTCTGCTTGGATTTTGCACTATTTGTACCATTAGGTATGTATGCGATTGGCTAACATGGATGACCAAATTAAAACATTTGAAGGCTATAAACTATACAAAAATAATCATGGATGTGAAAAATAAGTCTCTATCTTATTCTCCCATCCAATTTCATTTCTTGATCGAGACAACTTTTGAGAGCTAAAATAACTTCTTGACAAATAATCCTATATCTATGCATTTTCTCTCTCATCTGACTAACCACCACCACCTAGAGGTACTTGGGAGAGTTGACTACATGATACAATATATTATCTAGGAATTTTAATCCATTTTGAGCTTATTTGAACAAGATATTTCACATCGGGTCCTTATTAGGGTTTTAGGGAGGTATAACACAAGTTTTGGTGTTAACAATTATTCATAAAATGCCACCCCTTGAATCCAAAACCAAGACCTAGAAATCTTATCTAGGACCCTTAGCCATCTCTTCTTAACAACTTAGGTTCCCATGCAGATGTTACATGTGCCAATGAATGTATGAAAGTGCTTATTGGGTCTTGAGACCTCATTATGTGAACACAAGAAGGCCTACAATTGTGTTTAATACACTTTTACTTCAAGTCTTGACCTCAAACTTTGTGATCATGTCTAAAAAAACTTATCTCACCTCTTTCCATGCTCACATGTGCATACTTACCCTAAAAAATGATCTTCATATCTCATTAGGTGAGGTAGGGTCTAAGAGAGGTCTAGGTGTAGGCTTAGTCTAAAGGTCTTACCCCTATAGGTTCACCCTGAAACTCTCATGAATGATTCAATGCTTGACATACATGATCAAATAGTGCCATACAACCTTCACATGCATGTGTTCATCCATTTTCATGCAAATACCTCTTCATGTCATGACTAGGCTTCTTATGTACTTTGTCATCAATGACCTATGCCTTCATGCAATTATAAGGCATTAGTTTCCTTCAAATTCTTTATCTTTCTCTCATGACAACACTCTCCCAATGATCCTAATGATAATGCTCTCTCAATGCACATTGTCACATCACATACTGCTAACTAGGCTTAGTCACCTTTGATATCAACCTTCTTAAGATGTACTTTTGACATCAATGATAATAATAAACATGATGATAATTATTACACCTCTTATAATCATTTATTTTATATATCTAGTGATATATTTGATGCATATAGCTCAGATCTTGGTATTATAGACCAATTTATTGGGTAGTATTGCTAACTTTCACATGTGCCTCATTGATACATATTTATTATACCATAAAATTATTATTTTACATATCTTACTTCATTTATATGTTTTACCCTACATGTGCCTTTATTGATATAGGTTACTTGCATTTTTCTAGATTACCCTATATGTTTTACCCTACATGTGCCTTTATTGATATACATTTTAATCCTCATTAGAATATGTCTACACCTAGGCACCATACCATCCATACCTATGATTGGACCACATTGATATTATTTTATGATTAGGAGAAACACTACATGTTTTTGTTTTACTACTTTGGTAGGCTCTTAGTCCATGTACATAATTTTACATTTTTTCATATTATGACTATCATGCTTAATTAATACATGGCCCAACAAGGGGAAAACCTATATTACAAAGTGTTGTCCCCAAAAAAATGTCACTCATTTTTGGGAGAACATATGAATATTTTGGCCCTGCATAGACCAAATTCCCATGAACGTTCCCCACGGACATTTTCCCTGGGTGTTTTCTCTCGCAGACATTTGTTCCACGGAAAATTCCCATGGACAATTTGCTTGGGGAAAATTCCCGTGGACAAAATTCCATGGAAATTTGTTTCGTAAATTCTTTTGAGCCCGTAGTCATTTAGAATTCTTTCAAACTTTTTGCTTGAAGGATTCTTTTATGGATTAAGTGTCCTCCGCAAGGGCACTTGTCCTTTGAGAGGTCACCTTTTGCATTGAACCACCCCTTTGAACTTTGACGTTGAACCTGTAGATGTTGAACCAATCGGTTGAACCAAAAATGGTTCAAGCCGATAGTTCAATGAATGAAACAAGCTAATAAACTAAGAATTGAACCAAAACGTTATGAACTTGCGTTTGAACCAACAGGAAATTATTCATTGAATCAAAAGATTGAACCAACTGAGTGAAAATAAAAAGTTGAACCACTTGGTTGAACTGATCCATTGAACTATTCCTTTGGTTGAACCTGCCATTGAACCTTGAACCCGTTGAACCTTTGAACCAAAATGGTTCAATGGTTCAACAGTTCAATGGTTTAAGCCACTTTTTAAATTTGGATGCTTGCTGATGAAGATTTTTAACTGAACCAATTTTGGAAAATGACTAAGTGTTAAAAACCATCTTTTGACTAAAATCATTTGCTGAAGCCTTTGAACCTGTATAAATGAACTTGCCTGCATAGTCCGTAGATTTTCTTTTTCCTGCATAGTCCATATATTTTTCTTCCTATTGAGTCCGTAGATTCAAGCCTACAGGTTCTGTAGATTTTCTGAGAAGCTTGGAAAATAAGGAATTTGAATGTCTAGGACAAATTTTGAAAATGGAAGATACAATTTTAGTCTGTAAGACCAAAATCATTCAAATGTTGTCCCAAAAATGACAGCTATTTTTGGGGAACAACAGCTGGCTCCAGTTGGGGAACTTCTATCAATTACAAAATGAATTGAAAGGAGTAGAATCTAGAATCTCAAATGTCTTCATGTGTACCATTGGGCTTCAGAGTCATGCTACGCAGAAATGAAAGGGCATCAAAAAGAAAATAAATAAAACAAAACAGAATTAAAAACTGTACAAATATACATATATACATATGCAATGATCTGATACTTCAAGAATTGAAGTATTTTAGATGTTGTTTCTTGAGAGTCAATAAAAATAATGCGCCATCTTGGTAAAATGGTAGGAAACTATTTTGCCCCCAAAAACGATGACAGGCAAATGGAGTTTCCACCAGGAAATCAATTTTCTGTGTATTCTTCTTGGCCTTTTCTTCTTCTTATTCCAAGGCAGGATGTGGTCTTCAAACCGAAAACCATCACTCCTTGCTTTCTTGGTGAAGGATTCCTTTCCCTAATTTTGATTTACAGTAGCATGGTCCAACATTATAACTTATTGTTTTGCTGGTCCAGTCCAGCACATGATTGGATCGTCCATATCAAATTCTTGACAAATTGTTAGATTAACATCTCCTTTGATGTGAAGGAGTTTGACTTCTTCATCTTCAGCAATCTTCAATTTAGGCAACAAAGTTTCACATCCAGCTGTGTTGCTGATTTACGAATTACATGAAGGAAGAATCTCTCTTTGAGGAGATATCAACACAGTCCCAACTCCATCATTGGTAGAAGAATTGTTGTCATCATCAGAAGTTGATCTCTTATCAGATTTCTCTTCATTAGAGATGGAAGATCCTTCCTTGTTTATAATGTGCTCTACCAATTCTCCTGAAGTCTTATTTGGATCAATTCCTAGATTGTCAGCTATAGGATTTTCATCTATAGGAACATGAGCATCCTCTATGGTAAAGAAATAATTACCCCTGCCTAAAGATTCAAACAAAATTTGTGCTGCAAGGGATGATGTTTGGGTAACCACATATTTTGCCTCCTTTTCAGGGAGCAATCTCTTTATTACGCCTTGGACAGGGATCCTTGCCTCAGATAGATCCATGCTCAGTTCTCCTCTTATGTCCTTGCAAAAATTTCTTCCAAGAAAAATGCCATAAGATGCTGGGACGTCAGCCACCAGGACAGTCATCTTAATCCTCTTGTCTGGAAAGGTTGCGAATGTAAATGGGGCATCTTTGCTTTGCCCAAGTAATGGTACTTGCTTATTCTCCATGGAGAAACATCTCCCAAATGTTTTGGTCAATGTGAGACTAAGAGACTCAGTGACTTTAGCAGGCATGACATTGTCAGATGTGCCTGAGTCTATTATACAGTTACTTAGCTTGTGGCCATTAATTAAGAGGGAAACATAGAAGGGTTCTATTTTTCTAGGAGCAGATGGAGGAGTAACAACCAGATTATTTGGAATAGGTGTATTCTTTGGAGAATCAAGAATTACTTTTTTTGCCTTTTGTCCTATAGGGATGATCTGATTTTTAACATATTGAACCAGCTTGTTCAGTTGATCCAGATTAGACTGCAAGTATTCAAATTTAGACATCTATATTTTTGTCTTTTTGACATGATCAATTATGTCAAATGGCTGAATCGAGCTAGGTACAGAGAAAGGTACTTCAATTTTTTGAGTTTTAGGAGGAATGGGAGGTGGGCTAGTTTGAAAATTAGAAGTAGAAGGGGAAGGTGCAACAGATGTATTTACCTTTTGAATAATGACTGAATCTTTGGTTGAAAAGGCAGATTAGTCCCATGCTTGACAATTGTGACTACTAGCTGTGGTTGCTCTTCTGTCTTCTCTTTATCAGCTTGTTGGACTGATTGGTTCTTAGACCTGGTAAACACTGCATATGATCCATCTGAAGCTTCTCCTTTACTTCCAGGTTCATCTTGATAATTTAGGAAACCAATGTGGGAGTCGCCAGCTGATTCTTCTTGATTGCCTTCAATGATATCACCATTATTTCCTTGATTTAATTTAGGTTGGAAAGAAAATTCTGATTCTGCTTCAAGGTATCCCATTGCTGAATTGGTTGGAGGAGCTTCCAAGGCAAGTTTTACTTGTGTAGGAGGAAGACGATTTTGTTGTCCATGGTTTCTGGCAACATTGCCCTGATATGACTGATTTGGGAATGTCCTTCTGTATGTAGGAGCAGAAGACATTCCTTGAACCATTTGCTTTTTGAGAGCAAGCAACTCATTTGCTAATTTTTGCACTATTGGATCTATGGTGCTTGTAAATGTAAATTCAAAAGATGATGAAGCTCTATTTCTATTTGGATCTCTTCTTATTTTCCCTACTAAGATGAGATCATCTTCTACTTCAGTGGCCAAAAGTTGAGCTGCAACGAGATCTATTTGACCAGCACATCTCAAGAGGAAACTGACTTTAGGTAGCTAAGAATTAATGAAAAAACATTTGAGATTCTCAGTTGTAGGTCGAGCAATGACAGAAATTATGTTTCTCAATTTTTAAAATTTAGCTATGAAGTCTCTCATAGGCTCATGAGGCTCTTTTTTCATCTGTGTAAGTTGAGCTAGAAGTGTATCTAAGTTTGAATCTGGCTTCAAACTTAGCTTTAAGTGTATTCCAATCAGTCACAGATCGAGCCTGTAAATGGTAAAACCAATCTTCAGCAGCACCTTATAGTGTTTCAACAAAAACCCTGACTCTACGTCTTCAAATTCTACTCCAATTACTCCACAAGCTATATTGAATGTTGTAATGTGTTCATCAGGATGAACTTTGCCATCACCATAGAATTTAGGGAAATTCTTCCTAGAACTGTGTGGAAGCTCATGTAGAGGAGGAGTAAGATTGAGAGGACCAAAAGCATTACCCCAGGGGCCTTGAACTGCCATTATAGGATTCTGAAAAGGAGGGATAACAAATCTCAAATGGGTAATTATAGGTATAGCTTTATCAATAGCAGAAGTAGATACTTTGTCTGGTAATGGAGATCTGGCTTTAGTAAGAGGGAAGCTCTTGGTTCATTGGAGATGAGATGGTGAAGGAAATAGATCAAAATCACTTTGTTGTACCAGCTCGAACACAACGATACCTTTAGCCCTTTGGCTTTGTGTATACCTTGAATTTTCTAGATTGTGAAACAAAAATGGAAAAGATTTAACTTTGCTTCAGTTAAAACTTGAGGCTTTAAAATGTGCGTTCTTTCCCTATGACTATGGAGGTGAATGAATAGGCTATAAATGGATAATGGGTATTTCCCCAGTGGAGTCGCCAAAAATTGTTGGTTGAATATTTTGTCTATCAGCGTATTGGTAAACAAAATAGGTCTTATCAGCCAAAGTAGGAAAATTAGTCATCTAAATTTGTAAGATTATCACATTAGAAGAAGACTACTCTCTCCTCTCATCAAGGGGAGGTTCCCTGTGGATATGCTATATGTATGTATAAATAGAAAATAATACTCATAGGTAGGACAAGACATCCATATCTCTTTCTTTAGAGATGATGTGTACAAAAAAAAGGAAAAACTCAAGGGAATGACAGATAGAACTCCTCTTCTTTTAGAAGAACTATTCAGCCAACCACAAGAATACTCCTAGAAATAAAAGCAGAATGTAACTGAAGGTATGGTAACCAACAAATCGAGACACAACACAAAGTCTACACCTGAAATACTCAAAAGCAATATACAAAGGATGAAGAGAGCACAAAGTCTTCTCAAAATCCTTTACATAGCAATATAAAGAAACACACTGAAGGCAGCTATGGGGGCACAAAGTCTCTCCACAGTTGATTCTTCAGGACACCTTCCTGACTAATTTTACTAATCCTGCTTGTTTAATTAATGGAATAGAAAAGATATCACAGCACAAAGTATGAAAAAGTCCCTTGCTTTCTTATTTCATTAACAAAATATGATCAACAGACTGAGCACAAATTCTTAATGATGCCTCTCAATTTGGGCAGAGTTTCATTCAGATTGTCAAAAAGAAGATGCTTTTACAATGAAAGAAAGTCCCTTATATAACCACTTCAAGAAGGACTTGAGAATAGTAATACATCATGATGCATTAGGAACTGTTAGGAAGACAATCTATAACTTTGGGGCATTTTACCCATTTGATCTTGTCAATGTAGATAAACAAGCCACGTAATTGAAAGATTACAACTTTCAATGTCCACCTGGCGGTCTGATCTTGTCTTCATCGTTCCTCCTTTCTTGGTTAATTGAATCAGGCCATGAATTCATTCATTATTCTATCTTTCCTCACTTTCTTCTGGTTTTGGTCTTGAATTATGGGAATGCATTTGAGTCTATGAATTCAAAGGATCAACAACTACTTCACTGTCTTTAAAACTGACGTTTACATGCCCATCAATGTGATCTCAACGGCTAGTTCACTATCCTGAATTTGGCGTCTTTGGGAGCATCACCCCTTGGTCTTCTTTTGGCTTTCAGCTTTGCTCTTTCAAGCCTTAATATCCTTATCAAGTCAAAATGATCCTTCACTTTGGCTGCCGAGAGTCCCCTGCAAGGGCACCTGCCCTTCGGGGTCCTTCAGCAACCCTTTGCCTTGGCAGTTCCCGCGGATGAATATTTCCCTGGGCTTTCTATTTGAGGATTCCTTTGAGCAAATGTTTCCCACGAGAACTTTTCCCTGGGCTTAAATTCTTGTGAATTTTCCCCGCCGACATTTTCCCTGGGTGTTTTCTCTCGTGGGTAATTCCCATGAACATTTGCCTGGGGAAAATTCCCACAGACAAAAGTCTGCAAAAATTTGTTCCACAAATTCTTTTGAGCCTGCAGTCACTTAGAATTCTTTCAGACCTTTTTCCTGAAGGAATTCCTTTGGACATAAGTCTGAAAGAATTAATTGTTAGCCAATTTTTGAATGCCTTAAACAAATCCGAAAGAATTACCTTCCGGCTTACTTGAAAAATGATCCTTTCAAAAGATGCTTTTATGGATTAAGTGTCCTCCGCAAGGGCACTTGTCTTGCAAGAGGTTGCCTTTTGCATTGAACCACCCCTTTGAACTTTGATGTTGAACCTGTAGACGTTGAACCAATCATTTGAACCAAAAATGGTTTAAGCCGATAGTTCAATGAATGAAACAAGCCAATAAACTAAGCATTGAACCAAAACGTTATGAACTTGCCTTTGAACCAATAGGAAATTGTTCATTGAATCAAAAGATTGAACCAACTAAGTGAAAATAAAGAGTTGAACCACTTGGTTGAATTGAGCCATTAAACTGTTCCTTTGGTTGAACCTTCCATTGAACCTTGAACCCGTTGAACCTTTGAACCAAAATGGTTCAATGGTTCAACAGTTCAATGGTTCAAGCCACTTTTTACATTTGGATGCTTACTGATGAAGATTTTCAACTGAACCAAAGCTCTGAACCAATTCTAGAAAATGACTAAGTGTTGAAAACCATCTTTTAACTAAAATCATTTGCTGAAGCCTTTGAACCTGTATAAATGAACCTACCTACACAGTCCATAGATTTTCCTTTTTCTACACAATCCGTAGATTTTTCTTCCTACTGAGTTCGTAGATTCAAGCCTGCAGAGTCTGTAGATTTTTTGAGAAGCTTAGAAAATAAGGAATTTGAATGTCTAGGACAAATTTTGAAAATGGAAGATACAATTTTGGTCTGTAAGACCAAAATATTTCAAATGTTGTCCCAAAAATGACAGCTATTTTTGGGAAACAACACCAAGGAAGATTCCAAGATGGTGAACATTGGGAAATGTTGTACTCTTGAGGAGAGGTTCAAGTTCACTACTTTGCTCAGCGAGTACATGGACATCTTAGCTTACTCTTATGATGACCTAAAGTCACTTAGGCCTGATGAAATTTGCCATGACATTCCTCTCAAGGCTAATTCAACACCTTACAGGCAAAAGTCTAGGCAGTATAATCCAAAGATATTAGGTACCATTTTATATGAGATACAAAAAAATGCTAAATGCTTGGATAATCTTCCCAATCTATAATTCCACATGGATTGCAAATATAGTGCCTGTAAGGAAGAAGAATGGCAAAATTTGCCTTTGTGTGGATTTCAAGAACTTGAATCAGTCATCCTTGAAGGATAACTATCCTTTGCCAATCATGGATCAAGTGCTTCAGACAGTGACTGGTTCGGAGATGTTATCAATGCTAGACAACTTCTCAGGATATAATTAGGTTGAAGTTGGTTAGGCAGACTAGCACAAGACTGATTTCACCATGCCTTAGGGCACGTTTGCATATAGAAGGATGCCTTTCAGTTTGATAAATGATGGTGCCACCTTCCAAAGAGCAATGGACCTTGCTTTCAAAGATGAGATGGGTAAGTTCAATGTAGTTTATCTTGATGACTTGACCGTCTTTTCTAAGCATCACCCAGATCATATACACCACTTGCAATAAGAGTTAGAATGTTGCCGCCAGAATGGCATTTCTTTAAACCCCAAGAAGTTAGTTTTTGGAGTAACAGAGGGGAAACTTATCAGACACAATGTGTCCAAAGGAGGCATAAAGATTGACTCAGACAAAGTCAATTCTATTCAAGAGCTTACCTTACCCACAAGTAAGACTGTTGTTCACTCTTTCTTTGGAAAGGTGAATTTCTTACGAAGGTTCATCCTAGAGTTTGCTGAGAAGACTAGGCATATAATAAACATGATGAAGGAAAAGGCCACATTCAGCTAGATTGAAGAAGGCAAGTCAACATTTTGAGATATCAAGATAGCTATTTCCCACACCCCAATTCTAGTTTGTCCAGACTATAATAAGGAATTCACCATATATATCTATGCTTCTAAACACACACTTTCAACAATTCTGGTTCAACAGAACCAAGAAGGTGTGGAATCTCTTATTTCCTTCATGAGCTGTCCACTCAAAGCTCATGAGCTGAAGTACTCAAACATGGAGACTCATGCTTATGTATTGGTGAAGGCAGTAAAGCATTTATGCTTCTACATCTTGAATTCACACACTACTACCTTGGTTCCTAATACCATAGTTAAATCCATTCTAACTCAGCAAGAGTTTGGGACAAAATAAGGTAATTAGATTGCAAAGATCCAAGAGTTTGATCTAGCTATCAAGCCAATAAAGTTGGTATGGGGAAAGGCTTATGCCAATTGATTTCTGATAATAAACTAGAAGAAGACACGCCAACAATCCTCTTTGTCTCCACTATGAATGAGTGGTATTCAAGTATTGCTCATTTCCTTACTTATGGTGAGTGTCCTGCTCACCTATCTTATAAATAAAGGAGGACTATCAAGTTGAAATCTTCCAATTTTGTCCTCTGGAACAATGGCCTGTATAAGAGGAGCCTTGATGGAGTATTCCGTCACTATGTAGACAAAGAACAACAAAACCAAATTTTGAAGTCCTTCCATAATTTGGCCTGTGGAGGACATTTTTCTGCTCCTGTGACTGCCCATAAGATTCTGCGAGTCAGGTATTACTGGCCAACTCTCTTTCAAGATGCATACAAGTGGGTAAGGAAATGTGAACTATGCCAGTAGTTTATTGGGAGACCTAAGGTAGCTGCCTTGCCTCTCAAGCCAGTGGTCATAGAGGAGCCATTCCAATAATGAGGAATTGATTTTATTGGTGTTGTAAACCCATCTTCAAGTGTTGAACATGATTATGTCCTCACAACAATATACTACTTCACCAAGTGGGTGGAAGCAATTCCAACCAAGCATGCTACTTTAGAAGTAGTGTGTAATTTCCTCAAAAAGAAAATCATTTCTAGGTTTGGGGTCCCAACCAAGATTGTCACTGAAAATGCATCTTGTTCACTTCTTGAGAGATTAGTCAGTTCTATTTTTACTATGGGATCACCCTCTCTCACTCTTTTAATTACTTTCCACAAGGGGATGGACAAGCTGAATCAAGAAATAAGAACTTGGTGACAATCATCAAGAAGCTAGTAGATGACAACCAAAGGACATGGCATAAAGCATTGGTTGATGCTCTATGAGAGATAGAATTACACCAAAAAGGGAAAATGGTATCTCTCATTTCCAACTTCTTTATGGACTCAATGATGAGATACCAATCACTCTGAAATTGTCAGCATTGAAATTGACTAAGGCAATTGAAGATCAGACATATGAAAGCTCCATTGATAAGAGGATCATGTGCCTAACTGAGCTAGATGAGCAGAGAACCATGGTGTTGGACTGAATTCTTGCCCATCAAGGTCTGGTGAAGAAGCTCTTCGACCAGAAAGCAAAGAATCGTGATTTCTAGATTGGAGATCAAGTCCTCCTATGGGATAAGAGGAGAGAACCAAAGGGAATGCATGAAAAGTTTGACTCCCTGTGGAGGGGCCCTTTTAATATTCATCAACTCAATGGTGAAAATAGTTTCTTGTTGAGGTATCAAGATGGCACACCCTTTTCTTTTCCTCACAATGGGCAGCATCTAAAGCACTTCAACTCTTGAAGTATCAGATAAGCTCACCTGTACATATGTATATTTGTATAGTCTTTGTTTCTACTTTGTGTCATTCATTTTCATTTTTTGGAGCCTTTCTTTTTGGGTAGCATGACTTTGTGCCCCAATGGCACACTTGAAGGCATTGGAGATTCTAGTTTGTACTCCCCTCAGTTGTTTCAAGTTTTCAACTGAAGGAAGTTCCCTAATTGGAGCCAGTTGTTTTCCTCAAAAAAATGTCACTCATTTTTGGGACAACATATGACTATTTTGGCCCTACATAGACCAAAATCCTCTCTTCCCTTTTCAAAAATTGTTCTGAGCATTCAAATTCTTCATTTTTCAAAGATTTTTCAATTTTCTACAGACTCTGCAGACTCAAATCTACGGACTCAGTTTCTATGGACTCCGCAAGTTCGTCTCTACAGACTCAGTTTCTATGAACTTCAAGGCCTCAAAACTATGGACTTTGTAGGTAGGAAATCCATGGACTCAAATCTACAGACTCCCCTAATCTACAAACTATTTTTTGAAAATTTTGTAGGTTGGTTTCCACTGACTCTGTAGGCTTGAAGTTAACTGGTTCAATGCATGGGTTTTTCATTTTGCCTAAATTTTTGTCTAAGTCTCAAAGTTGAGCAAAAGCTACCAAGTGTCATCTACTAGAACACATTATAATTTTTTTCTAAAAAGCCATGGAATGTGCCACATGTCCCTTGTAGAGTTTCGTGGATGGTGACAAGTGGCAACTGCGAAAGGCTTCCATGTTCTTTTCTAAGAAACTACAGAAGTTACCACGTGTCCCTTGAAAAGCTCAATGGAAGCTACCAAGTGTCAATATCCATGGTGTCTTCCTTTGGTTTTGACTTTGAGTAAAGATTGTAGTGGGCCCCGAATGAGTTGGAAAAATTCAAGCAAAAGGTGCCAAGTGTCCTCTGTCGAGACTAAGTTTCTAATAAGTTTCAAAGTAGCAGAACGTGCCATGTGTCCCTTGCAAAGCTCTGCAGAAGCCGACAAGTGTTAACATCTATAGCTTCTTCCTTTTGTGATGTAAGGACTGCAGTGGGCCCTAGGTGAGTTACTATAAGTCAAGCAGAAGCTTCTAGGTGTCATTTTTTGAGACACATTATGATTTATTTCTCAAAGAAGTGGAACTTGCCACGTGTCCCCTGTAAACTAAATGAATCATGCCAAGTGTCAACATCTGCATGAATCCAAGTGAGTCCTAATGTTTCTATATTGTTTTTAAAGCTCAGCAGAAGCTACCAAGTGTCATCTTCCATAAGACTCTCAAAGGGTGTCTAAAGTTGTTATAATTTAAGCAGATGCTGCCATGTGTCCTCACCTATTTCATAGTAGAACATGCCACGTGTCACTTGTTGATATCAGTAGAAAGTGGTTAGAGCAAGTGGAAAAGACATGAAGAAATTGCTAAGGAGGATGATGGGCCTGTAGCCATCAAATTTAGGGCAACCAAGTAGCCATTGGCTTTCAAATGATGATGGAATTGAAGATGTCAAATTTGTGGCAATAAAGTGTCTGTTGATCTTTATAGGCTTAAATGTGAACCCAAATGCATTCAAAGGCCTTAAGGCCAAGGCCAAAAGGAAGAACTACCAAGAGGAAGAACCAAAAGAACCAAAAAGTGGGAAAGACAGCTCGAGGGCTCAAATTATATCAGGAAAGGGGGAAGACCAAAAATATCTATGCAGTAGTTATTTCAGTAGGTGGAACAGTCTGCAAGGTGGATTCTTGATTCCTTAAACATTGAAGACACGGCCTATTTTTCCCCTTGGGAGTAAAGACAAAATGGACAGCAACATAGACACTAGATGATCCAGACTCAGGAGTAGACACTTGAGATGAATCGACACACCATAGTTAAGACAACTGCCATGTTCCAACATGGCCCTCCTTGACAAAATTGGAAATGCATTCAAGGCATTGAATCCAACATGGGCTGCTCCATGGAACAAAGTGCCAAGCCTTTCTTGGCCTATATATATTGTAGTCTCTTATGTCATTTTGAGGGAGATATTCTTAATACATAAGCAAAACTTTGCCCAAATTGAAAGGTGAATACTGAGACTTTGAGCTCATATTGTTGTTCATATCATTTTATCTGAATGAGAAAGTAAGTTGTTTGTAGACTTTGTGTTGTCATAGCTTGTATCATTTTAGGAGATTGTTCTTATGTCTATCTTCTAAATGTGTTCTTGTTTATTTAATTTGGCAAGCAAAACTAGTGAAAGTAATCAGGAAGGTGTCTTGAAGCCAACTGTGGAGAGACTTTGTGCCCCTGCAATTGCCTTTAGAGTGTTTTATTTCTATTCTTGTGTAAAGGATCTTGGGACAACTTTGTGACCTCATTGTCCTTCATATTATGTTCTTGTGTAAAGGACCTTGGGACTACTTTGTGCCCTCATTATCCTTTGTATTTCACTCTTGGGCAGTCGAGGTGGAGACTTTGCGCTACACCTCAATCTGTTGGTTACTACACCTTTTGTTAGGGTGTGGAGCTAAAAGCTTCAACTATTTGCAGACACAAGAAGAGGATGATAAAGAACCAGAAGCACCGGCATTGGTAGCATGACTGACATCGGTCAGATACAGTGTAGAAGGCAACCGGAGACGGCAGATAGTCGACCGACGTCGGCAGCACCAGGCAAGCAGGGACCGACGTCGATCGCCTGTGTGTTCCAGAACTGTTGTTGACGAACAATCAGTTAAGTGAAGCGAGTGTTTGCATGTCAAATGACTAATTATAGTCACGAACTACGTGTCTAATTATTGTAGTTAGATTTCTATTTTTGTAACCATGGGATTCTATTTAAATACCCATGAGGCATGTATTGTAATTACCAAGAAGGCAAGTAAAAGCATTGAAGCAAGCAAGGTCAAGGAGATCTACAGGTGTAAGGTCAAGGAGATCAGCTAAAGCTTTCAAGGAGGGATAATAACTCAGGCTATAGAGTTGTGTTGAGCAAGAGAGAGAGGGAAGAAGGTCTTGAGGTGTGGCAAGCCTTTGAGGTGGAGGAAGAAGTGGCATCTTCCTTATTGTATTTTCTTCTAGTAATATTTAATACAAGAGTGTGTATTGTCTCTCAAATTCTTTGTTGTCTCAAGTTTCTAGTTACTTTATCATTCTGGTATAATTCCGTGTTTAATTGCTTATAATAAAGTAATTAATTGTGCTTCTGTTGGATAAGGGGTCACCTAACAGTTGGTATCAAGCATATTGATTGTTGTAGGTTCTCCTAACAAGTGGTATCAGAGCTACGGTTTGCAGGAAGCAGGGTATTATTTTTTGATTACAGGTCATTCATAGGGTTTTCTGATTGAGTGAGATTTTAGCAATGGTAGAAGAAAGTAAGCTACGAATGGAGAAGTTTAACGGCAAGAATTATCAACATTGGAGGATGCAGATTGAGGACTATCTGTATCAGAAGGATTTGTACTTACCATTGGGTGGGGCTGCATGCAAGCCCACAGATATGAAGGATGAAGAATGGAGTGTTCTTGATCAGAAGGCTCTCGGTTCCATAAGGTTGAGCCTTGCATCGTCTGTGATTTCTAGCTTATCACAGTGCAAGACAATGGAAGAGTTGATAAAGTCCTTGGCGAATTTATACGAAAAGCCCTCGGCTTCTAATAAGGTATATCTTATGAAGCAGTTATTTACTTTGCAAATGCAGGAAGGTGGATTGGTACATACTCATCTCAGTGATTTCCATGGTTTGGTAAACCAACTAGCTTCAGTCAATATTGTTTTTGATGATGAAGTAAAGGCTCTCTTGATTTTATGTTCTTTGCCTGAAAGTTGGGACGGTTTGGTTATGGCAGTAAGTAATTCTGCATCTGCTTCTAAAATCTTAAAAGTTGATGATGTTGTGAGTGTGATCTTGAAAGAATAAATACGCAGGAGAAGCACAGGTGAATCATCAGGGAATGCTCTAAGTGCAGAAAGCAGGGGAAGGCAAAGGGAGAAGATTGAGCAGGGGAAATCAAGGTCGGGAAGGAGATCCAAGTCCAAAGGTATTACCTACTGGTTTTGTGGAAAGAAAGGACATATAAAGAAGGAGTGTTGGTTGAGAGATAAAGAGAATCAACATGTAGGTATTGAAGAAGCAAAGGATGCAAATATTGTGGTACAGGATGCTCTCATACTTTCTTTGGATGGTCAGGTAGGATCATCGGATTTTAGATTCTGGTTCATCTTTTCATGCATCCCCAAACATAGATTTGTTTCATGAGTATGAACAGGGAGACTTTGGAGTGCTCTATTTAGGGGATGGTGCGCCTTGTCAGATAGTTGGCAAAGAGAAAGTGTAGCTAAGATTGCAGATTGACAACACATGGGTGTTGAAGGAGGTCATGCATGTTCCAATTTTGAAGCAGAGTCTAATTTCTGTAGGAAGGTTGGGAGATGAGGGATGCACAATAACCCTCACAGTGGACTCTTGGAAGGTTACCAAGGGAGCACTTGTTCTAGAAAGAGGTAAGAAAGTAGGTACTCTTTATCTATCTACTTGTATTACTGATTCTACTTCTGGTGTAGATTCGAAGATGTGGTCTAATAGGCTTGGTCACATGAATAAGAAGGGAATGGCCGTTCTTGATTCAAGAGGTATGTGTTTAGATTTGAAAAGCATAGATAGAGTTCATTGTAGGAAAAGGAAATTTGATGCTTTTGATAGGAACAAAGAAGCCTTGGTGTTTATAGAGGAGATGAAGGACAGAGATCAGTCACAGGGGTTGAATAAATCTGAGCAGGGCAGTATAGACAGAGGTTTGATCCAAGAAGAGCTCGCAGATGAAAATTTCATCACTTACAAGAACACACAGACGCTGATGTCAGTCACATGGGACCGACGTCAGTCATCCAGATACCGACATCGGTCATGTGCAGACCAGCAGGGTCGGTAGGTCAGGCAGGAGAAGTCCGACGTCGGTCATCATGACCGACATCGGCAGTGGGGGACGCCAGCGTCGGGTAGGGAAATGACGTGGGTAGTCAGGGTCAGTGCAGGGAACTGACATCGATCGAGAGTAGACTGGGAGATGGCTGAGATCGGTCACTGGAACAGATGATGGGTGGACAGCTAGCTGTCAAGGAGTCTCAAACACCCATATGGAGGTCAGAAATGCTAAGTGAACCTCATATTCATTGTTCACCTTCTTTATATTGCTTACTGACAGTCAAGAACTAGGAAGATGGAAGAAGCAATACAGGTAAAATCCAAAAATAGTGGGAGCTTGACATGGATGAGGAGTGTGAGTCCTTGGAGTAGAGCCAAATAGGTATTTGTTGGTAGAGTTGTTAGCTGGAAGAAAGCACTGGATGGAGGGATGGATTCCTGTTTTAGAGAAGAGAGTGGATGGACACGTGAGACAGAAGGCTATGATATATGGTTTTGATTAGGCTGCAGACAATGGAGGTTTGACCATTGTATTTTATCTTTACCAGGTTGGATAATATTAGCTACATTATCCTGTTACTGTATTGTGTTACTTGTTGCAGGGTTTCATATATAGGGAGTTTTCTGAGCTAAGGGTAGAGTTGGTTCAGAAGTATGTCATGAAGAATTTGGGAGCAGCAAAATTCTTTTGGCATAAGTGACAGGTTCAGCATCACAGGTTTTAGTAGTGGTTGGTCTTCAAGAGTGACTTTGAAGAGGGATACAGAGCCAAAGGAACAAAATAGATGGTGTACAGGTACAGGTACAGTAGCAGCTATTTATCTCCAAGTGGGATATTGTTAGGGTGTGGAGCTAAAAGCTTCAACTATTTGCAGACACAAGAAGAGGATGCTGAAGAACCAGAAGCACCGGTGTCGGCAGCATGACTGACGTCGGTTAGATACAGTGCAGAAGGCAACTGGTGATGGCAGATAGTTGGCCGACATCGGCAGCACCAGGCAAGCAGGGACCGGCGTCGATCGCCTGTGTGTTCTAGAACTGCTGTTGACGAAAAGTCAATTAAGTGAAGCGAGTGTTTGCATGTCAAATGACTAATTATAGTCATGAGCTGCATGTCTAATTATTGTAGTTAGATTTCTATTTTTGTAACCATGGGATTCTATTTAAAGACCCATGAGGCATGTATTGTAATTACCAAGAAGGCAAGTAAAAGCATTGAAGCAAGCAAGGTCAAGGAGATATACAGGTGTAAGGTCAAGGAGATCAGCTGAAGCTTTCAAGGAGGGATAATAACTCAGGCTATAGAGTTGTTGTGTTGAGCAAGAGAGAGAGGGAAGAAGGTCTTGAGGTGTGGCAAGCCTTTGAGGTGGAGGAAGAAGTGGCATCTTCCTTATTGTATTTTCTTCTAGTAATATTTAATACAAGAGTGTGTATTGTCTCTCAAATTCTTTGCTGTCTCAAGTTTCTAGTTACTTTATCATTCTGGTATAATTTTGTGTTTAATTGCTTATAAGAAAGTAATCAATTGTGCTTCCGTTGGATAAGGGGTCACCTAACAGTTGGTATCAAGCATATTGATTATTGTAGGTTCTCCTGACACCTTTGGTTACCATTTACTTGTCACTACCTGAAAGAACTCTTGTTGTTCCTTGCAAGAACACTTTTGAAAGAAGAGAAGTGCTTTCAGTGTCTTCACCAGGATTTTCTCCTTTGTTTGTGAACATCATCTCTGAAAGAAGAGAGATGGATGGTGTATCCTACCCCTGAGTGTTATTTTCTGCATATATATATATATATATATATATATATATATATATGCAGAAAATAACACTCAGGGGTAGGATACACCATCCATCTCTCTTCTTTCAGAGATGATGTTCACAAACAAAGGAGAAAATCCTGGTGAAGACACTGAAAGCACTTCTCTTCTTTCAATATATATATATAATGTATGTATGTATGTATGTATGTATGTATACACACACACACACACACACACACACACACATATATATAGTGCCTCATATTTATAGGGAACCTCCCCTTGATGAGAGGAGAGATTTGTCCCCTGTTGATGTAGTAAACCTGCACACCTGGCCGACCAATCTTCCTATGTTATGGTTGAAGAGACCTATTTTGCTCATCAGTTAGCTGGTCGACAAAATATTCACCCAAGACAAAGCAACAACAAAATTAAATAATAAAAAATATCAAAAATATTTATTATTACATGATTACATATTTATTTATACTAGATATACATTCATATCCATGTTTTACTCACATGCCTCTCATGGTATTTATTTTAGTGGGTGTTAAGAAAATACACAAGTCTCACATGATTATGGATCATCTATAGGCTTCACGACCATTATTTTCCCACAACAATGGGGGGAATTCTTAGTAGTGACATGGCTTACCCTAGGGGCATCTCTATATAATATATTATCATGATGATATTTTTCGTTAATATCCATTTATTATAGTGAGTTATTTTCATCAATTACATATATTGATACTACCTATATCTTACATATTACATGGATATCTACATTTCAATTGTTACATAAGTTATATTAACTCTTGTGTGTTATTCCTTACTTGTGTGTCTATGTATATGCTTGTTTATGTGTCATTGTCCATACAAGATTCTCTTCTTGTCATGTCTTGTGAGTCCCATCCTTACATGTTGTCTCACTAACTTCTATGTGGTCACTAACTTGTGGGGTCATAGGAAATATTGACTAATACTATACTATAATTGGTGCCATGATTTCCATCATGCACATATACTACATTATACATGCATAGTGCATACATTGTCATGGTACCTACCATGCTTCTATTGGAGCATGCTACTTGTGTGTGTTCTTATTACAATATTTATCCCAACTAGAGGCATATTTTATGACATTTTGGGACATATTATTTGTACCTATCTTGATTTGCCTTAGGGGGGCATTTTACACTCCCTTGTTGAGCCTTATATGATATTATCTTTCTAACACCATTTTACACTATACCATGACATTTTATATACATAGAATAAAAAATTACTATTGAGGCATGATTAGATGACAATTTATCCATACCATATGGATCTTTCATGTAATTTCCATGATAGTTACATGTTTTTTATGTCAATTTTTCAATAATACCAATGACTTACATGATTATTAAATATGTTTGAGGGTATTGACACTTCGACTATATTATTTTCCTAACATATGATGTAGTTAAACTTTTGTTTTTAGATGGGTGAATATAGAAACAAGTTCACATCATTCAACTCAAAATGGGGACATACATGCACCAAAGAAGCTTTAGAACATCACCACAATAGTGAAGGTTTTTTTTTTATATTTCTACTAGCAAATTTTTATCTGCTTCCCTGATCAAGGAGTGGATTGGGTAGAAGTAACTCCTAAAGATGTGTTGGGTATGTTTTATCACTTATAAAAAGTTTAATATCATGATAAGTGGGCACTAAAATCTCCCAAATGAGTGTTGATTGTGGTTTAACAATTTTTAAAATTATAGTACTAGAAGAAGTTTATTGTAACATTTGGGGAAAATACAAAAAATGTATTTGTTCCTATGTTCCCTTTTCAAAATTCAAATTCTCAAAGTTAAATTTTAGAAATATTTACTATGAATAAGATATATCATTGATTACTTGTTGCAACTATCCAATGATTTCAAGAACACTAGAAAAAATAATCAAGTGTGAATCGAAACCTATCTCGAGTTTACATTAAAATCCATTCACTCTTGCCTACGTAGGTGAAGGTATGTTTGTTAACTATTTACATTGATACTCTGATGCATGCATTCATTAAATCACACTCACATACCCATGTCAATGTGAGGGCATTATGTACACACCTAAATTTGGTACAAGACATTTTTTTCTTAATGTCTTTTAAATATTTTATCATGCTTGACTTACTTATGTTTAATTTCTTATTTTTAGGACTTATCCTTAGCCACACCAATTTTCATGTTATTTTTTTAGTTTTCAAAATTATGTCTAACACTTATCATATTTATTCATTAGCACTTATAATCAAAATATCACCTCCATGTTTTATTTCTATACTATATGCCCTATTCATTGCTGATAAAAATCTTAGGTCATATGAAACTACCCTGGTCAAACTCATAAGCTCGACAGGTTTACTTAGAGGATTGTTTTGTGGCCCTTCTACCTTGTTTGTAAGTCATGTGCCTTAATTTTCACCTATCATCACTCCTAAAGTTGACTCAAACACATAGCTTGTTCAAGAACATCCTTTTTAAACAAATTCATGTCAAGTCATTATAGATTGAGGAATTAAAAAATCCATTAAGGATAAGAGCCAAGAGAAGAACCTAGTCAAGCCCCAAGCTTCATTATTCCTCCTACTTCAAGTTGAGCTTCATTGATTCATATTTTACACACTTGTGATGTATTTTTATATGTTGGTATCTCATCACACTTTTGTACCAAATGAAGGTGTAGCTTTTCATCTAGCTACATCATCACTTATAGGGAAGAGGAGGTTCAAATCCATTTCTCAAGATATGTTATTGACACACACTTAGAACTACATGGAGGTATGATTTTAATTTATGGGATACATAGTTTTTAACCCCACCATAGTGGTTTCTTGAATCCATAATCCTTTGTTTTATTATGAGTGTCAAAATAGGTTAAAGAGGAAGAAACAAAAAAAATAGATATTCTCCCTAGTGAAATGGGAAAGCTAGCATATAGGACATAACAACATTAGATAACTAAGCAGTGATAGAAATTTTAGATCTAGAAAATCTATACAAGTTAGACTCAATGACCACAATTAGTGAAGAGTCTGTCTGACTTAGACTCGGTGATCATAGTATAGGTGACAAGTCCACTTAGGTATCTTAGATTCTACATACAAGTGGTAAATAGTTTGCACATCTCAATCCTAGGTTCATATTTATAGAAATCAATTGAGGTGTGATCATATCAACTCACTCTCATCTACTTAGTTAATTTCATTATTACACTACACTTAAACTATGTTTCTATTTTATGTACTTGACAACATATTTGTTAGCTCGATTCATGAATATAATTTATTTAATTAATTTTGATTAAAACTAAAATTAAAATAAATAATTTACAAACTGATATATAACTTTAAGATATTTATATGATTGAATAGAACAATAGATCAATTTACACCTCTAACATTAAAGTTGAAGAAAAGACACTTGATTTTTGTTGATTGTTATGTTTCACTAGCCTTGCCAATTTTATTTTTGATCCCATTTTTAGCACCTACATAAGCCTCCCAATGATGACAACATATACAAATGGAGATTTTGTCATATCATGCATTGAGTTCTAATGGAATTTTTAATGTGTGTGAGTATTTACATACACAAGGGAGCAAGTTGTTATCTCCTAAATAAATTTTCATCCTCATTATAGGATGTCTACACCTCACCATACCTATGATTGGACCACATTGATATTATTTCATGATTAGGAGAAACAATACATGTGTTTTGTGTTAGTACTTTGGTAGGCTCTTATGACGTGTACATCATTTTACATCTTTTCATATTATGACTATCATTCTTAATTCATACATGTCTAATACATGGCCCAACAAGGGGAAACCTATATTACAAAGTAACAACAAAATTAAAAAATAAAAATTATCAAAAACATTTCTTATTAAAAAATTACATATTTAATTATACTAGATATACATTCATATCCATGTTTTACTCACATGCTTTTCATGGTATGTATTTGAGTGGGTGTTAGTAAAGTATACAAGTCTCACGTGATTATGGATCATATAGAGGCTTCTCAAACATTTTTTTCCCCATAACAATTGGGGGAATTCTTAGTAGTGGCATGGCTCACCCTAGGGGCATCTCCATACAACATATTATCACAATGATATCTTTCATTAATATCCATTTATTATAGTGATCTATTTTCATTGATTAAATACAATGATAGTACTTAGATATTACATATTAGATGGATATATACATTTTGATTATTCCATAGTTTACATTAACTCTTGTATGTGTATTTGTATGCTTGTTTGTATGAACTTATCTGTAAAGGATCCTATTTTTGTCATGTCTTGTTAGTCCCATCCTTACATGTTGTCTCATTAACTTCTATGTGGTCATTAACTTGTGGGGTCATAATAGAGATTGACTAATGCTATACTATAATTGGTGCCATGATTCTCATCATGCACATTTACTACATTATACATGCCTAGTGCCTACACTACCATGGTACCTATCATGCATCTATGGGAGCATGCTACTTATGTGTCTTATTACAATATTTATCCCAACTAGGGGCATCTTTTATGACATTTTGGGAAATACTATTTGTATCTATCTTGTTTTTCCTTAGGGGGACATTTTACACTCATATATTGATCCTTATATGATATTATCTTTCTAACACCATATTACACCATAACATGACATTTTCTATACATAACATAAAAATTAATATTGAGTTGTGATTAGATGACAATTTATCCATACCATTTGGATCTTTGCATGTAATTTCCATGATAGTTACACGTGTTTTATGTCAATTTTGTAATAACACCGATGATTTACATGATTATTAACTATGTTTGAGGGTATTGACGCTTCGACTATATTAGTTTCCTAACATATAATATAGTTAAATTTTTTTTTGAGATGAGTGATTATAGAAACAAGTTTATATCACTCACCTCAAAATGGGGACATAAATACACCAAAGAAGCTTCAAAGTATTGCCATAATATTGAGGGTTTTTTCAATATTTCCATAATAGTAAATGTTTATCTACATCCTTGATCAAGAAGTGGATTGGGAAGGAGTAACTCCTAAAGAAGTGTTGGCTATGTTTTATCACTTATCAAAATTTTAGTATCATGAAAAGTGGGACTAAAAACTCCTAGATGAATGTTGATTGTGGTTTAGCACTTGTCAAAATTATAGTATTGGAAGAAGTTTGTTGCAACATTTTGGGAAAATATAAAAAATGTATTTGTTCCTATGTTACCCTTTCAAAATTCAAATTTTAAAAGTTAAAAATTAGAAATATGTAATGTGAATAAGATATTAATTGATTACTTGTTACAATTGTTTGATGCTTTAAAGTACAATATAAAAAATCATCAAGTGTGAATGAAAAAATATCTCGAGCTTATATAAAAAATGATTCACTCTTCACTTTGTAGGTGAAGGTATGTGTCAACTATTTACTTTGATACTTTGATGCATGTATGAATTCACTCACACTCACATACCCATATCAATGTGGGGGCATTATGTAGACACCTAAATTTGGTACAAGACTTTTTTTATTAATATCTTTATAATACTTTATCATACTTTACTTGTGTTTAATTTCTTTTTTTTAGGACTTATCCTTACCCACACCAATTTTCATGTTCTCTCTTTAGTCTCAAAAGCATGTCTAACACTTATCATAATTTAGTGTTGGCTATGTTTTAGTACTTATTGAAAATTTAGTATCATGAGAAGTGGGCACTAAAAAATCATAAATAAGTGTTGATTTTAGTTTAGCACTTGTCAAAATTATAGTACTATCCAAGAAGTTTGTTGCAACATTTGGGAAAATTACAAAAAATGTATTTGTTCTTATGTTCCCTTTTCAAAATTTGAAATTTTAGAGATAAAAATTAGAAATATTTATCGTGAATAAGATATATCATTGATTATTGGTTACAACTATCCAATGCTTTCAGGGACACAATAAAAAATAATCAAGTGTGAATGGAAACCTATCTTAAGAATACATGAAAAACCATTCACTCTTCCCTATGTATTTGAAGGTACGTGTCAACTATTTATGTTGATACTTTGATGCATGCATGCATTTACTCACACTCATATACCCATGTTGACGTGGGGGAATTATGTAGACACCTAAATTTAGTATGATACTTTTTTTCTTAATGTCTTTTCAATAATTTATCATACTTGACTTACTTGTGTTTAATTTCTCATTTTTAGGACTTATCCTTACCCATACCAATTTTCATGTTATCTCTTTAGTTTTAAAAGCATGTCTAACACTTATCATAATTTATTTGTTATCACTTATAAGAAAAATATCACATCCATGTTTTATATCGATACTAGAGACCTTATTTATCCCTAGTAAAATTCTTAGGTTGTATGAAATTACCCTGGTCAAACTCGTAAGCTCAAAAAAATTTCTCAAGATTGTTTTGTGGGTCCTTTTTCCTTGGTCATAAGTCACATGCCTTAATTTTCATCTATCATTGCTCCTAAAATCAACTCAAGCACATAGCTTGTCCAAGAACATCCTTTTTAAATAATTCATATCAAGTCATTTTAGATTGAAGAATCAAATAATCCATTAAGGGCGAGAGCCAAGAGAAGATCCTAGTCATTTAAGCCTTGAGCTTCATCATTCCTCCTACTACAATTTAAGATTCATTGATTCATATCTTACATACTTGCGATGCATTTTTATATGTTGGTCTATCATCATGATTTTGTATCAAATGAATATGTAACTTTTCATCTAACTGCATCATCACTTATAGGGAAGATGAGGTTCAAATCCCTTGCTGAAGATATGTTATTTACACACACTTAGAACTTCTTAGAGGTATGATTTTGGCTTGCAGGTACATAGTTTGCAACCCCACCTTGGTGGCTGCTGGACTCCATAATCCTTTATTTTTTAATGAGTGTCAAACTAGTTTAAGGAGGAAGAAATGAAAAAATTGGAGATTCTTCCTAATGAAATAGGAAATCAAGTATATATGACATAATAACATTAGCTAGCAAAGCAGTGACTTAAAGTGTAGATCTAGAAAAATTGTGTAGGTAAGACTTAATGGCCACAATTAGCAACGATTCTATCAAAGTGAAACTCGACAATCATAGTATAGGTGACAAGTCTACCTAGGTAACTTAGATTCTACACACATGGGATAGACAGTCTGTACATCTCTATCTTAGGTTCACATTTCCATAAATTAATTATGGTGTGATTATCCCAACTCATTTACTCTCATTTACTTTATTAATTTTATTATTACACTACACTTGAACTATGTTTATAATTTATGTGCTTTATAACATATTTGTTAGCTCTATTAGTTAGTGTAATTTATTTAATTAATTTTGATTAAAACTAAAATTAAAATAAATAATTTACAACTGATAGATAAGGAATTGAATCTGTGCAAACATAAGATCACTCAGGCTGGTCGATGTTCTTTATGGATACATAAATAATTGCATCAATCTATTCAATTTAGGTATTTAAAAAAGGAATGTTGACACATAACTACATAAATTTAGCTAATAAAGTTGGTTAGAAAGAGAACTACATACAAAACTATATAGGGATGGTCTATGCAGTTTGGTAAAAAGGAAATTGCACATAAAATTGTATCAAGATCGCCAATGTAGTATGTTTTAAAGGTGAAGGAATTAGTAAGATTCACATTGGATTTCCTATAATTTATGTGATGGGATATAATTATCCCACAACTATCCTATCTCTAAATATATGAACTCATAGAAGGTTAATCAAAGATCCCAATGATATGTTATGTTTTGGTCATGACCAAGTGTGGATCCATAGACCTATAAATATGGGCACCTACTCACTAATATCAAAGGGAAGAGTTTCAAATCCTTTAGGAATATGACAGGATGGAATAAATCTAACTATACCTCTAATGATAGAAGAAAATGAATTGACTAAAGTCAATGTAAGTAGTTGTGCAAGTAAAATAAAGTAAATTGATGGGAAGGGGTTAGAATAATCAAAATGTCTAAGGAACCATGGTAAACAAATGGGGGCTTAGGCTACCTAAAATGGGTAAATGGGAAGTATAAATAATTCTATATCTGAACTAAGTATATATGTAGAGAAATTATAGACAAGGACACACTCACATACATTTATCTACTAAGAAAAAAACAACATCTACCTACTAAATGAAATAGAGAAAAGAGGACAAGGTGATAAATACTTACCTTGATGGGGACCCATTGAGACTAAATATCCACTGTGCCAATGGTTATTTGAAAGATATTATTTTGGTTGTGAATAACTAAAAGGATAAACAATAGGCCATAATCCAAGTAAGGACCTCCTATAAAGTTTCTTGATTTCCACAAGATAAGCTTCTTTCAAGATAATATTCTACCTATAGCTCTTCCAAATGATATTAGATCATAAGTGCAAATGCAAGTAGAGGAAATAAGTGTGAGATAATGTGTGTATATCATATGGAATTTAATATGATTGTATATATAGTGGTCAAAATATCAAATTTAGACAAAGCCAATGGTATCAACCAATTAGATGCAGTTCAAAAGAGTCGATTGAAACAAACTACATTGGCTAGGATGGAGTAGTACAAATGCCTAAAATATAAACTAATAATATAATTGGCTAGGCTGATATAGTATATAAGGGAATATAGGTGAAATATATTGTATTGGCCTGATTAATGTAATAGGAAATGAGGGAACTAACACAACTGAGTAGGATATGATGTAAAGAAGTAGGTAGAAAGACAAATATGAGGAAGATGAACTAGGTATATGAGTGATATGATCATGATATATATAACAAAATCTCTTGTAAAGCACCAAATTCCTACCTGCCCCTTTCCTAGTGTACCCTTTAAGGCATGATTTTATGAAGAATAGAGCTTGATAGGTTGCTACAAGAGAAAGTGTCAATAAATGATAAAGTGAAATATATTATGTATAAATAGTGATTCAGACTTGTACCAAATGCCTCAAAGTCAAATGTTGTCTCTTTAAATATATGATCAATACCAAATGAGAACCAAATGAGCATAGGTATTCCATGGTGTCCAGCATATAAATGTTGAATTGATTTATAATAGAATACCCCTAGTTTTCTTTCCCAATTCCTTGAAGTTGAATGCACAATGTAAATTTTATTGGAGGTTGCATTCATTTGAAATTTTGATAATCAAGAGCTCTGTAATTTTTTTAGTTGCTTTGAATGTTTTTGTCTATGCAATTATGTCTCAATGGTGTTGATTGTTTTAACTGATGGGTGTCGTTATTTCCTTCATTTAATCAACTCTTTGTTGATGTCATATTCAACCAAGGATGTGTCTAAAGCTATATGCAACAAGAAGAATCTTAGCGATTTAGTAATTGATTGTAGGTATTTGTATTTTTTTTTGGTTTTGGGGGATCTTTAATGTCTTAAGGACTTCTTGGTTAAAACCTTATTGGAATCAAACTATGAAAATCTGCTAGAAGTAAACACACATTACAAAAATGAATTGCTAGAAATAAACACACTTTGCAGAAATGAATTTGATGGAAATAAACACACTTTTGCAGAATGAAATAGATTGCTGAAAATGAAAAAACTTTATAGAATTAAATACACAATTTAGAATGCTTGGAAATGATTGCAAAGAAATGAGAACTTAATCTAGAACCCCTGTAGGGACAAATCTACAACAAATTTTAAATTAAGGAATTTCAAGAATTTATAAATTTAACAGATCTACCTATTTGCTTTTGAAAATAAAATATAAATACCAACAAAAATGAAGATCCTAGTTCTTGTAGGAGTGGGCCCTTGCTCTGCCTAGAAACAAGATTGAATAACTTAATTCTCTCTCAAAACAAAAATGGCTATTTTATTGATAAAATGTTTTGCATTATAAAAATATACTAGATCTGTATAGATCAATCTATATCTATCCTTATTCCTCTGTTCTTCAATTATTACCATTATTATTATATTCTTCTAGGTCTGTATATATATTATTCTTCTTGTGGTGCATTGATGGCCATAATTGTTTCATGGATACGATGGAACTGAATTGTGCCCAGAATAGATGTTGAATTAAAACGTGGCTAGATGTATAGCTATGTGATAAGTGTCTTGGATCTGTAAGTATGGAAATTGGAAGTCTACTCCTGATTAATAAGATCATTGATTTGATAGATCATCGACCATTTGGAATAGATATTTATCAGTTCCATAACTTTAAAAGAGTTTTGAAACTAAAGGAAATCATTCCATGTCTAATCGTGAAAGTTTTGGAGCTTATCTACAGGAGTTCTGGAACTAATTATGATAATTATGGAACTAAATATAGAGTTTTGGAACTAAGTCTGAAAGTTCTAGAACTAAGTTTGAAATTTTCAAAACTAAATCTGAAAGTTTTGGAACTAAGTTTGAAAGTTCTGGAACTAAGTGAGAGAACTTGTAATAGCGTGGTGGAGTTCTGGAACTAAGTTTTATTGATTCCAATGCTTCTAAAAACATGCAATCTGCTTCATATTTGTTCTTCAGCCTGATGATGACCTATTTTATTACAAAACTTAAATTTTTCAAAACACTTTGTTAGGAATTACAAAGCTTTTAAACGTTAGAATCACAATCAACAAAAGATTGACAATTACATCCTAACTCATATCAAATCAAATAAAAGTCACAAAATGCAGTCAAACTTAATAGAAAGAGAGAGTAAGATGAGGTCATTTATTGTAAATTTAACGGGCATTACTTGGCCTCATCATTTCCCCCATACTTACTTGTTTGTAAGTCCCTTTATAAATTTTAATCTTCAAATTCAAGATTGTATATTCTGCATTTCATTTGATTGCTTAGATCAAATGGCTGGAACTAAATATTCCAATGATTTGATTCAAAGGTACTATACCCTAATCCTACTTCTACTTTTCTCTTCCATTCCTCAAATTGAGTGGGATCTTGAGGTTCTCTATTTTGCCAAGGAGATATGGGGGTGAGAAGTAGAGGTGGCCTTGTCCACATTCCTATCCATATGTGCCTATGAGCTTCATTGATCTGAGGAATTATTGTGCATGAAGATTTTTCCCTTTCTAGACTCAAGATCAAATATGAAGGGGTTATTACTTCCCTTCTTTTCAATGCCACTGGGAGAAATTCCCATCTTTTCAAACGTGCATCATAAATATTATCAAAAAATTTCTTTTCATAAGAGTTGAAAGCATTAATGCTTTTATGTAAATTGGCAAGATAAGTTTCCTTGAACCTTCTATCAAATGCATGGGATTTGAAATGTGCAACAAAGGTGGATGGGTTGCCTTAATGAATTCTCATACAGAGACCAGATGAACTAGCCTTTAACAGATGCTCTGACTCCCTCTCTTTCCATGCAATATGATTTTGAAGAACAGAAACAAATGCATTAAGTTGGCTTTCTCCTACATACAAATTGATCATAAAACCTGAATTCTTTTCTAACATGAAATTACAAAGATAAAATTCACAAAGAAGATTTTTCTATTTTGCATTGGCTAAGGAATAGGCTACTGAGAAATCAACTTCATCTTTTATTTCATGTGGAAGGCCACATGCTATCCTTGCCAACTGCCAGTGAATGAATTGTTCCTCTAAAAACATACTATATGTAGGAGAAGGTCTTCTGCATGCAAGTAATTTCTCACTCATCATGTAAACCATTTATATTTTCACAAGATATTTATATTTATCTTTTTCCTCCTTGTAAAATTTTTCTTCCCATTCCTTCCTTGATTTCTTTTCTTCCTCCATTTTGCTTTTCAAGTCCTTATTAGATGTCTTGACTACACTAATTTATCTGCATGTATCATCCTATAACTGCTTGAGTGGTAGATAAGTCAATTCAGTCTATGCAGAGACTATTGACATATCAGTCTGTCTCCTAGAAATTTTACATTCTGCCTTTTTCTCCATCAGCTGCCTTTTAATCTCTGCTAATTCCTCAATCTTGGCTGTGAACTAGTTTGTTAATTATTTAAGGAGCATTTCTCTCTATTCTAATTTGAGTTTGAGGAAATCCAATTCCTCATCCTTTTCCTTGATAATGAGCTCTGCTCTAGACAAAAATAGAGCCTATTTAACCTACTGATTTTCTTCTTTTTTTGAAATTTCTTAGGGAGCTAAGCATTCTTCTTCCACCAGAGGGGATTTCCCCTTCCTTTTGTAAGATGCATATTCATCTTCTTCATGTGATGGTGTTGTTGACTCACCCATTTCTTGGAAAACTTGCTCCTCAAATCTTTCATCTTCTTTTTCTTTTTCTGTTTGGCTTGGTCTAGGAGGAGTCATGGCTATGCTACCCAAAATATCAGTAGCTTCAGTTTCCATCCCTTTTTGTTCTTCCATCTCCTTTGGAATTTGTTTAGACCTTTTATGACTTCTCCTTGTTTTAGGAGCCTCAAAATGTGCAAAAATGTGTCTCCTCTTAGAGCTGCTTCTAATTTTCACCTCTTGCTCAGGCCTAGGTGAACCATCACTGTCAAAGATAGGTATTAGTTCTCTTGTAGCTTCTATAGAAGAAGAAATTTCTTGAGAAGGCACAGTAGGGTCTGTAGTTTTAGCTCTTCTTCCAGATCTTCTTCTTTTTGGTATTTCCTCTCCTCTTAGTTCTTTATTTTCCTCAGCAGTGGTATCAGTTTCCAAATGAACTGAAGGGGTAGGAGGAGTTTCTATTACTCTTCTAAAAATACCAGGGTTCTGCCTAAACTTGCCAAGAAAATTTTCCCACATTTCTTCCCCATTTTTCTTTGAAAGGAAATGGTGCTGGCATACTATATGCAGTAACTCATGATGTCTAATTCTTCCTACACCCAAAGAATACCTTTAAGCCATTGTATGGATAGAGTAAAAAAGAAACCCTGGAAGATTTACTATATATTCTAGTTTTTTGGCTCCATATCTAAGGTATATGAGGATTTTAAGGACTTCTCTTCCTACTGACCCAAATTTCCCATCACAGGTTAAATACTTAACTATCCAAAATGCTACTCTGTCAAAGGGTTTGGGCAAGCTGGCCCTTCTAACTCCTTTGATGATTTTTTTTGTGTTGTAAATATACTAGGGTTTGACTTTCCCCTCTTTCAGCAAGGTTTCAACCAGGTCTTTTAATGTCCCTTTGATAGGGTTTGGGACATGCACCATTGGTACTCTAGATATCTCACTTATTACATTCAGATAAAAAGGAATGAGAACCTTCCTGATTTTTATCCTTGTTTTCTCTAAATTAATAACAAATTATCTTACCAATTCATCATTATATTTGGGGAATTTCCTTAGAAACTCTAGCCATCCTGCCTATTGAAAGATAGTTTCCACTTCTTCATCTGCAAGGAGCTAGGTATCATCCTCTAGTTCTGACTTCTTTTTAATCCCCATGATTTGTTCTTCTTTAATCTTACACAAGTTAGCTAAAGAATTCTTCTATTAGTGGTGGAACTGATGACTTTGGTTACAGAACTAGCAAATTCATCTATGGAACTACTGTACTTAGCTGTAGAACTGATGAATTTCGCTGAGGAACTGACAAATTTAATTCACTATATCTCTCTTGAAGTTTTTCTGCATCTAGTTTTTACTTTATCAATTCAATAATAATAATAATAATGACTCTTTATAACTTTGTCACCAATTTATTCTATCAATATCCGTCTCATGATTTCTCACTTTTAATCATGATGTACAATAGATGACTCATCATACTAATCTCTTAAATCAAGTCTAATCACACATGCAAACTTTCAATCTAACATTTAACAAGTTAAAAACATAATTACCATCCTTGATGATGTAATCTCTCCATCATGATGACTCATTATTCCTAAAAAAAAGTGAAACAAAAAGGAAAATGGTTAAAAAATAGTTAGAATTTCAAAGAAGTTTTTATTTTGAATTAGCCATTTATTTGAGAAGATCAACTGCCATTGCTGGTTTTCAATTAATCTTTGAGAGATTATTTATTTTATTTTATTTTTTTGGGGAAGAGAATGCCATTTACTGGTTTTCATTCTCTTCCCTTTATTTTAGATCTATTCATCTGATTATTTGATCATTTTGAAAGAACTGGGTTCTTCCATATGATCAAATTCTTTGTCTGCTTCAATCTACTTCAAGAATTCATCCTTAGTAGGAGGCTTCCTATAAATTTTTAGCCTGTGTCCATTGACCAAGAGTATTCTTCTACTACCATCAATGGGAAGTAACTAGATAGAACCATTGTCAAATATCTGCTCAATCTAATAAGGTCCTAACCATCTAGTTCTCAATTTGCCTTTGAATTGTTGGTACTTAGAATCAAACAGTAATGCCCAGTCTCCTACTTTGAATTACCTTTCCTTGATATGTGAATCATGCCATTGCTTCCTTTGATCTTAGATTATCTTTATCTGGTGAAGTGCTTCCATTCTCAATTCATCCAACTCATTGAGTTGAAGGATTCTCTCCTTTTGAGCTACATCCAATTCAATTCCCACCTTAGCTACTGTCCTCAATGTCTGTAGTTCAAACTCAATAGGAAATAAGGGATTTTTCCCATAGACTAACTCATATGGTGAAAACCCTATTGTAGTTTTCCAAGTTGTATTGTAAGTCCAGACAGCTTCAGGTAGTCTCTTTACCCAATCTCTTCTTCCTGCTTCAACTATTTTAGTGAGGATGTTTTCCAATTCTCTATTTATTACTTCAACTTGTCCATTTGCTTATGGGTGATAGGGAGATGACTTCCTATGATTGATATGATAATACATTGTGAAATCTTGGGATCATATTGGACATAAATTATGGTCCCTGGTCTGAAACTAAGCTTCTTGGTGCTCCAAACTTTACCATAATTCTGTGCCAAAATAAATCAGCAATTGCTTCTTCAGTGGCATTTGTTAAAGCCTACACTTATACCCACTTTTTCACATAATTAGTACACACAATAATGTGCTCTTTTCCCTATGAAGGAGGATTAAAGGGTCCAACAAAATCCAATCCCCATCTCTCAAATGGTTTAATCACTACTTAAGGTTGCAGAGGCATTTCATTGGTAAAGGTTGGTTGTCCCATCTTTTGACAAAGATCACACTGCCTGATATATCTCTTCACATATTTGTACAGAGATGGCCAATAGTAACCAATGCCAAGTATCTTGTGAGCTATTCTTTTCAATGAATAGTGTCCTCCACTTGGTTCATCATGACATGCCTGAAGGATGTCAAAGATTTCATCTTCTCTTACACACCTGCATAAAACCAAATCAGGACCACATTTAAATAGCATTCCATTTAACCATTTGAACTATGCACTAGGTTTGATTAACTTCTTTATTTGTTTTTTAGTGAAAGAAGGAGGAAACTTCCCTATTGTAAGATAATTTGCCATATCACCAAACCATGGTGTATCAGCTGAAATAACAAATAATTGTTCATCTAGAAAGTTGTCTTTGACTGGATCCTGCTCCCCTGTAGTGGTCAGTCTTGATAAGAAATCAGCTACCACATTAGATTTACCTAGATTGTCCACAATGGTAATATCAAATTCTTGTAGAAGTAATAACCATCTAATTATTCTACCTCCAACCACTGGTTTGTTCACTAAATATTTAATTGTTGAGTGATTTGTATGTACAAATATTTTGTACCCTGTAATGTAATATCTAAATTTATTAATTGCATAGATCATAGTTAGAAATTCTTTTTCAGTAGTAGTGTAATTTCTTTCAGTGGGAGTAAGATTTTTACTAAGATAGTAAATAGCATACATTTTTCCTTCTTCATCTTTCTGTCCCAAAATTGCACCAATTGAGTTATTTGAGGCATTAGTTTGGATGTAAAAATCTCTCAATATTGGGGCAATTACTAATTTCTCTTTAATTTATTCAAAATCATGTTGACATTTTTCATCCCAAAGAAATTCATAGTCCTTGATAAGCAACTTAAACATGGGAGCAACAATTTTACTAAAATCCTTGATAAAGCACCTATAGTATACAACATGCCCTAAAAATGACTTGATATCTGTGGGGGTTTGAGGAATAGACGAGTCTGAAATAATCTTGATTTTGTTTTGGTCAACCTGAATTCCTCTTTTTGAAATATGGTGTCCTAATACAATCCCTTCATTAACCATCATCAAATATTTATCATGACTAAGAGACAAGTGATGTTGTTCACATCTTGTTAATACTCTATCCAAATTTTTCAAGGCATCATTAAATGTATCTCCATGCACAATAAAGTCATCCATGTATACCTCTACACAGTCATTTGTTAGGTCTAAAAAAATTGCTAATACAACTCTTTGAAAGGTTGCTAGAGCATTACATAGTCCAAATGGTAATACCCTATAAGCAAAGGTACCCCATGGACAATTAAATGTAGTTTTGTCCTGATCCTCAGCAACAACTTTGATTTGATTGTATCCACTAAAGCCATTCAAGAAGGAAAAGTACTATTTACCTGAAAGGTTGTTTAAGACTTGATCTATGAATGGTAAGGGAAAATAATCTCTCAGGGTGGCTTTGTTCAATTCCCTATAGGCAACACAAATTCTCCATTTCCATTATTTTTAGGGACAATTACAAGAGGAGACACCCACTAGCTATCTGAGATAGGGTAGATAAAACCTACTTGTAATAGTTTTTCAATTTCTTGTTTGACTATATCCCTTAAGGCTGGATTAATCCTTCTCTGAGGTTGCCTAACGGGTCTAATGTTTTCAATATAAATGTGATGGGTGCAGATATTTGGATGAATTACCTTCATGTCTCTATAGTCCCAAGTAAAAGCTTTAGTATGATCCTTCAAAACATCAAACAGTTTGGCTTCTTCATCATTCTTTAACCAGCTATTAATATTCAAAATTTTACCTAGTTGAATCTCATCATATACTAGAACCAAATGGGTAGTATAGTGGTGAGTATTCCCACCTGTCATGTAGGTGACCCAGGTTTGATCCCCAACAATGGTGCCAAAAATTATGGGTGTCATTATTCCCTTCATTTAATCAACTCTCTGTTGATGTCATATTCAACCAAGGGTGTGTCTAAAGCTATATGAAATAAGAAGAATCTTAGTGATTTAGTAATTGATTGTAGGTATTTGTATTTTTTTTTGGTTTCGGGGGATCTTTAATGTCTTAAGGACTTCTTGGTTAAAACCTTATTGGAATCAAACTATGAAAATCTACTGGAAGTAAACACACATTATAGAAATGAATTGCTGAAAATAAACACACTTTGCAGAATTGAATTTGCTGGAAATAAACACACTTTTGTAGAATGAAATAGATTGCTGAAAATGAACAAACTTTACAGAATTAAAAACACAATTTAGATTGCTTGGAAAATGATTGCAAAGAAATGAGAACTTAATCTGCAGGGATAAATCTATAAAAAAATTTAACTTAAGGAGTTGAAAGCATTTATAAATTTAACAGATCTACCTATTTGCTTTTGAAAATAAAATATAAATACCAACAAAAATGAAGATCTTGGTTCTTGGAGGAGTGGGCCCTTGCTCCGCCTAGAAACAGGATTGAACAACTTAATTCTCTCTCAAAATAGAAATAGCTATTTTATTGATAAAATGTTTTGCATTACAAAAATGTACTAGATATGTATAAATCAATCTATATCTATCCTTATTCCTCTATTCTTCAATTATTACCATTATTCCTATATTCTTCCAGATCTATATATATATATATATTCTTCTTCTTTTGGTGCATTGATGGTTGTAACTATTTCACGGATATGATGGAACTAAATTGTGCCCAGAATAGATGTTGAATTAAAACGTGGCTGGATGTACAGCTGTGTGATAAGTGTCTTGGATCTGCAAGTATGGAAATCAAAAGTTTACTCCTGATTAATAAGATCATTGATTTGACAGATCGTCGGCCATTTGGAATAGATCTTTATCAGTTCTGGAACTTTAGAAGAGTTTCAAAACTAAAGGAAATCGTTCCATGTCTAACTACAAAAGTTCTAAAGCTTATCTGCAGGAGTTCCAGAACTAATTCTGATAATTCCGGAACTAAATATAGATTTTTGGAACTAAGTCTGAAAGTTTTAGAACTAAGTTTGAAAATTTCAAAACTAAATCCGAAAGTTCCAGAACTAAGTTTGAAAGTTCCAAAACTAAGTGACAGAACTTGTAATAACATGGTGGAGTTCTGGAACTAAGCTATATTGATTCCAATGCTTCTAAAAACATGCAATCCACTTCATATTTGTTCTTTAGCCTGATGATGACCTATTTTATTACAAAACTTGAATTTTCCAAAACACTTTGTTAGGAATTATAGAGCGTTTAAACGTTAGAATCACAATCAATAAAAGATGGACAATTACATCCTAACTCATATCAGATCAAATAAAAGTCACAAAATGAAATCAAACTTAATAGAAAGAGAGAGTAAGATGAGGTCATTTATTGTACATTTAACGAGCATATCCTGGCCTCATCATTAACAATCAGCCTAGTTCATGTGCTTTAATTACATTAAGTGATATATTTTTTATAACTCATATCATTTGAATTAATATTTTGAATTCCCTTTCTTCATGGGGAAATTCAACCCAAACACGTCTTTAACTTGAATTATAATGAGAACTAAAATTCTTAGTCGATGCATTGTGACAAATGTGACCTTTATGCTTATCTCTTGCTTTGTAACAAGTCATATCTTTTAATGTTTGTGGATTTAAAATTTGGATGTCATCATTTCATTGAATTTATTATCCATGATATGTGTCATCGTTTCACATAGCCATGGCCTCCTTGTGTATTTTTTAACATAAAACCCTTTATTCTTATGATTAAGTGGGGTGATGGCACATGGCATATTTTGATAGGATCATAATTCATAGAGATATGAATAGTGATTCAAATATGTTCACCTATTGATTATATTATGTTGTGATACCGCATAATTACAACACGTGGCTTGATACAAAGGGTTCAAACTCTTTTAAGTTAGGTTATGTTGCGAATCTATGAAATCATTAAACATGACATATTGCAATTGGGTTTCAAACCCATAGACTATAACACCTTATTTTATATTTTTTTTCTTAATGTATTTGTGAGGATGTGAATGAATAATACATTGACAAATGTCATGTTATGATTGATCGCACCCATAGAGAAGTGATTTTTTATTTTTTACTTTAATTACTAATTTGTGAATCCATGAGGAGATGCAAAATTGACACTTAACATGACTCATATGGCTCAAACCTTTGCGATAAATAATTTTTGAGTGTGAGTGAAAATGATGATGATTTTGTATGATGTAACTAAATACTAGATCAACATGTGGAACCCACTTAAAATTTGGGTTCAAAATAATATTGTGTGTGATGTGTGAAGGCTAAAAGTACTTTGAATGACTATGAAGGTTATGAAAGTGCAACACATGGCCTGTACCCTCATTTAAAAGCTTTATATAATAATGTGTGAGATGCAAATCTACAAAAATATGAAATGTGGATCAAACCAATTTCATAGAAATCAAATTTCAATGTGGTTGATGGTGAATGTCCATGACTAAATGCAAATACGTTTGATTCTACACATCAACATAAAAAAACTAATAAATGATCCAAATTATTTGAAAAATATATTTGATTGATAAATATTCCAATAAGGTCCCTTTCATCTTTATTTCAAGATCATGAATAAGCCCACATTGAAACACTTTAAACATCGAATTAGAAGTCAAAAATAAATAAACATTTTATAAATAGGTTGAATTTCAATTGAAAGTTTAATGAGTTTACAAATCTAATTTAGGATTATGAACTTATCAAGATGAAGCCATTCAAACTCAATGGGTTTCTATTCCAAAGGAATGGAGGTGTGCCAGTGACAACAATACATAAGACTCTTAATATTTTTTTCTATTTCATAGGATGGGAAGGATTTTACAAAATATTTGTTAGTAACTTCTCAATAATAAAATGTCCTCTAGCCAACCTCAATAGGAAGGATTCCTTTAAGTGGTCCACAGAGGAACTAACATATTTCAAGGATCTCAAATGAGCCACGTTATGTAGTTCAATTTTAGAAACCTCTTATTTTTCAAAGTATTTTTTCATTGAATGTGATGCCTCTAGATCTAGACTAGGTGAAATTATCTCTCAAGATGACTACCCAATTTCATTTGAAAATAGGGAATTCAATGAACATAAATCAAGGATGTCCATGTATAGTAAGGAGATGTTATCCATCATGTTAGAGGTATAATCCACTAAGAGGGGGGGGGGGGTGAATTAGTGATGGAAAATAATCTAATTCAATTTCCAAACCCTTACAATTTTTTAAGCATTCAATGCAAGCATTTATGAAGCATATAAATCATTGATAGCAGTGGACAATAAACATAATGCAAGATCACATATGCAACACACGAACTATGTGGGAAACCCTTTTGAGGAATAAAACCCACTTTCAAGCTTGAAAACACATGGACTATTGTCTTATAAGATAATAAAAAACAAGAGACTAATCAAGTCCTTCTAATTAGGAAACTTTGGTCAAGTCCTTCTGACCTACAACCTTAATCAAGTCCTTTTGATCAAAGGTTTTTAGTGAAACCCTATTTCACAAGGAGAAACTTCCCCTAAGGAAGATCAATTCATTTAGAACCTTATTGGAAATAACACTTACACCTTAGAGCTGATGTCTTCAACACCTAATGATGGACTTCTTAATTAACTCACCTCTGCACCTTTGATCATACTCAATATGTAAGAACACTATTCTACCAATAGAATTATGACCTATAGATCATACAAATAGTCATCAATCTATCTTGCTCTTCAAATCATCCTTAGGGCACTCTATCCCTCCTTCACTCCACAAAGCACACACAAGCTTCTCTCTCTAATCTCTCTCAAAACTTCCACATCAAATCTCTCTTCCTCAAAATCTAAAAACCAACACATTTGATTCTACTATATATAGAGATATAATGAATAAACAAGATCAAAATATTTCCTTGTCATCCACAAAACATACCTTCACCTTTAAGGCATCTTACATAGGTCACACTTAAGTAACTACACCTTTTAATAAGGCCCTTGTAGCTCTTATAGGTCTCCTAGAGACCTATTTACCCACTTAGCACACTAACAAAAAAAATAAGAACATAGGACAACTTTAAAATACATAGGTCCACTCCTTATATCCCCTAAAACATCCTCAAATTATCACAATCAACTTAGCTCACCTCTACGTATGCTCAATCAACTCAAATAGAGACCTTGTACATAGGAACATAAATACCTTAAAAACTATCAACTTCATAAGCATTGTTCATGCTCAAGATATATTGATCACACCTCCAAAAACCACATAGAGCATCCTTATGGATCCTAAAACACTCTCCAATAGCTAAGACAACATGAAACATCGAAATAACATCAATACAAGCTCAAAAATCCTTCTTGGGTCACTTATAGAACAAACATGAACACATAATCAACTTTGAAGCTCAATATCTTTGTCTACACATACTTCCAGATCTTCAAATCCATATTTATAGATGTGCCTTGGAGTCCTCTACCACTTTGCTTTTTATTATATGATTAAAATTCATCTTCTATCAAAAGATATGATTGAAATATAGAGCTCTAGTTTTTCCCTATGTAAATTCAAATATTTGAATAACAACAATCATAGTTAAACCTTAGAAAATTTGCTCTCATCTCATGTCATCTCATATTTTGATCGAATACTCTTTGTCAATCTTGATCAATCTTTAACACATAGGTTACAATTATTAATTGTTAAACCTCTGTCACTTTGACCACATCTCATGCATCCTTGAAATGTTGACTTAATGCACTCCATCAATCTTTGTGGATCAACTAGGTCTTTAATGATCAACACTCATTATTCAATCATCTATACAAATGTTTGGTCATTGTTGGATCATTATCTTGTACCTTTTCTTAGATTTTAAACATCATGCACTTGTCCTCATCTTTTAGCCTCCTGAATCCTTGGAGCAAACGTGCTTCATTGATCTTGCTTGAGTTTTAACACTTTCAAAAATGACTAAGTATGGGGACCCTTTTAATATGCCCGAGTAGCCATTTTTTCACCTCAGTAACTTCTTCCACACTTACTTGAAGGATCTCAAATTTGGACTAGATGATCTCCTCACCAAGGAGAATCCAACCATGTGACACACTGCTCCTAAAATCCTTTCATGTGCAAGATATGATGTCATTAAAGTGCCTTCTCAAAAACTTCTATTATAGAGCCAACCATGTCCAAAACTGCCTAAGAGGCCAACTTTGATCATCCATAACTTTTGCCACACAGCACATGAACTCAAATATAGTAAAAATGATCTATGTTCAAAATTGAACAAACCCATATGATCAGATTCTCTTTACACCTTCACACATGCAAGATATAAAAACATCAAAATGCTCACTCAACTCTTTTTGCCGCATAGCAAAATTGGCTATGGATTACACAGTCAATCTACCTAAGAGCCCAACTTTGCACATCTATATCTCTTGACACACTACATTACATGATCTAAAAATTAGCGCAAACAAACTAGGTCTAAAAGTGAACAAACCATATGATCACCTTCTTATAAAATATCCACATGTGTAAGATATGACCTCATCAAGATGATTACTCAACTCTTTCTGGTCATATTACAAATTTGGATATGGGAAAATAGTTAATTATGTCTTAGAAACCCACTTTGCACCCTCATAACTTTGACTGCACTTCAATGCATGACTTGAGATTTGGTGCATAACAACTAGAGACTAATGTGATCACAACCACATGACCAAATCCCCTTGACTCACTCCCATATGGAAATGGTGATGTCATCAAACTTCCTACTCACATTTTCTACCACTGGACCCAAAGTGTCTAAAAGAGAACTATGGTCAACCATATGAATTCCACTTATGCACACAAGATCTCAAAGCATAGGTAACATCTTAGGGACATCTTGCACATACTTCAATCATCATGATTATCCCTAAATATCTCTAACCATGCCAAAACTAAGGATTAACCAAGCCAACATCAAGCATACAAGAACAAGCACATTGCACACTTTGTCATTGACATTTTATATTACACACTTTGTCATTGTCACTTTGGCTATCAAAACACTTCATCCACTCATCTACTCACTAGAGCATCTCCAAGACACCACCATGACATCATTATGACAACTCTCCAACACATCCCACATGAATTCTATAGATGGTTTTATTTTTTGTTTTGGAGCAAGTACTTTGTTAAAACTAGCCACCTCAGTGTTAAGCACTTGTTAACTTAAGGGACATTAACAAAGACACAAAATAAATGGATTGATCACCTTAAATTCTATGAATTTTATATACTTTACAAGAAAGAGAAGGATAATGTGGTGGCATATGAACTATCCTACCTAGAATAATTTTTGGTATTTCAAGTCATGTCCATCAACTAACTTGCTTGGATACATGACCTTATACCGAATTACTTAACTCACCCTGCCCAAACTAAACTCATGAAATAAATTAAAGATAGTGGAAAGGGTAGTTCTTGGTTAATTCCTATTGGTATCATTTTTTACAATGACATATTTACTTGAGAGGTAATTATTCCTTGGTTTAGAAGGTGCTAGAGTATGGCCATGCATCTCCATCTATAGGCCATGTTGGGTTCTAGAAAACACATAGAAACATCAAAGGTAATTTTGTCTGGAGAGGATGAAGGTAGGAATTTTATAATTTTTAGTTGAGTGTAACATATTGTAATGGAATAAGTGGAAAGTATTCCTTCATGGGGCCTTATACAACCAAATTTGGTCCCATAACAAAAGTGGGAAATTATGTCAAAGGAATTTATCTCAAGTCTTTCCAACTTTGAGGGTAATTTTTTTTTGCAATGGTAGATAGATTGCAAATGTATTCCAATTCAATTACCATAATAATGGAAAGGATAAATGGTCCTGAGGAGGTTGTAGAATTGTATTTCCAACATGTATTTAAGGTACATGGGATCCCTAAATATATCATTTGCGATTGGGATTGGATTTTTCAAAGTTATTTATGTTATGAGTTGTTTTTAGACACATGTGTTACATCATGAGAACTGCATACCATCCCAAAATCAATGGAAAAACATAGGTGGTGAACAAGTGCTTGGAAGGGTATCTAAGAATGTATGTAAGGGATAAGTATAATAAGTGGGTATAATGGATAAATTTGTATGAGTATTTTTACAACACCACATAACGCACATCTACAAAAATGTCACCTT